>JAODXP020000020.1:28407610-28457159 GCA_027497455.2 Sardinella longiceps
TCTCAACCTGGCCAATCAGCAAACTTTGAGAATGCAACGTGAGAATGTAATAGGCTATCAGTCAAGGGCTGATCCAATTATTCCCCCTTTTGGGGGCTTTTTTGAGATTATTGCGGAAAAAAAATGGCTGATTTGGCAGCAGATTTTCTGATAAGTTGAGGCGTAAGTTGCCATTATTGTAGGCATTTTATTGCAAGAAAATAGGGGGAGCCAGTGTAATTTGTGGAAAGTTGTGATTTTTTCACTATGACGTGACATAATACAACTAAGTTTTCTTTTATTTTGAGGTCGTTTCCACCGGGGGTGGTCCAGACTTTCAACTTACAACTTCACATACAGGTGCCTTGCCATCGGCATCAAAACTCATGCATGTGCTTGGAATTAAGTTTTACTTGTCAGTCAACATAGCTCTTTGAAACCTCTTGCTAAACAAATGACAAGTCATACCAGGCATGTAAGGCATGTGCTAAAGCTCAGCCAATAGTGCAAAATAGTGTGTAACTCTAAATATGTGTGGAACTGCCTGTAGGGTTGGTGACATAATAATCAATCACATCATGTATGCAGATGACTTGGTCATCCTTAGTCCCTGTACTGCTGGTTTGCAACAGTTACTAAGAATTTGTTCACAGTATGGAGAAGAGCGTGACATAAAATATAATGCTGGTAAGAGTAAGATCATCATAAGAAGCAGAGAAGATAAACAATCACCCTTCCCTTGTCAGGGTCCTGGCAGGATCCTGTCTTTGTATTTTGTATTTGTTTCTTATCTTGTATTGTTTCTTGTAGTCTTGTAGTCTAGTGTCTTGTCTTGTCTGTCACTTCCTGTGTTGGCTGGCACTGGCTGAGATCAAATATCTTGGCCACATTATTGCTAATGACCTGACAGATTATATCTATAGGTAATGGCAGTAATTGTATGTGCAAGCAAACATGCTGTATTGTCTGGCCACGATGGATAGATCCTGGGGTAAGTATATTTCAAACTGCCTCTGCACAGGGGCGGTCGTAGTGGGGGGGAAAGGGGGACTGAGTTACCAGGGCCCCAAGAGGTGGGAGGGCCCTTGAAGAGTTTGGAATGGTATATCAGGTGGTGAGGGGGGGCCCATGGCCACTGCTTTTACACAGGGCCCAGAATTTGGTGCTACGCCCCTGCCTCTGCAAGCAATAGAAGAGTCCTACAACCAGACCCATGGAAAGCCCTTTCTGTGGCTCTGGTAACCAACAAGCTGATTTAAACAACTAGGTGCTAGCTTAGCAGAATCAAACAAGCAATAGCCTAACTACTCACATAACAGGGCCTAATTCTGCTCAAAGATATTAAACATTAACATGAAACAGGTACAGAAGTTGATACTGCCAAGGACATTGTCAAGGACCAATAGCTGAGTCATTTTTGTTCGGCTCAGAAGTAGACTATATAAGCCAGCTGGCATAAAGAGTCTACTCTTGACTAGATCTTTTGCTATAAAGTGAAGACTAGTTATACCAGCCACAAGTGAAACCACAGTAACAGTAAACACTAACAGAATGTCTCCAAGACTTTTCACTGTTTTCTGCTTTGCTGCTCTGGTGCAGCTTCTTGGATTCCATATTACAGCTGGTGAGTAGAAGCTCATGGTACCAATACCAACAGGCATTAAACCTGTTAGGTGTAATTCGGATAAAATATAACTGCACATAACTGCACACCCACCTGCCCTTGTGCTTCACTGTAGCCCTACCTTTCATGCTTTATCGTCCATGTGTTGTGTGATGCATTTTTTACCTATTTTATTTATTCATTCATTCTTGTCTTCATTTTAATTATGTAAATTAGTTTTAAATATTTCAATCTATGTGAGTCTTGTCACAACATATTCAGCACATTGGCTTACCATGTTGTGCATAAAATGGGCTATTTAAATTAGGCACAACTTGATTTGAATAGTAACAATTCAAATTTACACACTAACCCCAAGTTTATTTCTAATTACTTCAGAGTTATATCCGGCGGAACCAATCAAATTTACAGTTTTAAATGCAGTCAGTAACGAACCGAAAAAGGTTTTTGAAGCCTTTGTGAGGCCTGGTGGCATTCTTCTGGGTGCCATGAGAAGTCTACAGGAAAGTAACCAGGGATTCACGTAAGTCATTTACAGTACAAAAAGGTGCATAATTGCACTGCATTTCAGTCAGCCACTGATCATCCAAAAAACATTTTGGCATTGATAAGTGGAACTGTTTAAGTCGGAGGCTCACATTTCCAGTTGATTGATAGATCTGATCCTTGGACGATTGTCCACATTATATTAATTATATTTTATTTTTTTATTCACAGGTTCACTGTGACTGAGAATCCTGACTATGGCTATTCTCTTCAGAGTATAAATGGCGTGCTTAGAAATGATGCTGATCAAACTTACTGGCAGATTCTCTCTGATGTTGATGGCATTCTGACTCCTACACCTGTGGGTGAGTCAGTTTACATTTAATTGCCGCAATTGCATCTGTTTTAGATAATATCACAGACATGTTCGCTATGTTTAAAGGAGAAATCTGGTGTGAATCAATCAGTAGCTGTGTTGTTAGAAGTCACTGCTGTCTGCTGGAAAAAGAACATTGATTTGGTACAGAATATTAAAGTAGCTGCCGATTCTCTACTCTTTGTTGTATTTGTATTTATGTTTCCAATTTTTTCCCTGTGTGACGGCACTCAGTGACCACGGACAGTGACCTTGACCTTGTGCTATGCATTCCTAAATATGTTTTGGTTTGGTCATATCTTTTCATTCACTTACACTATATATAATATTGGCAGGTAATTAGATCCTTTTGGATATTTGAACCTTGGATATAAACAGATAACTGTAGCTTTAAAATAATCAATTTCAACAGCGCACATGATTTATCAGCACTGACAACAAATATAGATTTATTTATTTATTTATTTTAAATTAATCTGATTTGTTAAATTAAACATGTTTGTTTAATTTTTGCAGGTGTTGGTTGTTACATTCCAAAGGAAAATGAAAACATTGTCTTCAAATTCACCAAATGGTAGTCAAAAGATGGAGTTCACTATCAACAGTCATCAACAATCATTTGGACAAACATACGGCTGATTCTTCTGCACCATCATCGATACCAGAATCGTTCCATCCGGTCTTTGGTCTTTTTTGATCTCAATGGCACCTTCAAGGCACTACCCCACTAAATCTAGGGTTAGGATGTGGGTGAAGGGGGTTAAGGTTAGAGCTAGGGTTAAGGTAGGGCCTTGCAGGCAGTGCTGCCTGGAATGTGCCATTGAGGGCAGAAAACACCATTGAGCATTCCATCACCCCACATTGACAGTCTCCATCTTTACACAACACTCTCACTCGTAGCCAGTCCTGTGAAGTGGTGTAACGAGATTAAAGTTTCAGATTAGCTGTCTTTAACCCACACACACAAACACTGAGCAAATTGAGAACTCTGTCTCACTGGATTCCATGGTTTAAACAAGTTTGTTTTTATCAATTCCTGTTATTTAAGGATTATATACTGTAAGTGGTGACAATGACAAGGAATTTGGCTTCATTTGGCTTTAATAATAATAAAAAAAAATAATGATTAGAATGTCCAGTTCCACCATTGGTTGATTGATTGGTTGAACAAATCCCATGATCCAAAGGGAAGCACACAGGAGAGGTTCTTATGTGTAAGCAGCAAGTTCATTTTCCACCCAGGCAGTCAGATGGAGATATACTGCATGTCCCAGTATATCACGTGAAATACATTGCAAAATTCAAGCCATTTTGTAGTCTGTGTTGCTGATAAACAGTCAATTTGAGAGACTTCTGAGATCCAGCCACTATCCAGCAGATGCTACAAGAAGTGAAAACCATTTCCCAGTGTAAGAGTATAGAAAATGCAAAATGATCTTGTATATGTGTATGTATTGTCTACACTTGTATGTGTACTGTACGTATTGTCTACAACACACTTAGACTAAAAGAACTAATATTACTGAAATGACTAATATTACTGTTAGCTAGGCCACTAAACATGTCTATCTGAGGCACTGGACTAGACAGCGCTCACCACAGGGGACAAAACAGTCGCACTGGCAGGTGTCGCAACGGGTGAACCAGCGTTTCCATCCTGACTCCTTCTTCTGGCAGTTGGCAATGCGCCTACAGCCACGCTTGGGCTCCCCCTCGTAGGACTTAGTGGAGCAGGAGGAAGTGCAGCTCCCGTCTAGCTCTCGCTCACTCAGCTCCACACGGCCTCGCTTACAAACCCCTGAGACAGGAGGAAGAAACACAAGCAAACTGGGAGTAATGGGGGACCATTTACCAGTGATCAAAAGAAAGGAGACCGCATACAGGAGCTAAATCATATCAAAAACTGTATAGAACGAAAATAAGTGGCAAAATAATACAGCAACAAAGATTGGGCAACAAATATTTCAGGACAAGCCCATCATTATCAGCATTCCCAGTTTTGGGTATGGGAGCCAAAAACCTTTTTGGTGCAGGCAAACAGTCAAGTGCTAACCACAGATCTGTAGAACATTTACTAAATCAGTGAGTGTATATTGCTGATAGTAGTTGAAATATTACTGTAATAACAGAGCCTCCACAATCTAGAATTGCAGTGTTTACTTCATATCTGGGACAAAAGTCAAGAAAAGAATTTATGCAGTATTAGATAATGTAGTTTTTGCTGGGGTGGATGTGCAGCATTTGCATACAGTAAGGATCCCATGTTGAGAGACATTATCATATTCAACAATGAACTATTAAACAGAAGAGAAAAACATGGCAGTGCCAAGGGTAATGTTTATTAAGGTCAGATATTCAGACTGCATAGTGTAAATATAAAAAAGAAAAGCCTAATAACAAATACGTTTAATCCAGTGATGCGAGACATACCATTATGTCTAAAATAATACTCAGGTCACTCTTAAAATCATGTCTGTTTATATCATCAGAATCAATTCCATGACTGTAAATTCTACATGTATAGGCTACAGCTCATAGATATCTAGCTTACTAAGACAGGAAGGTTTGGCTGTCCACTTCCCATTGGATTGGCACGCCCGAGCAGGGTCACCGATGAGCATGAACCCGGGCCGGCAGACATACCGCACCACTGAGTCCACCCACCAGTCGTTCCCATAGACAAAGCCATTCATGTCCACATCAGGCCGCCCACAGTTCACTGCACAGCAGGATACAGGATACCAAGGACTTTAGCATGAGGAACAAATGTAGCAGTAGGCTAGCAGGTGATGTAAAGCTGAACTGAACATGTGCTGAATGTGGATACCGATACATGCTATACATAGACACCTATCAGTAGCATCAACATGATATCTAAATCAATGACCAATGGCATCAATGGCAAATGACAATCAATTATAGTCATACTGGAATATAACTTGTGCTCAATGGGTTTTTAATATACAATATGTATGTATGTATGTATGTATGTATGAGAATGTGGTACCTCGGCACAAAGATTTGTATCCAAACCAGCAGCAGTCTGAATTGCCACAGGGGTCTCTCTTCAACTCTCGGTGTCTCCCCTTACATCCTCCCACACACACTGGCGCTGTACCTGACCAGTAGGTATCAGCCAGAGCCTCTGTCTCCGGTTCTGCACCTATGTTATAGTATATTATAGCATTTATTAGACAGCTGTACAAGAGTGGGCCTGTCCCCAACCACACATATTAAACACATTTCCAAACTATAATGTAACGGCACTTAACATCAAAATGTTGTCATATAGACAGAGTTTTACATACATACAGAATCAGTTGACTGGGTAAGTTTACAAAATGTACACAAAGTTGTTCATTGACCACCTATGACATGCAATTGTAGAATACTAACTGATATCAAGAGTATATCAAACTGATATCAAGAGTATTACAATAAACATATAGCTGCGTGGTAATGAAATATATCATCTTACCACTGCCTTGATCAGTTGCTTCTTCTTCAGCTTCTAGAATCGAGACCTGGGTGACCTCCCCATATGAGGACCCCAAGAGCAACAGCACCAGTGCAGCCAGCCGCATGGTGCTCGACCTTTCTGTCACTGCGGCAGGGCGACTGTACACCTCAACTCTCTGTATCCCATTGCATGCTTTGTTTTTCAATCTTCCAGTTGCTCTCCGTCCAATTCAATTCAAGGGTGACGAAACAAGCTCTAAGAAGAACATGAGATTATCATGTTCAAACAGAATGAATTCAAAACGAGTTTGAAAGTCCTTGTTGAGGTCAAAAGCGGTTGATGAGGTGATTTGAGGTGTTTATTTTCCTCAGGAATTCCCTGCTTTGGATTTATGGGAATGATCTCTCCAACACCGAGAGAGGTCTACTTACGCTAAGCCTTAAGGGCTTGCTAATCCTTTCCTCCAGCGACAACTTCGCCGGCGGCATAAATGGCAGACGACTGGAACAAGGCAGCAAAACAGACTGACCCCCAAGTGATTACTGGTGCTTTGACTCGCAAGAACAGAACAAACAAAATGAACATTAAATAATAATAATATTAAAAAACTATTTTAAAAAGTGCAATTAGTAAGAAGCATGCATCTGAATAACAGCTTGTCAAACAAAATAATAGTTCAACATATTTTCTGTCAAATAAAAGACCTGGAAACAGACCTGAGTGCCTCATGAAATAGTGAATTGGATTAGTTACAGTAATCAGTCTGCCATTCCCTCACTGCTATATATCAAGCCAAATCACCAACATCCAAATCCATTGGACATCGATCATATGGCAGACTCTTTTAACAGAATGAAATGAAACAATGGAAAAGAATTAGTTCAAGGTATAGAGTTTATTCAAAATCAACTCAATGTTTGAGGCTACTGTGGTTTTTTTCTCAAAAATAAGTAACACAGAAATCCTCAATAGGTTATATCTTAGCACAAAATAAATAAATAAATCAACAAAGTATTTTCCACACAGCAGTAACATACAGTATGTTATAAAGTGAGCATAAACTACCATAATAGACATTCCCAGTAAGATATACTGGAGACATATTTAGCCAGATTCACATTATGATTTCTTCACATGATCTCATGTAGGAAATAAAACAAATATAACTCTTCCATACCCACTCCACTTTGATCAATCACTTTTGACTGGTGAAAATCAAAATGTTTACTCCGTTCAAAAAAAAAAGGCATCGCAGTTGGGAATACACATCAAGCTCCCTCAAGATTCACTTCATGCTCATCTATTGTTCTCTCTCCCACAAGTGCAACTTTTTCATCGATCCCATGATAATTAAGTGCCTTAACTATCCAAAACCATTCTTAACAGCAAAACAAACACATTAATAAATTACAGTTTGAAAGGAATTACCGTTTCACTTAGTCCATAGTCCATAAATTAGCAATCTTCTGTGTAAAAGGCAAGAGAAATGATCAACCAAAAATGTAAAGGTTGAGAAGAAGGGTATTGAAGAATTACACCCTGTCTCCAAAAGAAATCAACTCCTCCAAAAGACCTGCACTTCCATGGGAGCACAGTGCCTTCAGACAATTGCCCAAGTCAAGCACCTTTTCCTCGACAAAAAATTAAGTAGTAGACAAAACAGTTAGACACTCCAGAGTCTGACCGTTGATCATGTAAATTCTGCATCCCCAAAATGCAGAGTAGTGCAAACTTGATGTTTTCCATAAATTTCAAGTCATTACATTGCCTTTGAAAAGTGGTCCCAACTTGCCACTGGCAAACACAAATCTCAACTTTGTTTCTCCAGAGATCATTACAGTGACTCACTTCAGCTAAGAGACACTCAGTCTACAGTATATGATCTGGTCAGCAAATCAGTAATTGATAGTGATTGATTGCTCCAAACACTTACAATATATTATTTAATTACTCACTCAATTTCTACTTCAAACAGAGCCTGATCCTGACTGAATCCTGCAGGCAAATAATCAAAAAGCAAAGAAGACAGTGAGAAATTGAGGCTGCCATCACCATGTCCTAGCCTCTCAGACCTCACACCACCTCCATGCCCAGCTGCTGGGCTGTATCCTGCAGACGCCTCATCACTGTGTCCTCCTCCTCCTCCTCCGCCGCTTCCTGAGCCTGCGGAGACCTCCCTTTCAGCATGACCATAAGCACGTTCTCCTCGTCCTCCTCCAGTTCCTCCTCCCTCTCCTCCACCCCACAGTCTCCCTCCTCTTCCTCCTCCTCATCTTCCTCTTCCTGGCCCTCGGAGATATCATCTCCACCCGTTGTGGATGGAAGGCCACCCCCGTTGCCCTCTTGCCCAGGCTGGAGGCCCTTCACTCTGGGTTGGCTGGTCAGAGCAGTCCCCCTCTGCCTGCCTCTCTCTCATCAGCTGCTCTGTCAGCTCCACGCTCTCGTAGCGGATCAGTTGCAGCCGCATGAAGCCATCTTCATGCTCCTTGTACCTTTGGGAGAATTGGGCAGCAAATTGATAGTTTTTTTTTATTTTTTACTTCTGACAGTGAATTAGGCAACAAATTAACAATGTTTCACTTCTTTATGGTTAATAATGTCTTTTCCAGAGAAATGTGGGTTTTCAGGGACTTTTGTTAGCAAAAAATATATACTATATGCAACCCCTGACCATCTTGTGCCTAATACAAACAATGTCTTTGAATCTCATCTTGTTTCTGCATAATTCTCATCTGTTCAGAACATCATACCTGAATCTAGGGTGTCCTGATGGCCATTTGAACTGGTGCTTCTTGCGCAGGTGGGCTGTGAGATTATTGCCTCTTGTGAAACACTGCTCACATACGTGACACTTGTAGCGTGGGGCAACATCTCCCTATTGAAGACAATAAAAAAAAGTTTCGGCCTAAATCTACACCATCTGTGGAGGTGGACAAAATCAGAAAAGAAAGCATGCAGTAGAGAAATGTCTGACCTCGTGCACTCTTTTGTAGTGTGACTTGATAGACTGCATGGAGCGGGTCGAGTAGTCACAGTCCTCATAGTCACAGTGATAGGCTGGCTCACTACTATGGGTATCAAAGTGTTTCCGAAGGTCGATCAGGTTCTTACAGCTAAAACATACAGAGCACAAAGGTCAAGAGAAAAAATCAAGCAATGCTCTGACAGACACAGTAAATGTGATATGGATGTCTGCTGTACATCTGGCTGACCTGTACTCGCAGTAGTCACAGCGATAGGGTTTCTCATTGCTGTGGCGGAACTTGATATGGTTTCGGAGAGAGGACGGCGAGGGGCAGGTCATGTCACAAAGGGGACATTTGTAATGGTTCACTGTGAGGAGAAAAACATCAGAAATGAACTATTTAATAACTCTTTAATAACTCCTTTCACAACTCGAAAAGAACTCCCTTGATGTTTGCTATAACAACTCAAACTATATTTAATATGTCAAATAAAACCTGCTGCAGCCTTTGGAGACGTATTTTACATAGTCTACAGTTCCAGATGTTGCCTGATCTATGGCGCAAGAGTGGAAAATAGTACAATACTGAAATATTCAGTAGAATTTCATTAGAAAACAGTGAAGGGCTTGCTAAAAGAAAACCTGCTGTTGAACAGTAGGCAGAGGTCTTTACTTGAATAGATCCTTGCAAGACATTTCATAACAGTAACTAATGTCATTTCATTCACAAAGTACTGCAGATCATACCATGGTTTCTCATGTGGTCTCGAAGAAGTCTCTCAGTAGCAAAACGTTTGGAACAATGGGAACACTGGAATCTCTGGCCTGCAAAGGAGAATGTCATGCAAAAGAGTTAACTAATTCCCAATTTCTATAAACAAATAATGGTTTTAGAATTAGATTCACTTATGGAGATAAGTTAAGGACACAAATGAATATCAAGGTCTAGGCCCATACCTTCAATAGTAGTTTGCCGTCGGATGTGGTCAAAGAACTTTGTGTTGTTAGCGAACATCCCGCCACATGTTGGACATGCAACTATCTTTTCCTGGGTGTGGCTTCGCAGGTGCTCTCGCAACTTAAAGCGCCCCTTGAAAGTGGCTTCACAATCTGAAAAAAATAAAACAGCAGTTGAATCTTGCTGTCGAAATATATGGTAGGCATTTTTATGCACTTGCACAAAACCCTGTAGTAAGCTATATTGCCAACCTTTCCAACCACAGCAGAGTACATTCTCTTCTTTTCCATTGGACTTCATATCCAGGGACAAAGCATGATTCTCCACATGGCGATAAAACCACTCAGGATTGTCCATAGAGGCCTGCAAACAAATTCAGATCAACAAATCAATCGAAAATTCTTCTTACCCTACAGATCTAGATTGTGCAGCTTATTTCATAAACATGACTCACCTCACAATGTTCCCAAAGGCAGATGAAGTTGTCAGTGATCTCAGGTATTATGTTTCGATTGTGGAGACCCACAGAGCATGTTCCAATGTCAGGGTGAGCCTCTAGGATGTTCAGACCCCATTGCTTTAGCTTAGTGTGGTAGCAGTGGAAGAACAAATGCCTTTGTAACTCTGCCATGGTCTCTACTGAGCAGAAACCACAGTCCCTCCACTGACATACATGCTCATCTGTTTAGAATATAAACGCACACAAGAATAATGCAGTAAACAAAACAAATCAAATGTTATTGTTGTTGTCGTCCATTTAAAATGGCAATACAATTCGACTTGAGGAGGATTGTCCATGTTGCCTTACCCACATCGTCTTCCGTGTCCATGTCCTCTGTTGATGTTACGTGATGTTTCTCCACATGCTTACAAAACGCCTGCATTTCACTAAACGTTTCTTTGCAGGGTCCCCACTCACACGAGAGGACCAGAGACGAGTCATCTCTACGAGAGCGTTTGTTGGACGGTGCCATGACTGGAAAAGAACATCAAAATCAGCCTAACGTTACAACAACAAAACCAGCCCAACGAGCAGAGGCGCCTGCTACAACTGTCATACACATTTGTAAACATCAGTAACGTAGCTGGCTGACGCCAATCCTAAACATTTAGCAGTATTACCCACCAGGGTCATTAAGTTGTGTCTGATTTCTAGTTGAGATGTTATATATGTTGGTACATCTTCACATTTTAGTGAGATAGAGGGCAACCGAGAAAATACTTGTGCTTACCCTTCAGTTCTGGGTGAATTAACGTTTCGTTGTTAATTCGCACAGAGTAAAGCTTATCTACAGTACCTATCTTTTCAATCATTAGATCAGATTCATCTTTTCTGTGAGAAAGTCTAATGTCAAAGATTACACTTCTTGTCCACAACAATCAGTCGTAAACTGTTTCTTAACACTGAACTGTCAAATATTGTTATGTTGAATGCTAACTTTACTGCCAGCTTCATTGCTTTCACGTTATTAAGGCATTCAGGCTTTAAAAATGTTTTACCTTTTCACAGCATTTCTGAAAACTTGTTTTAGACTAGCTTGCTTTCAGGTTTGTTTGAGTAGTCGTAAAATACTGCCGTAAAGCATCTATATAGTACAGTATCCTGTTAAGGACAAATATAGTTTTGGTTTAGTTATTCGCGTTTCTTGATCCTTGCTCTGTGAGGTGAAAAGTATGTCAGTGCACACATCACTGTCCAGAACAGCGTTTAGGTAAATTGAATCTTCTTTTTTGACTATGCTTGGGACACAGATCTTTTGACAATTGAGTTATCCCTATGTAATAATATAATGGACCAAGTAATGAGTCATGATCATTTTATAACCGCATGGTTACACAATGTGCTGTGGCAGGGATGAGAGACTTTTTTTTCCCCATTAAAGAAGTCACAAGCCTTAACTCCATTCCCATACAGTTTTCACCCCTGAATGCATGAGACATGGGTCCTTTTGAATATGATTAAGTACAGTAGGCTAAACATAATTGCTATGAAGAACCATTAATAAACACAACAAAATTATAAATTATATTGTTCAGAGCACATTTATTTGGTTTGAAAGTTGTATTTACATCCTTTTAAACAGGCAAATTCCAGTGTGAAACTGTCAAACCCATACATAGAAAGGGGTTCAGACACCACTGCGAAAATACATTTTCAGTGTATTTTGAAAATCATTAACAAGAAATTTAATCTTCTTTACAAAACTTTTTCCACTTCATGTGTTATGTTCCCACCTTTACTGTCGTGCTATACTGCATAGACAATTCATCTACACTGCTATTCCAAGAACCAAGGATTATAATTCTCACTTGGTTGGTATTTTCTTCAAGCGGTCAAACAACACATTGTACCATGAGTGTTTTAAAATCCTTCGGCACGCTGACCCACAAAATTGATTGACAAACGAAGGAGCACTACACTGGCTGATCATTTGTCAGTTCTCCTTTGGATGAAAACAAAAACGTCCAGAGGTGCCTTTGTGGGACGACTGGTGTCGTGTAGCGCCCATAATTAGGGTTGCACCGGCATCTAAACATCGTAGAAGAGCCTAACCAAGTGATAGCGAATTCCAAATGCTATAATGCTCCCCAGCACCTGTTATAGAGGAAATAAAAATAGTCAAATACATTTATTTAACTTTAGCTTGAAAACTGCTACAAAATGGCTTCCACTAACACAAAACACAACATGCACTAAACACTTCTGAAGAAGAAATCTGCAATAACAATGTATCTGCAATGGAACAACCCAGTGTATAACAGAGGTAGTTCCCTTTAACCTGTCTGTATGGATCTGTGCATTACAGAGTGAAAGGGGATCACAGGACGTTCCACAGCTCAACCAACATACACTAATACCAAGTACTTTGTAAATAGGCATGTTTAGAACCACTCTATCCAGTCGATGTACGCACCTGTATCAGTAACATTATGGTAGTGAGATTTCTTTCATGGGTTGGACCCAGCAACTTAAGCACCAGGTTAATCAGAGTCATGTTATTACACTCAATAAACTCGTCATCGCCATCTGACGAGTGCCGCACGTCCAGTAACCATAACATCTCTGCCACCTAGAGGATGAGAAAAAACATCACAACTAATTTCAAACTGCCAGCCAACTAGGGAACAGTTAGCCTGGGGTCTGTTTCCCAAAAGCATACGGTAGTTGCTGCAACTTTGTTGGTTGCAATGCAATTTCCCATTGCCAACCAACTATGCTTTGGGTACTTCAACGCTAGGAAATTCTTGATCCAGCATAATGAAGAATTCACTTCTTTGAAGTGTCTGGATTAACTTAATAGATACAGTTATTCCCTGCAGCCATCTAGGATATGCACTGTGTGCTTCTCGGAGAGTCAAGGAAAAAGAACTTCACAGGATTTTTTGTAAACACTACTGACTGCAATGCCATCAAACCCCATTTCTTTCTGGCGCCCTTTCTAATATATTGCTTGAAACCAGTTAATTAAATACACAAAATAAAAACATGGGTTTTGGGGGGTAGTCTGAAAATTGAATGCACCTTGCTAGAACTGTTTTTCCAGGATGTCCTGTCCTATCTTTAAAAGTAATGTTGATAACCAAGGGCTAGTACTCTTAGCAAAAAAAAAATCTGTCAATAAAAACCCATGCAAATTACCTTGACAATTAACAGTCCAAGTTTGGAGAGGTCCTTCTTTTTGAATTTTGAGTAGCTCATTCCAAGCTTCCCTGTATCTGGATTCAGTCTAACAAGAACAAGATAAGGGAAATATGAACATCAGAGCTTGAATATTGAGGCCTGAGAACCTAAAGGTTGTGAGCGACATTTTGGTCAAAACTAAGTTATATATATATCAAATGAAGGTTTGCCACTGACATAATTATAGATGTAAATTATTAATAAAAGCAAGTTATTGAATAAAAACAAGTCTTAATTGGAAACACAGAGCAGTTAGAGCCAAAAAGGCGCAACTGCATTTGAGGAAATCATACATACTGTACTGTATATTATTATTCATTAAGCATTTTGTAATCCATCTATGTCAGTAACTGTGCTTTAAATAGGTGAAATCAGAGCAGATTGTAGCATTAGAGCAAACTGTAGTCATTTTTGTTTTGTCTCTCCTGTAAAGTGGGTGAAATGTCACATCCGCCCTTAAGGTTCTCAGCCCTCGATATGGATTATTAAATATGACTTTTACACTTTTAAAATTACTGAAATGAACACAGCAGTAGTGTCACCTGGGGAGTCGGTGCCTTGGACACGGCACTATGTGAAAGAGCTGCGGCAGGGAGTAGATGAAGTTTATGACCTGGGGGATGAAGAAGAGCAGCATGGTCTTGCTGAAGTGGCCCAGAATGCCCACCACGGCAAATGTCATCCCAGCAAAATAACAAAATGTATCTCCAACAAACACAGCTGAGGGGTACCTGGGAGAGAGGAAAAAGAAAAATACGAAATACAAATCAGTCACAAACCATACAGTATTATTGTTTAATAGTAGTCATCTACTGTGGCAGCACAGAAACAAACTCAAACAAGTTTAACGACGACACATGACAGTACATATGTAAATATATGTATACAAACTATATGAAGAAGTTATTCATAGTAATTTAATGATGTTCATTGTATGCTCAGAGAATCTATTGGGTTTTTAGCCATGCTGCATTATAATATTATAACCCTGTACTATGAAAGGGGAAATCTAGTTTAATTAACACATAACATTAACTGAATTGGGCACATGAAAATTTATCTGAAAGTAAGGACCAGTGCTCCATTCAGTTAGTGTTTGCTGTCGATTCACCATTTGATCTATGTTGTATCAAATTTTCACACTTTTATTCCTACTGACAGCATAAGGTGACCTGGAACAACAGGGTTATGCATTGATTCACACCGGGTTTCCCCTGCGAAGGGCTGCCTGAAGCTGAGCTTTAAAAATCAAAGGAGGCTTACCAGTTATGGTAAAAAAGTCCCAATGTGGTGAAGAAGAATGGAATCATGAAGTACAAGGAGAAAACATGGTCATCCTGGTAGTCTCCTGAAAGATGAAGACAGAGGAAAACAAATCACCTTCAAGTCTGGTAGGCTAAGATCAGGGGAGCAAAGGAGCATTTACCCATTCACAATTGTATTTTACATTCAGGGCTGATAGTGAAAAAAAAATCCTGAGCCTGAACTTTTCTTCCACCGCAGGGAGTTGGGCATGGGTGGGGTGCTAATTTCGTGTCACACTTTTAGAACACTGTAGATACTAGGTAATTCAGAACATCATTTATCGATCCTCATCACCTCTACGAGGGAACAATGAGAAGAACATTTTAAATGTTAGTTAATCCTAATTTAATCCCACCTTTTTGCATCTCAAAGCAAGCATTTTTTGTGACAACCATGTTGGTACGCCTGAAATCAGGCACGGCGCCTGAATACTATCAGGCCTTTACATTTGCCCATTTACAGTTAAGAATAGTAGAAATGTATTATTAAACATGATATGAGAATATTCTGGAGGATTCATTGAACATGAAGAAGATGAAAACTTACTAACCATTGAGTTCTAAAAAGTTGAATATGATGATGGACCCAGAGATGAAGAGGGCCTGTCCTGATTCTATCCCATTGATCCCAGCCAGGATGTTGATAGCATTGGTGCAAAATACAGCCAGCATCCCCATGTACACGTAGTATAGAATCCCTGTGTGCACACAACCATACAGAACACAAAAACATACATGCTTGCTCAACATGAAAACAAATAAGGAAGTATCATCAGGCATTTTTGTGTCATCATCAAATATGAAAGAAATATCAGTTAAATTCTGACAGCAATACTGTGCTTCATCACTCATTAAATTCATTGTGGATTAAAATCTTCATATAATTTACTTGCTCTTAAGTCTTTCTGGCAGAAGTTTGTATTCTATCAAATGCACCAGCATTGTCCAAGTAGACAGTGACCAGTCATTCCGGGAGGGTAGAGTGAAGGACTGTAAACAGATACTTACCCAGATCAAGATGCATCCCAAGCAAAACTCTGAAGGGTTTGGGCACGACAATGACAGTGTTGCCAAAGTTGGTGAAGTAGACCATGAGGAGAGGCAGAGATGCCATTGTAGGAAGCAGGAGCTTGTGCCGCCATCGGAGATTCAGCACGTCATCAGCAAAGCCCAGGAATATCATGCAGCATATGGCTAAGAGTGCACCGATGAACTGCACAAACTGCTCCAGGAAACACAAAAATGGTGTGGATTAACCAATTACCAGTACAGTGACAACTGGGTTTAAAGTTATATTAACTCAATGACCAATTTAAATAATCAATCAAGTCGGTTTTCTGGAATTGTAGACAAACTGAGGAGTTAATTTGCATAGATGGACTTAATGGACCAAATTTATTTTCTGCTAATCTTCCACATAGGCTCACCTCATTGTGCGGAAAGCCTTGACACTTCTCCCCGACGAAGCAGCCGAGGAAGGGCACAGGGATGAAGCAGAAGGAGATAATAAGGAAGACTGTGCCACTAATCACACCTTGGGATTCAGGGCTGTGGAAGACCAGTGAGACAAACACATATTTGGATGACCATCTCAGACTCAACAAGAAGTCATCCAAGCCTACATGGCAATATCATCTGATGGCACAGTAGGCATACGCAAGGCCTCCTCAAATGGAAAAGGTTTACTCAGTTCAAACAAAACATCTACAAGTACATTTTGCAAATTGTATGTCTACTTCTTCTACTTATGTCTGTAGACCATTCAGAGTGAAGAATGTCACGGTTCATACTCTCAATACAAATAGGCCTACTTACACTTCCTTTTTTACGATTTTGTTCAAGTCCATTCCATACAGTCTGGCTCCAATGAAATGATCCTTGAACGCTGGAATTAGCTTAATAGTTGCCATGCATCCCAGCATAGACATACAACAGTTGATAACTAGGGGGATTACTGGGACAGGAGCCATTTTCTACTACGAAGGTATTTAGGTATTTTTACAAATAGATGTTTTGGTAAGGAATTGCGTGGGACAACGAGTTCAGAGAGTGGACGACGTTGCTCTTACAGTAACTTTAACATTCAAAGTAGGGAATAGGCTAGTCACACATTTTCTCAAACAAGACCTAGAGCCTAAGGAAACATTGCAAATTAACGTTATTTCTATCTTTTCATTGCCATTACTTGAAGCATACTTTGCAACATTGCTGTACTAAACCAACCGCGTTTATCTGACTGAAATTGAAACTGAGTCGACAGCCATTCTATGGTCTTCCTTGGATCTTCCCCTGTCGGAAACCCCAACGCAACTTCATCGATAAGATTTCCAATTAATTTGCATTATTGCTCATGTTTAGTTACTTTATCGAACTACCTCCTACGGTACAGAGAAATTAATGTAGGTAACGTCGGTGTAAGCAGCGTTACACGATTGATGTAAGGAGAGGAGTCAGTATAATGTCTAATATCTTACGAGCCGAACCGTATACCAATGGTCTCATAAAACTTTGACAATAAACTAATTGTCACTGACTGCATTTTGACAGCATTATGCTATCCAACTCATCGTGAACCCAAAGCGTGAACTGGGACAAAGTTCCACGTCTACTTCCGTCAACATCTCAGATGGCTTCCGCTTTTGTACATATTTCATAATAAAAGTCGAAGATGAGCGCTGCATTCGGTAGATGACACCACATCAACACCGTCATTTAATGTCGTATACCACTATTTTGGTGAATTGCTTTAAACAGTTAAAGAGTTACTTTTGGTCGATGCAACGATCATTAAGGGAACACACACGTTTTATTTGGATTTCTTATTTTCCCTTGAAGTTTACCTGTTACCATGTTTCCTTAAATATTTGAAAGCGTATAATATAATATAATATAATATAATATAATATAATATAATATAATATAATATAATATAATATAATAAACTGCAATAGACTGACGACTGTCCTTATGTGGGAGGAGTAGGCCTAACAAGTAGCATGGCCCTTTAAGAGCTTATGTTGGATCCGTGCGGTTCGCTACGTTTTGACAGTTCTGTTCCTGCGCATTACCGACTTTGTTCAGGGGCGAAGGTAGGAGGGGGAATGGAATTGCTTGTCCGGAGACTGTGGTGGTGTACTGTGTGGACAACCATCTGATAACAGACATGAGTTTTCGCCGGCAATTACATTAAAATAGGCACACATGGACACTGCAAACCTGCTACAGTTTCTCGCTAAAGATGCGAGGGAACAATGAAGACACGCAACCTTATTTTGATTATGGACACAATGTAGCTACTGATCTATTTGTCTAGGGCTAACCCAACAAGCTACACGTTACCGACGTCTTGGTGTCGATTCCTTCAGTGACTTCATGCTTGCAGACGAGCCAGATCTCGCCCCCAAACGGTACAGTAACGTTAATTGCTACATCATTTCATAGCTACATTAGACTTCGGCATCTTTTCACAACCAAGCTAACGTTAGTGATGTGTGAATTCAAAGATACGACACCATTATCCCAATGAATGGGCAAATAGTTAAAGTAGCAGCTGGCCCAGCAATTACATAAATGTCACCGATTCATCTATGTGTACAAGACGCCAGGTTTCTGTTTGGTATTGGCCATATGAGATTACGAATGGGAAGAACGGTCATGAACTGATTGTATTAAACATTCACATTTTACTGCTGCGACTAGTGGGGAAACCCCTACAGAACCCCCTCCTCATCCTTTTCGGAAAATGAAAGTGACAGCGAAAGGTCTTCCTTGAGGGGACATCTTGAGTAGGACAGGTAGCGTAGGCTATAGTACAAAAACGAGACGAGTCAAAACGCATAATTGTTTGCTATGATATACAACGATTAATAGGCTAACAAGTCCTTATGCCATATTTTAACACCCATTCTGTAAGGCCCTAGTTATTTCATTCATAATAGGCTACATTTGGGACATCATACGAAATGTCATTGCTTAATTGTAATAGTGCATTTACTCACAATTATGTGAACTTCCTTTTCCTGATTCATGAGAACATTTTCTTTTCACAGGATCCAGTCCAGGAGGACGGACCGTTGGCGGTGAGAGATGAGACAGAGACCCTCATCCTGGGTCCTGGGTTGATAGATGGCCAGGACTGGAGCTGGCTGCTTCTGGTGGCATTGTTCCTGGCATCCCTGTTGGTTGTGCTGACCTGGCTGGTGCAGTACTCTCTGGCCATCCTCCGGCCGAGGAGGACGGGGTTCAGGAACCAGGCCAGATCAGAGACCCACTGGCAACTGCCGCTTAACCTGACGCACCAGACCCTGACTGGAGGTGTGTGGGGTTCCCTCCTCAGGTTGAGGTTTGCCCGTGGAGGGGGAGGCAGTGAGACAGAGGCAGGAGTCAAGGGCCTCCTGTCCTCACTGTTTTCCTTCAAGTCCTTCAGGGAGCATTGGCAGAGAGCATGGGTCCGAGCTCTCAATGAACAAGCCAGCAGACAAGGGGTGAGTTTCTGTCAGTCTATTAACACCATTTATCGCCATTCATGTTGTCAGCGCTACTCTGATATAATGAAGACCCTGAATTACTTAGGAACCCACCAGAGGTTCCCTCCAAGTTGCTATGGTTACGAGAGTAGTAGCTGATAAGATAATTGAAGGATGCTCAGTTCCTCCTGAGTCAAGAACTGAACAAAATATTCCTCAGCTGAATCCCTTTGGATAATGGAGAAAATCAATATGAGATTGCATAGTATCTGCACTAAGGCATTTGCATGGCAAATAGATCAGAGAGCATCATCAATATTATTTGCCTGTATTTGTATGTTGCATGTATGTATGTAGATGTGTTCCTAAGTGTGTGTAGGCACAGCTTGTTAAACTCAGCCATCCATCATTGAGAGAGTGTGGGAGTAGAGTAGAGGAGAGGAGAGGAAGGAAGCGCTGAGATGGGTTCTTGTGTAACTCCTCTTCCCATCAACATGTGGACACATACTGTAGTGTGTAAGATTCCCCCTTTTTCAGTTACATCAGTCTGTTTGTTTGTAGGTGTGAGAGGATGCCCTGAGGTTTAAAGGTGTTGTCAAATACACTTTTCATACGGTGTGGCGAGAGCCCCACCCAAATCTGTCAACTTTGCTCACCTTTGATTCTTTGTTCTTTGCCGGCTCCTCAGTGTTTTTCGGTCAGGTGAAATGTCAGTGATCTACTGATGCCCTGTGCGTGCACTCAGTGTGTGTTCAGGTCATTTAAAATGAATGGTGTTTGAGAAGGGTGGATCAGTGTGTGGTTTGCACCGTGCCACATTTTTAAGCTTGGGGGGTTTGATCTGTGTGGGCGTCCATGCTGCCTGCAGAGAAAGAGGAAAAGAGAGGGCCCAGTGGCCTCCAAAATGAAAGAGTCAGTGATGCTTCTCTCAAGAGGGAGTGAGGTGAGGTGAGGCCAGGCTTCCTTGTGTGTGATATTTAGGCTCTATGACATGGCTGGTACACTTCAATTCAGTAGCAGAGGCCTCTGTGTTTGGGAGCAGACTCGCACACAATACGATTTCACTACAGCAAACTCTTGTTTGCTCTCCAAATCCACCTCAGTTGCAGCTTTTTTTTAAAGGGGGAACTGCTGCACAGAAGAAACAGCCAGAGTCACTCTGGTTTTAAATTTCAAGTGTGACCTCCCCCCTGTCTCACTGACACATATTAAAGTTATTTTTATTCACAGTCTTGGCATGGCAATGGTACATTTATTCATACCCATAGTTCATGATAACAAAAAAGTGTTATTCTGTGGGAGTGTAACTGTTGTAGGAGGAGGCATGGTACAGATTGAACTTGGCCTAATAGAACTTTGGCAGACAGGCCATATGCCAAGTCTTGTGTCAGTTTGTCTGCATGCTTTGAAATACTATCAAACGCTTAAGCATGGCACTGGGTGAAGAAGTTATTGGCATCTGGGCATCTGAGCTCCCATTTATCTTCAGATTTGGGCCTTCTATGTGCAGAGGAAAGGGAATAGTAGTGCTTTTGGACTGATGCTGGATGATATACATGGAGATTTCTAATGTGTCTCTCTGGCTGAAGTGTGCTGTCCTCACACAATGTTTGAAGCCCTGTAAGAGAATTTATAGTACATAGTTTATAAAGGTTTCACTGGATAATAAAATGCAGAGAGCCCATCAGGCTTTGGATTATTGAATAATAGCTGACATTATGTACCTGGCATTCCACTTGGCTAATTCAATCAACCACTTAACTCCAGACTGGACAAATTAGTATATGAGCCATGTTTTCTTTTTTAAATCATTATCATTTTTTTTTTGGTCTCGATTTAGTGGTTGTGCGAGTTCAATGACCCAGATTCTGTGTTTCAGCTAGTCAAGGAGGCTCAGAGCGGAGTTACATAATGTGTTGCTCAAATTCCCCCCTGGTCAGTGACTACACTGGGAGTCAGGAAAGGAATTAGACACAAAAAAACGGTTTGCTGGCCCGCCGTTTAATAGGAGTAGTGGATTGGTTCCAAATGCCAGGGCAGCACCTAACGTTTTAATTCTGTCGATGGCCTTTCTCACAAAGAATCTGCAGCGTGTGCTGGCTGACACTCTGATCTCAGCAGTTAGGTTTTTATTTTTTGCTCTCTTTTCTAATGAATGTTTACTTTTAGATTATATTGATCATGCTTAGGGCGGCCCCTTAAGAAATGTGGAATATTTTTGTGAGGTTAATGTGAAGTTAATGATGTTGTCAGAATTCAAAGACAAGGCTTTTTGTAGCTGCACCTTTGAAGTCATGATGAAATAAATGTCTCCGCAAATAAAAACAGAGGACATTGGAAATGTTTTCTTTTGGCATGCTATGCCTGGATACCCGTCTTACTGCACAATAATAATGTCCTTTTTTATCATTTGCTGTCAGTAATGGGCCAGTAATGGCTCATATCAGGTAGTCTTAAACGAAGCCTCTCTTTATTCATGGTGGTAAAATAATTAAGGAATTTGTTAAATGTGAACAATCCTGTACGTTGGGAAAAAAAAGGGGACAGATTGTTTACTCCCTTTGCAGTGCAGGGTTACTTCATGTCACTCCCATCCGCGGCACTGGAATGCTTGACCGGAAAAACCTGCCGATGGAGTTGCAGCCGTTTGCCCTCGCCTGTGTGCAAACTGAGGTCGCTAGCGAAAGTGATCCCTCACATTAGACACTGTCCCTTTAATGTCGACACTGGCCACCTGTTGTCGTGGCTACATGAAAATGGACACCTTAGTAGCAGCTCTAAGCCATGGCAACCACCTCTCATATTCAGTTGTCTTACTGTACCAAAGACTTGGCATAGTGTTACACCCCGAGCAGTGGGCTTACTAAACAAAGAATGCAACCCAAATGAATTAAAGGAACATGGTGAACACTCAGGCCCACTATCTCCTCTGAGGACTGTCAAATCAGACTGTTTTTTTCAAGAGAACAGATTATTTATTTTTCTTTTTTTGTCATGCACTTATTACCTCCGCCAAGGAGGTTATGTTTTCGTAGCGTTGGTTTGTCTGTCTGTCTGTCTGTCTGTTTGTCTGTCTGTTTGTTTGTCAGCAGGATAACTCGAAAAGTACTGCACGGATTTGGATGAAATTTTCGGACAATGTGTATATTGGGACAAGCAAGAACTGAATTTATATTGTGTCTGTGACCACATTGCCTTGGTGGAGGTCTGCACTCTCTGAGCTCTCTCTCTCGCTTTTCTAGTCTTGTAATCTTCTTTCTTGTTCGTTTTTTTCTTGTGGATAAATCAACCCTCCTTCAGAATGTTGAATTCCCTCAAAATTTGAAGAGTCAGAGTAGTTATGCGTGCTCTGACATCACCCTGCTCATAATTGCTCGTAGTAGGCTCTACACATTCAGACAGTTGCCTTTTATTATTATGAAATTATTTTTATTGAGTTTTCATGCATTCAAATTTGACTTACAATGCATACATTCTGGGAAGTCTATTGAAGTCTTATATCACAAGGAACAAACTAACAATTGAACAGTGTTCCTAATAGCATTTAAAGCATCGCTTTAAGAGTGATGCAATACAAAACTCACATACACAATAAACAAACACAAAATAAAAACAAAGGGGGGGGGGGGGCGGTTGCAGTGATTCCCACCATTGATCATGTGCAAGGTCTGAAATTGTTTTCTATATGATCCATAAATGGTTGCCACACTTTCCAGAATTTTCTCTCTGAGCCACCAAGAGCAATTCTCATTTTTTCCAATTTGAGGTTGGCCATAACATCCACCACCCAGCGTCCAAACGATGGAGGTGTATCAGACTTCCACTTCAGTAAAATGATTCGTCTGGCTAACATGCTTGTAAATGCAATGACAGCTGACTGTGAAGTTGTGAATTCAGATCCCAAAGGTACAATTCCAAAAATACCAATCAAAGGGTCAGGGTCTACATTTTTGTCAAAAACCCGTGAGTATGTTTGAAAAACCTCAGACCAAAAGGAATCTAATTTAGAGCAAGACCAAAACATGTGAAATAATGTTCCTGGCGCCTGATGGCATCTTAAGCATGTTGGATCAGTATTAGGGTATATTTTGGCAAGTCTTGCCCTTGACAAGTGGAGTCTATGAACAATTTTGAATTGCATTACACCATGTCTGATACATATAGAGGAAGAATGTATCCTCTCCACTGCATAATGCCAATTTACATCCAAGATTTCTCTCCCCAGTTCCTCTTGCCATTGCTCTTTAATATGACTAAGTGAAGGTGTAGAGGCATTTTGGAATGTCTGATATAACCTTGAGACTGATCCTCTCCAGGAAGGATCATAATGGAGACACTCATCAATCCAGTCTTTATCTGGCAGGGCAGGGAATGAAGGAAAATTTTTCTTGATATAATCTCTCACCTGCAAATATCTAAAGAAATGTGCTTGTGGGATTGCAAACTGTTGAACTGCCAGTTGGAAAGTTAGAAAAGTACCATTAATAAACATGTCCTTAACACAGGCCAAACCCCTCCCACGCCATAGCAAGAAGGCTGGGTCCAACATGGATGGTGAGGAAAAATGATTTGCTGCCATTGGACTTGAAGCTAGAGTAGTTTTATGTTTGAAATGTAATCTAAACTGAGACCAGATTTTAAGTGTTGAACCCACTACTGGATTATTAGTTAAATATCTTTTACTAAGAGGCGCTGGAGCACATACCAGTGCTGCCAAACTGCCAGAAGAGCATGCACTTTGCTCCATCTTTGCCCACAACGGTTGACAATCAGTTGGATACAACCAGAATTGGATCTTATGTACATTGGCGGCCCAGTAGTAATTCATAAAGTTTGGGAGACTCAAACCTCCCTCACTCTTATGCCTTTGCAAAAACTCCTTTCTAATTCGGGGAACTGTTTTGTTCCATATAAAGGATGATATAAGCTTATCTAAATCTTTAAAATATGCCTTGGGAATAAACACAGGTAATGACTGAAATAAAAACAAAAATTTTGGAAGAATAGTCATTTTAACAGAGTTAACCCGCCCTGCCAATGATAAAGGCAGGGAGGCCCAACTGGACAAGTCACTTTTAGTTTTATCTAACAAGGCCCTAAAATTTTTCTTATAAAGATCTTTAAAATGACTTGTCACTGTAACACCTAGGTAAGTGAAGCTATCAGGCACTACTTGGAAAGGATATGAGCCAAGAGACATCTGTCTAGCCTGTTTGTTCATGGGGAAAATCAAGCTTTTTGTCAGGTTTACTTTATAGCCAGAGACCTTCCCAAACTCTGATATTATCTGCAGTACTTGAGGTAAGGAGCTATTTGGATCAGAAAGGAAAAACATGGAGTCATCTGCGTACATTGAAACCTTCTGTATACAATCTCCTCTTTTTACCCCCATAACTAAAGGAGATTCCCTAATAGCCACAGCAAGTGGTTCAATGGCAATGTCAAAAAGTAGGGGGATAGGGGACATCCCTGCCTTGTGCCTCTACAGATGGGGAAATATTCTGATATTACTTTATCAGTTCGCACAGCTGCCTGAGGAGCAGCATAAAGTATTTTAACCCAAGCTTGAAATGTAGGACCAAACCCAAACTTATCCAGTACCTTATACAAGTAATTGTGTTCAATACGGTCAAATGCTTTCTGCGCATCTAATGAAATAAGTACTTCTGGGACAGGGGACGTATCGGAGGAATAGAGTAAATTAAATAATCTCCGCAAATTGCTAAATAAATGTCTACCCACCACAAAACCTGTCTGATCCATATGTGACAGTTGCCTTTTGTGACGTGTGAGAGATGCTTACACGCATTTGTGAAGAAGAGAGCAGGCACGGTTGGGATATGAGAAAGACCGAAAAAGCCATCATGTCTTCATGTGCTGCTGGCTACCAGCCTGTCCATCCAATCTTCCCAGACATGACTGCTGTGAAGATATTAACTCTGACAGCTAGAGGAGGTTAAGCAGTCACACACTGGACTGTGTGTGTGTGTGTGTTCGTGTGTGTGTGTGTGTGTGTGTGTGTGTGTGTGTGTGTGTGTGTGTGTGTGTGTGTGTGTTGGTGAGAGAGAGAGAGAGAGAGAGAGAGAGAGAGAGAGAGAGAGAGAGAGAGAGAGAGAGAGCGCATGCACATGCATGATCAAAAAATAAAGTCTGTAACAGCACAAGATTACTACCAGCCATGACACAGCTGTCTGCCAGAGATGTACATGGAACAAACCCGATGCCCCCCTCTCCTCTCTTCTCCTCTCCTCTCCCTTCCTCTCCCTTCCTCTCCTCTCCTCTCTTCATGTACAGTACATCAGTGGGTCCATTATCCAGCCACTCATCTAAAGACGTCAAAATTAAAGCAAAAAAAAAAAAATAAAAAATGGAGAAGACATTTAATCTTCTCAGTTTAATTCCATAGTCTTTCTTTAATCAGATTACGGCTATGATGGCGGTGAGAAGGATTGGTAGCTTGAATGTATGGTGTTAGTCACATGGGCAGAAAGAGGGAAATAGAACAGAGAGAGCGAGAACAGTAAACACTAAGTCTATTTCTATTATCTTGGCCCTGATAGGCAGTCTAAGAGCTGACAGGCATTTATTCTCAAGTAACTTACTTGTTCTGCACCTTTTTCGAGCTACTTTGGCAGTGACACCTCTGCTTGGCCTTTGAAGAAGTTTTAATTGGCTTTATACTTTTTAATTTTCACTTGATTTCTTTGGCAGACTTTGACGCAGAAGTAGACTAGTGTGACCCCCACGACATAAGAGAAAGTGGTGCTGTGTTTGTCCTATGGATGTGTCCTATGGTCGCTCGCTCCCCACACTGTTGCTCGTGTTGGAGGGTTCAACCACAGACTCTAAAGCTAGGTTGTGAGGGGTCGCTAAGAAGCTTTCCCCTCTCGCTACCTCTCTCTCTCTCTCTCTCTCTCTCTCTTTCTCTCTCTCACCCCACTACTCTCTCCCTCTATCTCGCTGTAATCCAGGGATTTGGCAGAGGGGATCTGCACAGCTGGTTACGTGTGGCGATGTCAACAGAAGGACGTCCTCTGAGAATGTGTATACACTGCCCGGAGGCACCCAAACCACACACACACACACACACACACACACACACACACACACACACACACACACACACACACACACACACACACACACACACACACACAAAAGAATACCTGACCTAGCTTTCTGTCCTTTATGTTCTTTATGTCTTTTACTGAACTTAAGAACATAAATAAAGAGACTTTGCAGGTTTAAGAGGTACAAAAGTACTGAGGTAGTGAAATGTATACCCTTTGTCCCTCTTAAACCTGCTTGGACTCTTTAACCATCAACAGAAGTCTCCGGAAACCTCTTGGCTAGAAACAGGAAACCCTCCCTGCTAATGACTTTGTGTGGAGGGATGGGGTGAACGCCTTCAGTGTCTAAGTAACGGAAGTTACATGACCTCGATATTTGCGGACAGTAGTGTATGTTGGATGTAATACATTTGGATACACAGTAGTTTCACCAGGCAGACATGCTACATTCCAATTATTATATTAATCTGTTTCTGTCTCTGTCATGCATGATGGTTGGATGTTTGGATTAGTTTTATATATTTGTTTTGCCTTCTGTAATCACTGGCAACACACTCTTGAGAAAAAAGGCTTAAAATCCAAGCAGACAGGCAGAGAAACAGACAGACAGAAATACACACAGCAATACACACTTTTGTGGTTTGGGCCAGCTGTGCCAGCAGGGTAATTCACTGGACTTAAGTACACAGAGGCTTACATATGTTGGTCCACTCGGGGAGACTGACATGGTCAAAACAGCAAAAGTTCAACTTCAACCCAATCATGATCAGGCGGTCCAAGCTCTCATCTATGTACACACGTCACCCATTATAAATATCACTAGATCTAAGAGGTGACCTTTGCACATTAAATATGCCAGCCCAGCAGTATTATTTTGGTTGTAATAATCATATCATAATCGTTCATATCTACACAAGTGTGTTTTTATAAAGTTCAGCATGCTGCTGATAGTAAGAACAAAACAAATGTGCAGTCTCATGCTCTCTCTCCACTTCATTGTCCTGTTATGTCACCTGTCACATTACATACAGTACTTGATCACAGCAGTCAGCTGAGCCACATGATGTTTGGGAGTGGAAAGAAAAACACCGCTCTATGTGGGTGTGTTTGTCCTGTATGTACAGTATGTGTATGTATGTATGTATGTATGTATGTATGTATGTATGTATGTATGTATGTGTTTAGTCAAAGTCCTTCTATATAAGTGTCTCTGGTTAGGAAGAGATTCTTCATGGGAAAGGGGGCTCGATCTAAAATGCTATCTTGTGTATATACATACGGTAGACATGTGTTGCTTCAGATCTGCTGGGAGCAGTTGGTTTCAAACATAGTGTAGATATGTCCTATAAACTTGATGACTTGGTGAACATGCAGCCGTATGTGATGTGTGACTATGGATATGGTTGTTGGATGGATATGGTTGTTTGGAGAGTTTGCTGACGTGTTATTGTCTGTCGATTGGATGCTATAGGAACAGTGGAATGCCACTCCCCATTCTTGAGTCTGAAAAGGCTCTGTCACCTCTAACCCAGATCCATCACACATTCGCTGTGTGTGTTTTCCCTCTTTGCTATTGTGATGGCATCACACAGCTGGAAAGCCTCATCGCTGTGCTGATATAAATTCTTCCACAAACCAGGCAAATGAATCTGGCTTTTTAATGCTGCTCAGTCTGACGCACAAAAATAACCGTCTCTTGGCTGTGTTGTGTGAAATGCCATCAGCAGTGTTGGGAGTTGCCAGAATATTGCAGTCACAGGTATCCATCCATTCGCCCGAGTCTGGCACTTAGAGATATTATGGATTTCTTGGCGCCGCTCCATTCGCTGTGGAGTTGCGATTGTTCTCCATTTGTCCTCGTTTGGGGGCCGGAACAGTGTATATTTTCAGCAGTTGTCAGCACCATGTGCACTGCCCCTGGGGATGTTGGGAAGCAGCGTTGGCTCGGGCGGCTGTCGGCCACTGTTAGCAGGGGGAGGATATTTCTGGTCAGTCGAAGCGCTGGTGAGTGTTTGTGAGGGGGCCAGAGGGGAAGCCGTTTGCACTGACTCAGACGTGGGAAAGGACATCAGCCCGCCGCAAACCCAATAGTGCATTCACTTTTTCTCTTGCTCTCGCTCTCGTCTCTCTCTCTCTCTCTCTCTCTCTCTCTCTCTCTCTCTCTCTCTCTCTCTCTCTCTCTCTCATTCTCTCACACACACTCACACACACACACACACGCATGCACACATGCACACAAACACACAGAGACCATGCACATCCATGTACGAGTTAGTTTGTACCAGAGACCATGCACATCCATGTATGAGTTAGTCTTTGTTACACAAAGTCATCAAGGTTGAGATTTTCACCTTTTTCACCTTCCACATACTCAGGTCTGGACATTATGTCGAGAAATCATTGAGGTGTAATTTGGATTGGGTCGCTGGGTTGTTACAGTATATTAAGCACACAACGCTGCAATGTATTTGAACCTGCAGCCACTAGCATGGAAAGAAGCCTATCATCAGTGGCATCTCCTAAGGCAAGCTGAGAGAGAGAGATTTGCATACAAAATGAATCTCTCTATATGTCTGAACCTACCGATGGCCTCCATGACGGAGGCAAGAAGTGATTCAGTGGGCTGAAATGTAGAGCACACCGCCCGGGAGGCTGGAGCAGGAGCTGCCTCTTTGTTTTGTTTGGATGGAAGTGATAATGAAATGAGACTCGCTGATATACATGAGGTCATGCTAGCCTCTTACTTGTCCCTAGTGAGTGGTGAGACCGAAAGGACTACATTATGGGATGGTACTGTATATGCTGTGCTGTATTGGTCACACAGTGCACGGTGCAGTCTGTCTGGGTGTTTTCATTAGGTCAGCAGCATCCTTATGTTCTCTTCTTACAGAGGTCAAACACCAAAAACCCACAGTTGTGCAGGATGCTGAATCATGAGCAGCAGAACTAAGGTCTCTCGCAAATATACAGTAGCTCTGTCATGTTTTTTGTGTATTGACATAACTAGGGAGAAGTGTTATGATTAATTACAAACCCATTGTTCAAGAGTGAGATTCAAACAGATCTACCGTACACTGCCAACAAAAGTAAACTCTGAAGTAAGATTATCTTTCTCATGCCACATCATCCCCCCATATCATCAATAAATGAAGACCAAGCTCTCTTCCTGAAAACTGGAATCACACTTGCACAACATCATGCACTAGCAAAAGCACTATCCACTACTCTCTCTCTCTCTCTCTCTCTCTCTCTCTCTCTCTCTCTTTCTCTCTCTTCTCTCTCTCCTCTCTCTCTCTCTCTTTCTCTCTGTCTCCCCTCACCCCCCAGGACCTGTGTGTGATTCTGATTGGTTTAAGAAGATGAGGAACATATGCCATGACAATAGGGGATGTGTGTCTCCCCCTTCCTGCTCTCTGTGTAGCACAGCATCTGAGCCAATTAAAGCTAGCCACTGAAGCAGGCAGGGTAATCCTTCAGTGTAGATAACAGAGCCGCAGAGGTTAATTGTGCTTTGTTTAACTATAAATGCACACTTAAAGCGTAATTCCCACTTTACTTTACCACTATATTTCCTAACATTGAACTGTACATCTTTCCAGAAGTGAGGCACAATAGGTGCAAACAGCTATTTATGTTTTTTACCCGTTTTTGCATTGGGCGCATTGGAGTACATGTTCTTTTTTTGCTTTTGCTTATTGGCTTATATATTTCTAGAAAAGAGGCAGTGAAACTCAAATCTGGCCTAGGGTAGCAAAAAGTCTAGAGGTGGCCCTGTAGTGGAGTGGACATGCTAATACCATGTTGCATCCTTCGAAGTACAGCCTACTTTGCGTGATGATAGCTTATATTTAAATTGCTGTTGACAGTGTTAAATTGCTGTAAACATTGACGTGTTCTTAGTCCCACAGTATGTGGCCTAAACGTCAAAACAATGTAGCAGCAATACAGTGATCAGTAGGGGAATGGATCAGCATCTTCCTAAGCTGGATAACAGTAAGGGAATTCCTCAACACCTGTGTCTTGATCCTCTTAGGTATGATTAACTACACTGCTTCTAAATCCTGGATGAAATTAAAATACGGCCTGTTTTATGTGTGGTGGTGCAACAGGACCCTGTGTGGTGTTGTGTCTCTCTCTCTCTTTCTCTCTCTCTCTCTCTCTCTCTCTCTCTCTCTCTCTCTCTCTCTCTCTCTCTCTCTGCATGGTTTGCCTTAGCCATGGCCCTGGTCTCTGTCATCCCAAATAGTAGGATATGTCCTGGGTATTCCAGTGTTGTTTTTCAAAAACAGCATTCCTTTCGCACATCGAGCACAGTCATCTCGGTCAGCCTGCCGCCGTCATGCTTGGCCCAAAATCTCACGCTTACTCATTCTGTTTGGCGGTCGGAAATGCCAAGAACTGGCAAACGACGACAGCGGGCCTGCTGTCATGGCAGGCGGCCATCTTTTGAGGGAACAAGACTGATGTCATATCCTCCTCGCCTATGATTTTTGTTCTCAGCTCCACTTTAATATCTGGCCAAAGGGAGCATGTGTTGGCTACTTTGGCTCACCTGGTTCCAACTCGATCACAGAGAAAGGGAGAGATCAACAAAGAGGAAGCCACAGAGAGAGATGTTACTGGAGCAACAGGAGTAGGCCTATTTATGTTTTATAGCCACCCACCACCTTTTTTAACAGTGGAACACTCACTCACTCACTGCAGGATCATGGGCAGAACCCATTAATTTCTCCGGGTTAAATGAGCCAAGTAGACATGCTAACAGCAGGAATGTAATTACTAGCCCACATATGGATACATGGAAAAAAGCTCATCAACTACAAATCAAGTTAAAGCAGCATCTGCTGAGATCATTTTATCATGGAGAGCTTTACACTTACAGAAGCACATGACTTGTCCCAGAGTTCCAATAGTTTCAACTGGTGTGCTCTGGCTCAGGCTTTTGTGAGTGAGGGGCCCTTATTGCATGACAGTGTTTCCATCATAACTTTTAATAAGGTCAACAAATGACGACAGGATTTCTATAAAACAGTGAATAGAAATGATTGAGTGATTGGGAAAGAGATGTGGTGGGAATTAGGAAACGACCACATGTCAGGCTCTAACCTGTCTCCCAGTAGGCACCTGCCGGTTCAGGCACTGTTGACCCCTGCCAGGTTATGGCAAAGATGCTGTAGCCAACTGCACCACAGTGTCCCCGTTTATACAGTATAATTTCTAACCCACCAACCGTGTATTCACAGTCTGTATTTGCGTGTGTGCTCCTTCCACCACCAGAGCTCAATTCAGATCACCTTCAGCGAGGGTCTTCAGCTCCCGTCCTCTGCGTCCATTGATCATGTGACCTGTACAGACCAGTCAGCCCACAGCATGGTGAGTATGGCGGCACACGTTTGACATTTCTACAGTTAAGGCAGAGAGGATTGAAGCGGAGCCATTCCATGATATTTGGTTATAGGTCAGCCAAGGTTTCATCTGCTGGATGAAATTGTGTTTGTGTTCTTTTGTGCTTATCTTAAAATTTCCAAGCAGACAATTTTGTCTAACACATTGTTATATTTCAACCAAGGACTCTTATGATTTTTCCAGTTCTTACAGCAAGCACGGCATACATGGACTAGAATTCTTGACCGTGTACTTGGATAATGTAGAGCTAGAGGATTGCCATAAAGCATTAAAGCAGTAGTATGTAGTTCTTGGTGTAAAACTAGAGCTAGCTAGTCAGGCACAAAAGGCACAAAAACTTTCCAAACATTTCCTAAAAACTTACTGGCACTGTTAGATTATGCTACTCTGTGTTTGATAGCAATGCAGTGAATAATGGCATGCTTCAATTAAGTTTTATTTTAGGTGGTTCCTACCCACCACCAAGTACTGCAGAGTGAAAATCCTGGATGGCTAGTGGGAATAAAACTGTTTAGCCACTCTTCATATTACTACATTCTATTCAAATTATAATATGGAGGTGGAGATGGACCAGAACAAATTTGTGTATAAATAGATCATATCAAATAGTGGTGAAAAGTTGCATAGTGCTGCTTTAATTGAATGTATCACAAACCATTTTGTATTCTTTACGCTACCTTTAAGTCGACCCATCCATCAAAATAATACAGACAGGGTGTGATGTAATAAGGATAGACTATGCTAATAGATGCCTCTCCTCTTGCGCCCACACAGGTGTTGCAGTGTGTGTGTTCGGTTGACACTGTCTCATTCCCTGTGACGGTCACTCAGCAGTCACCTGCGGCTGTATCCATGGACACCTACCAGGTTACCATAGAGCCGGCAGATGCTCAGGTATAACACAAATCTTTTGGGATTTGAGATTTGCATTCAACACTCCCTCTTGCTTCAGCCATATGGGCTGTTAACAACCAATCCTAACAACCAACATTGTAACCTGACCAGAAAGACAAGACCAAAATTGGACAGAATGCTCAGTAATTAATGTGTAGTGTAAATCTGAGTTATTATTCATACAAGAACTACAACGAGAATATCAAAATGTGTAATCTGGCTATGGTCTGGATAGAACGGGCTCAATCCAAGGGACGGAATCAGCCATTTTCTTTCAAACTGCCTATGCAGACATTAGTATTAGTATGCATTGAGGGTACGTCTAGGGGGCTTTGTACATGCGTTTGGTTCCAAACCAACAGCCATTAAGGCCCTAGTTAGGCTCGGGTTAGTTTATCTGTCTATGATATGTCTATATAATAATAATCTTATTGTGTAAACATAAATAACATAACCTTCTGTTACTTTAAGATTGTGTTGTTTTTGTTTTTGGCTTTTAAGAGTTTGTGTTTGTCCTCTGTAGCTAGTGGTGTCGCTGGAGGAGGTGGAGGAAGAGGGTCTCCTGGTGTCCTGGACTTTTTCTCAGCAGCCTCATCTCTCAGTCAATGTGTCTTCACTGAGGTTCCAGAGAGAGGTGAGAGAGGACTCTGGTTAAAACCCCTATTTACATGTTGTGTTTATATTTGTTTAGCAGACGCTTTTATCCAAAGCGGCTTACATTTGTCAACTATTGATTTGTTCAGTCAGCCAGTCTCCCCTAGAGCAACTTAGGGCTAAGTGCCTTGCTCAATGGCACAATTTTACAGCCGGGATTCTAACCCACCATTTCCAGGCTACTAGCATGCTAGCAAGGTTCTTTAACTGCCGCCCTACCTCCCACTGCCCATATAAAATGAAGAATAAATCAAGTGAGAAACACAAGCAATGAGAAACGCCATTTGACAAAGTTAATGTCATTTCAGCTTCATAAGGGCGATAAGTTACAGGTGACAAATGAGTGTCAGTATTAGTCTTATGGCACCTTTGCTCTCCAGTACCTCCCAGTCTGCTTACAGGCCCACTCCTTTGGTACACATGTTGTAAAAGCTGCACGATAGCTGGTGTTGTACATGTCATTTTCATAGCTGTCAAATATTGAACAGCACTTTCATTGGCAGCCTGCTTGCCAACATTTCCACTGACATAATAACTTTCCCTTTAAAGTTGCAACGATGACAAAAGTGGCAATGCTGATCCCCTTGCCGGCTGATTGTGCAGTACTGTGGTCTCTCTCGTTTGATCTCGTTTGTGTTTTTGTTTGACTTAGGGCTCTGACCCTGAGGCCGACCTGGATATGGTCAGAGATCTTGTGGAGGACACTCTGTATAGCACACAGCCAGCCATGATCCTCAACCTGAGGGCGTGTGTCTCCAGCCCAGCGGTAAGAGTGCCCACTCCTGGCTCTGTGAAAACATTTTCATGGGTCATTTTACATTTGATTACAGTCATTAAAGTAACACTAAGCATCAACTTGATGCTATTTTTATCCTTATATTAGGAAACTTGCTTTGGCATCATCTTTAGATCCATTTTGGTATGGGGTCGTATGAAGAGCAACTAGACACATGCTATTCCCACCAGTCATTAAGTATATCTACAATGTACTTCCAGGAACACAGGTTCTAGGTACTTCTAGGAACCCACCACACAAATTAAAGAAAACCTTTCACAGGGCAACAGTGCTGACTATATACTATATTAACTATAGTGTCAGTAAAGCTCTGGAAAATGTTTTAAGGTTTGTCTGCTGCTTAGATAGTTAGCTCATTCGTTTTCCTCTAAAGCTACTTTAAACTACCCGATGGACACTTCAATGATTAAACCTTTTATTTATTTTCTACCAGATTTAATTATAGATTCCTCTACCTTACTGTTTGTGTCTCTTGAACACAGTTCCCCAGAGATAAGCTGTTGACTGGACCCAACTCTCTGTCCCCGGGACAACAAGCCACACCAAGACTTTTGGTCCGTCAGCTCAAAGCAACCAGCGTCAGGAAAGGTTAGTATGAGTGAGAGCTGTCAGCTGAAACACATTGTTGAGAACATGCTGTACTGATAGCAATTAGAAGGCACACTGATTATATGAACACCACACAGGGTCTTAAACCATGATAATATGTTGACTGTGTAATAAACGTCAATCACAGTGCAAACCAAGGACTGTTGGACACACTGTGTGTTGTTAGCTGCTGTTCACACAGTTTAAGAACCGATAAGGATGAGACTGTTCTTGCTTTGTTTTCCCAGTGGCTTCGTCGTGCTTAGGGGAGCTTTGCTGTTCCCTGTGCTTGGACGTCCCAGTCCTGGAGAAAAGGACCTCTTTCCTGACCCCTTCCTCCAGCAGTGGAGCGACACTGGACTGGAGTGAAGACATTATCCTGTAAGCCAGCCCAGACTTCTTCAATATAGGCCGGTATTCTCCCAAATGCTCATCCAAAATGCTTACTGTAGCTCCATGCATTTCAGCCTGCACTAAACACTTTTTTTTAACTTAAGCACCTGGGAGAATACTGTCCATAATGTATAAACAACTTTGTTGTTATCAAACTGGCAGTGGTCTTTGTCTTCTACGTGTAAAATGAAAAAAAAACTGCTTTGTGGATATCAGATTGTAAGGTACACTCATAGCGTTTTCAGACCGGCAAGCCCGGTGCTGGAGCCGGTTCTCGCACCAGTTACAGCTGGAACCAAAGTGCCAGCCCGAGAACCGCCTGTGTTCATACCAATTTATGCAAGCCCATGACGCATTATCCACAAAGGGCGTTGCTTCGCCACAAATGCAAACAGTTTAGCATATTACTTTTACTAATGCTGCCATCTAACATCTGATGGAAATGTGTGAACCTCCAAATATTAAGCAAATATTTCTCTCGTCTGCCAATAACTGCACAAATTCATTTTCACTTGATTTCCCTCATTATCCCCGGCTCACGTTTCCGATTTGTTTACTTTCCGCTTTGACCCCAACTTAACCCGGTGACGTTAACTCATGTCGTCACGGTTCGCGTTGAAAAACCAAGTTTTACTTGGTGCCCGCTGGGAACCAAGTTTGCGGTTCCCGAACGCTCTGATATTTGGTGTGAACACGACGGCCGGTTCAAGATGAGGTGCGGGAACCAGCACCGGCACGGTTCTCTGTCGGTGTGAAAGCGCTATCAGTGTACAACACTGTGGCCACTGTTTTGTGCGCTCACTGAGGTTTATCTAAGCAGATCCACCACTGTAATTCTCTATGTTAGCAAGGTCCTGTTTGTTCCCCTCAAACCGTTTTGGTTGTTATTATAGCCTTGCACTTGAAAAAAGATCACACTCTCTTGGGCTTGTGTTTATTACGCACATAGAACCATGACATCATGTGCTGTGTGAGACTCTGCTATGGTTCGGCAGCCTAATATAACGCTTTTACTGCTTTTACCGCTTTTACCAGAGACCTGCGCCCAGATACCAAAGAGCTCCAAGCGAGACTACTGGAGCGAAACAGCAAGGGAGAATGTGAGTCATTTCCAATAATGGAAGAAGCTGATGCCCTTTTCTTTTATTTTTTATTTATTTATTATTATTATTATTTTTTTCAGTTTTGTTTTGGAAATATTGCAAAGTTCAACAATCTCTGGAGACTATTCTCTGGAAGATTACGTGAGATTATATTACAGGCTTATGGCATTCGTAGTATTGGTTGAGCATTTGTGTGTTTTGTGTGCTTGTTTGTTTGTTTGTTTGTTTGTTTGTTGTCAGACTTCTCCCTTGGTCAGACCTCGCTGCTGCTGGACATCTCTAACAGATGTCCCTCAGGCCAGCAGGTTGTCTCCATTGGCCCAGGCCAGGGGCTCTCGTCAACAGCCTCTATCTCCTTAGAGGTATGAATAAACGTATTTTACGCCTACACAGGAATCAAATAAAAGACACTAACATCGTACTGTACATAAGAAGGACAGTATCTTCAGATCACAGAGATACCAGCACATTAGTGGCTCTTAAATCACTAAGGATTCTGTGTTTTAGTTTCACTGGACAGCTTAAAATCTCTTTTTTTTTTTAATGTTGCTATTTTTTGTAACAATCTATGGCGATTCTTCTTGTAGTTGCAGTACCTAGAAGCAGACCCTCGCAGTGGTCTTAACACCACACCACTGCGCTCTTCACACACACCCACCAAAAAAGTGGATGTGGATCGCACCATAATGCCGGATGGAACCATCGTCACCACTGTGACCACCATTCAGACAAGACCAAAGTTGGACCGCAAACTCGGTAAGGCTGTTTGTGTGTGTGTGTGTATGTGTGTGTGTGTGTGTGTGTGTGTGTATATTTTATGCGTGCTGTATATCAGTGTGAAACTCTTTATGTATATCTACTGTATATCATATTATCTATATGTACAGTATATGGGATGGTCTTATTGTCTCTATCAGTAGGACATGCAGTGACACATTACTGTCTTGGTAAAATTAATGAAAGAATGTTCCAGTAAACTGATTGTGTCGTCCAACTATACAACTCCATGGTGTACTCTAGTCACGTTCTCTAAAGCACCCAGCCTTCATTGTGAAATATTGCAGATATAAATTTCAGTCATAAATAAATTCTGCCTCCTCTCCTCTCACACAAAGGAGACTCCCCTTCGAGATCTCCGTCCAAGGTTGAGGTGACGGAAAAGAGGCCGACCGTGCTGATCGATGTCCCAGGGGGAGCCAGTGTTAGCTCCACACCAAGCAGTGAGTGCTGTTTAAAACAGACAACTTAAGGGCACCGCACACTGGCTCGGACACAGTGCAGAGCACTCCTCTTCCAACATTCTATTTCAATGTCTCAAATTCAACCCCGCACACCAGTGCGGAACCTTTCCGCCGTTGATTGTGAATTACGATTGAAGTCTATTTTGTCAGAGCCACCCATTGACATCCATTGTTAATATCACAGGCTACTGTGCTAGGTGTAAGGCAAAATTGTCGGATTCGAAAGTGCTCCGCAATGCTGGCGGAGCCGGTGTGCGGACGGCTTTACTGTGCTTGTAAAAGCTGGTCATTTTATATTCAATATGCAATAGGACCTGGTCAATTTATTGTCTAATTTTTTGTCTGTATACAGAGTGTGCATTTCCATAATTTGTTGCTGTGTGTGTGTGTGTGTCTGTGTGTCTCTCTCTCTATGTGTGTGTGTGTGTGTGTGTATGTGTATATGTGTGTGTGTGTGTGTGTGTGTGTGTGTGTGTGTGTGCCTGTGTGTGTGTGTGCCTGTGTGTGTGCGCGTGCCTGTCTGTCTCTAAGCTGAGAGTTCCCTGTCTAACGGGCTGGATCCCGTAGCTGAGACAGCTATTCGGCAGCTGACTGAGTCATCAAGCAAAGTGGCTAAGAAGACCCCCACTAAAAGAAGCACGCTTATTATCTCTGGAGTCTCAAAGGTTAGTGTCAGCAAGATCCACCAGCAGTCTGCATCCAACACTACTGCAGGCAGACCACAATGATTTATATCTGTGTGATTACCAGTAGGGTTTAAGTACAGTACAGTGAAAGCAGTACATTTATTTAATTGATAAATATACAGTATACACACCCAATGAATTGAAATTAAAATATATGATTAGATTTTTTTTGGCTCTTTGTAATTGTGCTTTTTAAAGTATTGCATACTGTAATGAAGTATTCATACTGGGATGGAGTATTCTCTTTTTATTCGATCACAATCTCTTTTACCACTTTTTATTGTTTTTTTGTTGTTGTTTTTTTAAATGTTACACGTTGCATATAACACCCACCTTCTTATCCACTCCCTGTCTATCCCATACATACACGACAAAATAAAACAAAGTAAAACATAACAATACAGGTGTAACCAAACATACAACATATAGCATGGAAAAACCACACTCACACATCTATACACAAAATGTATATCTAAATCTATCTATCTCTATTGATATTTTAAAAATGGAAAATAAATAAAAGAAAATTTGATCACAATCTGAATGGAAACTAGTGGTGAGTGAAACTCCTGCAGACATGATCTGATAAGGATAGTTCCTGGAGCCAGTAGTTTAATCATCACAGACTAGAGTAACGGTTAGCTCTACACACATAGTGTTTCCTGAGCCAAGGAGTGACTAAATAATGAATGTGGGCCATCAATTAAAAATGGGACCTGGACAGGGCAATTGAGAAGCACTTCAAACAAAGGCTTCTAGTGAGACTTCATTAGCATCAGAAACATATCTTCATTTACATATGACTCTGACCAGAAGTACCTACAGTGCAGTGTGACAAACGGCCAATCGGCTAAGTTGATGGTCACCGTCAGGAAGGCACTGAGGAGGAAATTGGAAACTCCTGATTGATCTAATCAGTATGCACATTACTCAGGAGAGTTCTTTTTACTAACTGAAGGATGGACTGCTATATTCAAACAGACTCTCAGCTTGGAAGATGGCTAGAGAGGGAGGGATGGGCTGGTATTTTCAAACACTCAGCTAGGAAGAGCGGTAGAATGAGTTCATTTGCAAAATTAGTTTTTTTTTCAAATACCCCTAGCAGAATATTTCTGAACTAGCATAGTATAATCCTTAAAGATCTGAGGTACCTTTGACTCAATGTAAAGTGCTTCGCGTTTGGTCTATTCTGTTCGAAATTCTTTCACTCCATGCTGTCAGAAGACTCGTGCAACATGGCTATGCTTAAACTTTCTCCGGAGCTATCCTTTAAAGGAAAAATCCGGAGGGAATCAACACGTAGCCCTACTGTTTTATAGTGCCAAGCGCTATTGATAGCCACCTCAATCAATGGATTTCATGCAACGCAGACTGAGATAGCGAAACGGCAGCTAACAGTAACAGAATGGGGCATTTCAAAGCGAAAGCAAATCGATTAGGTTTCGTTTTTGACATGCCTCATTCAGTTAGTGTTAGCTGCCGTTTTGCAAACTCGGTCTACGATGCACGAAATTTTATCATTGAGGTGCCTTTCTATAGCGCTTAGCAGTATAAAACAGCAGGGCTATGTGTTGATTCACTCCAGATTATACCTTTAAGTAATGAATTAACTCACTAATTTGAGTTCAGTAATGCTCCAGTTGTCCTACTTGGAGCTCTTTGGTATCTGGGCATAGGTCTCTTTTTTGGTGTTAGATCCATACCTTTAAAATATAATGTTAAACACTCAGAGAATAGAGTTTTGAGATTCTCCAGTTGTATTCCAATTCTAAGGTAAAACCATTGTCTGGTGATACAGTATTAATCTAAAAATCATTATCTTCACTGAAGTGTAGGCTCTGCACTCATAGTAAAACAGGTCTATTTTGTTATTATACTTACATGCCATACCAGCGTAATCATTATTTGTTGTTGTTTTACAGGTCCCCATCACTGAAGATGATTGTGCGCTATCTGTGGGCTACGCTGCAGCCATGGACGCTGCCCTGCAGGGGGAGCACTCTCCTGGTGGCACCCACAACCACTGCGGGGTCTCCCCACACCCTGACGCAGATGAGACGACACCTTCAGACGTGTCCGAGCGACCATCTGTAGACGACGTTGAGTCAGAGACAGGTTCTACAGGGGCCCTGGAGACACGTAGCCTCAAAGACCACAAAGGTGAGTGAGTGAAGAGTTGGTTTGTGATTTGATATTTGTGGTCTGTCTTTAATGTCACCCATTGGCACCCTGCATGGCAGTCTGCACTGTCAGTTTGTGTGAATGTGTTTGTGTATATGTCAACGGAAACATTACCTTTTAAAGTAATAATTATTAAAAGGAAGTTGTATGTAAATACAGTTTCTTTACCTTCTGAAAACAATTAATCAAATATTTTCCTGTCTGTGAGACACCTGGGCTGAATCTCAATGTCCACCCTAAGCCTTGTCTGCCTTGTGATTGGCCAGTTAGGGCCTGTTAAATCTTTGAGGGTTGAGGGCTTAGGGCTTAGGATGAACATTTAGATTCCGTCCTGCTTTTTGGCTTCCATTATGCTAACTATGCAGAAATAAAACATGATGCAGAAGAAAATAGCTTTACCGTCAGCATTGCATAAAAATCTCACCAGCTGTGGCCAGCAAACTATGATGTGGCAGTTTTAATATATTTTTTTATATTTAGAATGATGGCTCAGATGGAAACTGTAATTAGTAAACTGCACAGTTCTGTCTCTCTGTAATACATAGTGTAAAAGAAGCTTTATGTCGTGTGTCTGTCCCTTCTATTGCAGTGGGATTCCTCCGCAGTGGCACCAAGCTTTTATTCCGTCGCAGAAACCGACAGAAGGACCCCAGCTTCAGCCAGTCCCACGAGGACGTCTCCAACCTGGGCAACGACTCTGCATCTCCCAGCTCCTCCAGTGTACGGAAGAAGTCCGGCAGCTTCTCGCGCCGCCTCATCAAGCGCTTTTCTTTTCGCTCGTCCAAATCAAAGGGTAAAGCCAACGCCACTAACGGAGGTGCCAGCGTGACTGAGAACTGAGTCTTTCTCTGGACTGAAGGGAGAAAAGGAGTCTCACGGTTGTTAGGGGGGATGGGAAGGAAGCATGGATTACCATTGACTCAGTCATACATCAGGAGGAAAAAAAACAAAAAAACACATGATGTCACATTTTGCATCAGCCTAGCATGGTCCTCAGAGGACGCGACGAGCAATTTCCTGGATTCCCTTTCCACATTGGACTGCCTTTATTGGGAAAAAAGTGACTGGTTGCCTTTTAGGATAGCCCATCTGCAATTTCACAGTTCCTCTGCTAACAAATTGTCAAAGAAGTAAATGGTCTTTTTGAGACACATTGATTGTTGTGTCTAGTTTATTGAGAGGACTAACTGGTCATGAAGAGTAAAGGCAACAGTGTTGACCATAAGAGAGGTCTTGGTGGACATATGTGGTTAAGCTGGTGTACAGTCTGCTAAGCACAAAGGGAGAAGTAGAATGAATTGAGAATGATTTACCACCTCCTGTGTTTCTACGTTTGTTTTTATTTATTGGAGAAATTGCACTTTGGACTTGGACTGAATTGTTTACAATGCTAGAGAGCTTCTAGATTTTCTTATTTTGTATTGTTTACTATTGCAAAACACTAAATTATTACCCGATTTGTCTACCAAATCTTTGGTTTCCAATCCCAGTGTGTGTTTGAAGGTAGATTTCAATAGATATTCTACTGAACAAATATCCAGCCTTTGAATGAACTAAAAATGATATTGCTGGTTTTCCTTGTGGCTTATGAACACTTTCTTGGATAATGTTGTTTCTGTTTGTCAAAAAGAACACAAGTACATAAAAATCCCTTATATGTTTGTGTGTTTGTATTTAGGTTGTAAAGACATTGGTTAGAGTTCAAAGGGAAGTATTTAAGTATAAATAGGTATGAAGTATATATATATTCTTAAATATTTTTATTTATTACAATAAGAATACCATTAAATCATCTTTGGAACAAGCATCTTAGGGGTGATAAATGAGGGCATAACCCCAGAATCAATGGAGCTGTTGTTGTTGTTGTTGTTTTTATTTACCTCAGGTGAAATGAAATATTTTAATGAATGTTATAGTAGCCATGTTGTTGTTTTACTTTTAAAGATATCCATACTGTAAAATTCACAGATTTTAAATTCTACCATTGGCCCATCATATCGCAATAATCTTGTTATCTGCACATGCATGACACGGCTCTTCACACTCCTGTATATAGATTAATTTAAGAAAAATAGGCTATTGTCTTGCTTGGGATAGGGATGTTCTATGTGTTTTATAAGTCTAAGTGAGGACAATAACAAAAGGTTCTCAATCTTGCAATTGTAAAAACTTGTTTGTCCTACTTGGCACCTACAATTCACTTTCCCTCTCCTGTCCACTCTTCCTCTGATGCAGGTATCACATTGTTTTATTCACATAATACTGTGTAGAGCTGTGTTTTCTTCTTGCCACCAATGGCAAGTTATGTCAGCGAAAATATGGTCATGCTGTACATTTTTCACAAGTGAATCAATTCAGGTCTTGCATGGCTACTGAATTCAGACATCTAGCATAGACAACGCTCCTCAAAAATGTTGCTTGTATCTGAGAGATGGAAAGCTGATTTATAAATAATCCTTTAAAATAGTTCATGCTCTGAATGTTAGTGAAGAAAGCCAAATTCTACTGCGAAGAGCTATATTGCCCAGCTGTAAATGTTAATACTTTATATTACAATGTGGTCATTTTGATGTTTAATTTATGGAAAATAAATTATTTGTTAAAAACTCATTTGATGGTGGAGGCTTATAATATGCAATGATAATGTTACCTTAGCTGTATACCCTGTATGTTGCATAACCTTTCCAAATGTTTCTTTATTACCATAGGAAGACTTTTTGAACCCGTGCAGACACACATCTAAGCACCACTTGCCATGCAAATTTTGTGGGCACAATGTCACCCTTGGCATAATGTGGGCAGGGGAAATGTGTGTTTTAGTTAGAAGATTAAACTACAGACCGGTATGAAAGCATACTGATACTGACTAAAATCCTAATGGGTAATTTGGGTTCTTGAAATTGTATGCTTTTGGATTTTTTTGAACAAAACCCACATAAATGCAAATCTCTTCAAAATCCTAAAGCATAGGGGATGTTTTCCTGGAGTATTTTTTTTTCCACTAGGCTATATTAGGCCTACTTAGTCCCCCTCTCAGCGCCATAAGGCTCTCTGGAACCCAAGCGTAATGTTGAAAATCTGAGCCTGCTGTATGTTCTGTCTCCACCAGGGGGAACTATTTCATTGTAGTTTCCAGAGCCCTAATCATAATGTTTAATCTTTGGGACACACTGTAAATACACCTAGGCTGTATATAAACTTTAACACTTCCAGAATGTATTTGTTTCTCACTACTGAATGGCCAGACACTATGAAATAAAGTGTAGAATATACAAATACTGGTTTAGACTGGTTAACACTGGTTGCAATGGGGCCCCCACATTCCAAAGTTACAGGGAGAGAGCCTGTGGCAGGGTTTTTGAAGTAAGACAGGCTACCAGTTTTTACTGATGAAATAAACGCATGATAGGCATATATTTGTCCCCAACTGAATTACTTTGGTGTTTTGATGGCAAATGCGTTAGCCAACAAATAGTATAGCAGCAATTAAATATGGTGAATTATTGAATAGTGTGTTAGGTATTTAAAGTAAATAAATAAATAAATAAAATATGTTATAATCTGTGAATAGCCAAAACTCTATTCATGGATATGCAGCAAAATGTTATTGAAGAGCATTGCTTCGAATTTTTTGAGGGAAGACATTTTATTGGTTTAAATTTAGCGCTCAAATTGATTGACTAGGTTGTAATCCAATCTTGGTCGTCCTTCATCTAGTTGGGGGATTGTGGTTAGTGTGTGTGGCCTGTTCAACATTCTCTGTAGCCAATGGGGGACATGCACTAGGGTGTATACTTTTTTGGACGAACCAATCAAAACTCACAACCTTTGACTTTGGAATTTTAGGCGGGCCTAAGGAGCCTCTATAAATACATGATCGCATTTCTTCCGGGTAAAAGAGAGAGAACATCTGAGAGAAGAACCTGCTGGTGCTTAAGCTGGAGTAACTTTGAACATGTCTGGAAGAGGCAAAACCGGAGGAAAGGCCCGCGCTAAGGCCAAGACCAGGAGTTCCCGCGCTGGGCTGCAGTTCCCCGTCGGACGTGTCCATCGTCTGCTGAGGAAGGGAAATTATGCTGAACGTGTTGGAGCCGGTGCCCCCGTCTACCTGGCTGCTGTCCTCGAATACCTCACCGCTGAGATCCTCGAGTTGGCTGGAAACGCTGCGAGAGACAACAAGAAAACCCGTATCATCCCCGTCATTTACAGCTGGCTGTTAGAAACGACGAGGAGTTGAACAAATTGCTTGGCGGAGTGACCATTGCACAGGGCGGTGTGCTACCCAACATCCAAGCCGTGCTGCTTCCCAAGAAAACTGGACAGGCTGCCCCAAGCTCAGGGAAGGCTGGCAAGAAGGGATCTTCTCAGTCTCAAGAATATTAGACAGCGTGGTTTGACTCTGGACTCATAATCTGTAAAGGCCTGCTAAGTGCCTGGTCACTGTTCCGCGTGTATTATCTGTGATTGTTCCTCTGTTTCTTGTGGCTTTTGTGTTTGAGACGCTTTTATATTCAGTGAAAATTAAACACGCGACATGTTTTTATAAACCGTGTGTGTACGATTCATTCTTGTTTTATGCAGTATGAATGGTGGGGTAGCAAACATCCAGCCCTCTTTAGATGCTGCAAAAGCATGCTTGTTTACTAGGGATAAAGTGGCGCCAGGCAAGACAGGCTAACTTATTGTTAGGCTAATGATTGGGGCATGTGCAGGAGTTTTCAATGAGCTATCATACTCCCGAGTTGTGTAGTAAACAGGTAGTGTAAGAGTGGCAATTCACCCAACTGCTTCAAAAATATCTTAGTTAAACAAATAAGTTACTAAGATAAGTTTTTCTCTGGCTTTGTCTTGTTTTGATAATGGCCTACCATGAAAAGTAGTGGGGGGCGGGGTAGTTTGTAACGGAGACCCTTGTTTACTGAATGTTAGTCGAGATTTAAGAAAGTGTCCATATTTAACTTTTTCTAAGAGAAACTGTAGGCCTTCTTTTACATAGGTTAAGTTATTTAACTATAAAAGAAGGTATGCATGGGATATTTCTAGTACTGTGAGCAGAGCCATAAAGCCTTTCTATGGCTCTGACTAAAAGTGGGTCACAAAAGCAGCTGGGTTATGGCATCGTTTTATTTCGAAATTTGACAAATATAAGCACATTAGGTATACGGCTGTAACATGAAAGGCACATGAACATAATATGTGAGTGCTAAAATAGCACCATCAGTGCTAAAATAATATTGCCCTGATTTTTGTTATTGCCTCATTTACATATATATACAACTGACGACATTCCAAGATTATGCCCACCACATCTTCTTAAAAGTCATAAATACCCCTAAATACCATAAAACATTCCGAAAACACTGACAATCACAATCGATGTCTATGAATCTGTCAATATCTTTGAGGTCTTTCTCCATGTTGAAAATGCACAATATGGTATGACTGAATAGATTGAAATTATTAATTTTAACAGCTTTCTGCAAGGCATTTCTTGATACATTTCTTTGTTATATATAGGGACAAAACATTTGTCAAAGTGGTTGGTTTACCAAAGGGGATTCAGTGTTTAGACTAAACATTACAGCTGAGAGGTTGTCAAGTTGTCAGTCATCTGTACATAGACAGAATTCTTTTTATGCAGCTTTTTTTTTCTTCAGAAATGATGGAAATTACACTTTATATTTATTGCTGAGACCTGCAGCAAATGAGGCGTCGGCAGGTGCGGATGATTTCAACACATGGTCAGTCCACTGAATCTCCAAACAGCGGAGGAGGGCGAAAACTCATCTAGCATCATTGAGCTGCCGAGCAGTAGTGAGAATGTCCTTGGCTCCTTTGCTCAGCAAAAGAGTGGCTAGGTCAACCCCAAGCTTCTCAGCTGCAGTCAGAGAAGACTCAGGGATGTTGCACGCAGTGACTGCAACATGGGCACAATCATCTGCAGACTGGGCCACCTGATGGAGATTTTGAAAAACAACTTTCAGTTCCATGCTTAATATTACCTTTTAAACACACGTTTACATGAATTTACATGTGCAGTAATTGTACAGAAATAGAAGAGGTGGTTTGGCAAAAAAGAAAGTGTAATGATGTTCGATCACTGTGTTAGGTGTAGGTAGCTAACCTCATTGTCTGGGATCACACTAGTCTGCATGGTCTCCTTCAAGCTGTCTGCAACTGTCCAGACTGTATACTGCTCCTGTTAGATAGAGCTGACATGGCACAGTACATGAAACAATCTGAAACAATATTCCCAGAGTGAGTCTAAAACATAATGGTTAAATTATATTACAGAATAATTACCAGGGAGTCTTTAACTTCAGTGTGGACAGCAACTGGTACGCTACAGCCTCCCTCCTGATGCCAGAAAAAAAAGATATCAACATACGGCCAGGATTTATGGCATCTATAAGTTTTATATGTATGGGGTTTAATGCAGAGTTGCCATTGTTCATGTGTGCACAGCAACTTGCCAATTGTCGAAGAAAAGCTCTCTCGCGATGCAGCGTAGCACCGTGTCGTGATGGTGGAGAGCAGACACCATGTTTAGTATATCTCGGTCTCGTGCACGAACCTCCACCGCCAAAGCTCCCTATGAAAAGGAGGTTACAGGGTTACAAGGATGGCATCAGTTACTTAGGTGAAACCTATAGGGCTTTTTGTTGGCTTGTGTTGCTGTTGCTGACTATACAACATGAACAACAAAATATATGAAGATCAAAGGGGAACTAGGTAAACCGTCTGTGTGACTACATGAAAACATGAGAAATGCATCCTGACTAGGATGCGCAAATCAATTCAAAATCGCTTTATCCTTATTTAAGGCTTGGCACCATATAAATGTGTATATTTGCATCCACTTAGCATTGCATGCACTCAATAGTGTAACGGTTAAAGCAGCTGAGTCCACAGGTGCTTCCTTTAAACTGAAAACAACACCAATTCCTCCCATTTTAAGAACATATTTTAACTGTTAGAATTTTGTGTCTGTTTGTAAACAGATGTAGAACTACGCAGTAAGAGAATGTAACCAGTTCACTCACCTGACCCACTGCATACATACAGTCGGCTGGCTCCAGAATCTGAAAGGAATAAGAACAAATACAAGGGCGATGGGTAATGGGTTCAGAATTTCAGAATCACCATGCAAGCCCAAAAAACAATAGACTTGCTACATCTATTGCAGCAATAACTTTTTTCATGTGACCTTTCTTCAGGTAGCCTACCTTAAGTTCAACAAGAGTAAGCTAAGCATGCCTGTAAGCATATGAGGTAAAGCTAATTTACGACTTATGACAACCAAAATTCCAGTTTCCGGATTCCGGTTTACATAGTTCACCAACTTAACGTTAACACTTGAGACAATCCACATGTGCTCAAGAGGATTAAGGCACTGAAATGAAAGCAAATATTCAGCCCACACTGAAAAGGCACAAAATAATAACATAAGCTTGCATCAATACGACGTTTAAATGGCTAGTTGCTTGCTTTTGTCCCTGAAGTATCTTGAGACGTCTGCTAAATAGGTCACCAGTTCTACAGTAGATTCAACCAAAAAACAACTTCCATTTCTGCCACTTGAGCATTAGGCCTATGACTGAAACATTTAGTTGAGCCATCAGAAACACCTGGATTGTTGTTCTGACAAGAAACAGAAAGATTTCATGTATACTTATAGGGCTGTGGGTATTTTTGAATGACAGGCAAGATGACTTACACTGGCACAAAACGGAATCATATCTGATGGAGGACCTGTTTATCTGTTTACAGGTTCACAGGTACACATCAGAACTATGTTCATACAAAAATATAAATGGGTCACTTTTGATGAACAATGTCAATGCTGTAACCTACAGTGACTTCTCCTGCTCAAGACCAATGCCAATGGAATAAGCATTATATTGTATAAACATATCCCACGATTCGCACTGTTACTGCTATGTGAACCAATGTGCCTATTTCATAGTAGCCATTTTTTTCAAGTTGCAGAACGAGATATTTAATTATATGTATATTAGATATTAATGACATCCAATAAGAATCTGATTGTGCTACATCCTGTGAGTTCTTGGAAAAATGGCTGCTGTGAAATGGGCTTATTGGAGTGTGTACTGTGTACTGTATGCGTATGTGTATGTCTGCTCCCATCACCCACCTGGCTGACCCGGCTCTCCCAGCCCATTCTCTTCAGTCCTGCTGCAGCTAAGATGATGGCTGCATAGTCGTCCTTCTCATCCAATTTTTTTAGACGAGTATTCAGGTTACCTCTCTAAGCATCATGTTAAGGAAAACAAACAAAAACAAAAACAAACAACAAACACTAAAAGCTATACACACTGTTGCAAAAAATAAGACATGAGTGCACTGATACAATTAGATTATGTATAAGGCACAAGACTTTGTCTTGTCCGTTTCATGAAGGATACAATATTCTCAAACTCCAGATGAGGAAACCTTTTCTTCAATTGAGCAGCTCGGCGCAGTGAACTTGTGCCGATCACACTGTGGAATTAAAAATGTGTCAGTTTAAGTTAAAGTGAAACACACTCTTCTGGTGTGTGTGTAGTTCATACTGGTTAGTTAAATGCAAGTGGGTCAAATATTGAAATATATCAAAGGAGAAAGAAAAAAAAAAATAATGTGTTCAAAGAAAATGTTGGTCATCTACGACCGCACAAGCTAAAAAATTCACCTGTGTCAGACCCTAATTTACAGGCCAAGTAAATCTCCTGAACCAATCAACAGCCTGACAAAACATGTCAGTGGAATGTCTGGTGTCTCCATGGTCTAATACACACATATTGATTATTGATTTGATTGATTGATTGATATTGATTGATTTGATTGATATTGATTAAACCAGAGAGAACACTGCGAGTGATGTATTTTGCAATCTACAAAAATCTGAAAAAATCCTCTAAATGTGTCTAAATGAGTGTGTCCCACATAACAGGTGTCCCACATGGCATGAATGCTTTGGTGTGCAATCCATAATTAAATTGAATAAACATGGTTGTACCTTTTTTCTGGCAACACATCTAGTGAGAGTCCTGCATGTTTAGGATGAAGAACCACAGCATCGTAGGGACTCTCACGTCTACAAGAGAGAAAAAAACAATAAAACAAACACAATGGAATTATAAACATACAGAAGTGTACACCCAAAATAAAAAAAATGTGCGTGCATGTCCTAACATCCACAAAGGAAATGAAGTGGACACTCACTCTAAAACAGCT
>JAODXP020000020.1:28457259-28514759 GCA_027497455.2 Sardinella longiceps
CGATGACGGGCCCTCGCACCAGGTGCACCGCAAAGAGTGCATATCGCAACAATGGTACACAGTGAAGGCACATTCAGTCGGAACAGGTGTGCTATCTTTGTCTCACCCTCATTTTTTACACTCGCAGACACTCACTGTCACACACTCACTCAGTCTGCCTTTTAAACTCTTTCTCTTAGTAGGGGCGCTACAGAGATTCACATAAGTCATACTGCATGTTCAGAAGGTGGTCCACAGTCTGAGTACCAACTTTGGCTATGATAGGTCAAACCGTTTCCAAGTTATAATGTTCGACCACATGGGGGCATTAGAGAGTTTCGATTCATGGTTTTGCGTGGTCAGAACACGGTCAGGAGTCCATATACCAAGTTTGGATAAGCTACGTCAAACCGTGTCCAAGTTATCATATTTGACCACTAGAGGGCGCTAGAGAGTTCCGATTCATCGTTATGCGTGGTCAGAACACGGCCAGGAGTCCATATACCAAGTTTGAATAAGCTACGTCAAACCGTTTCCAAGTTATAATATTTGACCACTAGGGGCGCTACAGAGTTTCGATTCATGATTATGCGTGGTCAGAACATGGTCAGGAGTCCATATACTAAGTTTGGATAAGCTACATCAAACCGTTTCCAAGTTATAATATTTGACCACTAGGGGCACTAGAGACTTTCGATTCATGGTTATGCGTGGTCAGAACACGGTCAGGAGTCCATATACCAAGTTTGGATAAGCTACGTCAAACTGTTTCTAAGTTATAATATTTGACCACTAGGGGCAACCGGTAAAGCATTGTCAATTTCTGGCACATTTCCGGCTTGACCAGGTGGTGGCGCTATAACAGGCATGTCCATGGGGTGTCTAGATATCATCACAGTCATACCATCTATGAACCAGTGAAGTTTCAGATCAATCGGGTAAAGCATTGTCAATTTCTGGCACATTTCCTGCTTGACCAGATGGTGGCGCTATAACAGGCACGCCCACGGGTCGTCTAGAAATCATCACAGTCATACCATCTATGAACCAGTGAAGTTTCAGATCAATCGGTTAAAGCATAGTCAATTTCTGGCACTTTTCCTGCTTGGCCAGGTGGTGGCGCTATAACAGCCACGCCCACGGGGTGTCTAGATGTCATCACAGTCATACCATCTATGAACCTGTGAAGTTTCAGACCAATCGGTTAATGCAGTGTGATTTTATGACACACTTCCTGTTTCGTGATGAGCTATTAAAATCATACAATTTCATAATACTGTTATTACAACATATTACGAAATATCAAAAATCCGTTCGCAATTTAGCATCAACAGCATCTAGAGGTCATGTACACCAAATTTCAATTGAATCTGACATACCGTGTCCGACGAGTATGTTAAAGTTCACTGTGTGTCCAAATTTTTACACTCCTTATTACCTCACTTCCTGTTGGGCGTGGCTAATGCAATGTAATACGAAAGTTGTTCGTCTTGGGGAGACACACACACCTACCAAATTTTGTGCGCATAGCTCAAAGTATATGCCAACCATGGCACTTAATGTCAATTTCTGTACTTTCTCCACCTTGCCAGTTGGTGGCGCTGTAACAACCACGCCCATTAAGTGTATGAATGTCGTCGTAAGGATAATATCTATAAATTTGTAAATGACATTCAGACGATTCCATCAACGCCCTGCGATCTAATGACACATTTCCGTTTTTTCAGTTTTTCCCATATTTCACTCATCCGCCATCTTGAAATTGTAAAGGGTATGAATAATCCCTTCGCAATTTTACATCAGCAACATCTTGGCATCATGTCTACCAAATTTCACAGGAATCTGACCAACGGTGTCCGAGGAGTACATTAAAGTTCAGTGGGTGTCCGGCCCCATAGAGCCCAATGTAATTTTTTACTTTAGGGGGCGCTACAGAGTCCCTGGGCCACACCCAAGTCCATGCCTCTGTATACCTCTAGTGTGCCATACTTCCAAGGTGTGTGCAAAATTTCATGAGTTTTCACGCACGGGAAAGGGGTCAAAAATGGCCGGAACCAGCGGAAGAAAATAATAATAATAATAATAATAATAATAATTAAAGCCACAAGTGGCGATGACGGGCCCTCGCACCAGGTGCACCGCAAAGAGTGCATATCGCAACAATGGTACACAGTGAAGGCACATTCAGTCGGAACAGGTGTGCTATCTATGTCTCACCCTCATTTTTTACACTCGCAGACACTCACTGTCACACACTCACTCAGTCTGCCTTTTAAACTCTTTCTCTTAGTAGGGGCGCTACAGAGATTCACATAAGTCATACTGCATGTTCAGAAGGTGGTCCACAGTCTGAGTACCAACTTTGGCTATGATAGGTCAAACTGTTTCCAAGTTATAATGTTCGACCACAAGGGGGCATTAGAGAGTTTCGATTCATGGTTTTGCGTGGTCAGAACACGGTCAGGAGTCCATATACCAAGTTTGGATAAGCTATGTCAAACCGTGTCCAAGTTATCATATTTGACCACTAGAGGGCGCTAGAGAGTTTCGATTCATGGTTATGCGTGGTCAGAACACGGTCAGGAGTCCATATACCAAGTTTGGATAAGCTATGTCAAACCGTGTCCAAGTTATCATTATTGACCACTAGAGGGCGCTAGAGAGTTTCGATTCATCATTATGCGTGGTCAGAACACGGTCAGGAGTCCATATACCAAGTTTGAATAAGCTACGTCAAACCGTTCCCAAGTTATCATATTTGACCACTAGAGGGCGCTAGACAGTTTCGATTCATGATTCTGTCTGGTCAGTACACGGTCAAGAGTCCATATACTAAGTTTGGATAAGCTACGTCAAACCGTTTCCAAGTTATAATATTTGACCACTAGGGGTGCTACAGAGTTTCGATTCATGGTTATGCGTGGTCAGAACACGGTCAGGAGTCCATAAACCAAGTTTGGATAAGCTATGTCAAACCGTTTCCAAGTTATAATTTTTGACCACTAGCACTTTTAGCACCTTTCCTGCTTGACCAGGTGGTGGCGCTATAACAGGCATGCCCACGGGGTGTCCAGATATCATCACAGGCACACGATCTATGAACCTGTGAGGTTTCAGATCAATCGGGTAAAGCATAGTCAATTTTTGGCACTTTTCCTGCTTGACCAGGTGGTGGCGCTATAACAGGCACGCCCACGGGGTGTCTAGATATCATCACGGGCATACAATCTATGAACCTGTGAAGTTTCAGATCAATCGGGTACAGCATTGTCAATTTCTGGCACATTTCCTACTTGACCAGGTGGCGGCGCTATAACAGCCACGCCCACGGGCTGTCTAGATATCATCACAGTCATACCATCTATGAACCTGTGAAGTTTCAGACCAAACGATTAATGCAGTGTGATTTTATGACACACTTCCTGTTTCGTGATGAGCTATAAAAATCATACAATTTCATAAAATTGTTATTTCAACATAGCACGAGATATCAAAAATCCGTTCGCAATTTGGCATCATCAGCATCTAGAGGTCATGTACACCAAATTTCATTCGAATCTGACCAACCATGTCCGACGAGTACGTTAAAGTTCACTATATGCCCAAATTTTTACATTCCTTATTACCTCACTTCCTGTTGGGCGTGGCTAATGCAATGTAATACGAAAATTGTTCGTCTTGGAGAGTACGACACACCTACCAAATTTTGTGCGTGCAGCTCAAAGTATATGTGAACCATGGCACTTAATGTAAATTTCTGTACTTTTTCCACCTTGCCAGATGGTGGCGCTGCAACAACCACGCCCATTAAGTGTATGAATGTTGGCGTCATGATAATATCTATAACTTTGTAAATGACTTTCAGACAATTCCATCAACGCCCTGCGATCTAATGACACTTTTCCTTTTTTTCAATTTTTCCCATATTTCACTCATCCGCCATCTTGAAATTATAAAGGGTATGAATAATCCCTTCGCAATTTTACATCAGCAACATCTTGGCATCATGTCTACCAAATTTCACAGGAATCTGACCAACGGTGTCCGAGGAGTACATTAAAGTTCAGTGGGTGTCCGGCCCCATAGAGCCCAATGTAATTTTTTACTTTAGGGGGCGCTACGGAGTCCCTGGGCCACACCCAAGTCCATGCCTCTGTATACCTCTAGTGTTCCATACTTCCAAGGTGTGTGCAAAATTTCATGAGTTTTCATGCACGGGAAAGGGGTCAAAAATGGCCGTAACCAGGGGAAGAAAAATAATAATAATAATAATAATAATAATAATTAAAGCCGCAAGCGGCGATGACGGGCCCTCGCACCAGGTGCACCGCAAAGAGTGCATATCGCAACAATGGTACACAGTGAAGGCACATTCACTCGGAACAGGTGTGCTATCTTTGTCTCACCCTCATTTTTTACACTCGCAGACACTCACTGTCACACACTCACTCAGTCTGCCTTTTAAACTCTTTCTCTTAGTAGGGGCGCTACAGAGAATCACATAAGTCATACTGCATGTTCAGAAGGTGGTCCACAGTCTGAGTACCAACTTTGGCTATGATAGGTCAAACCGTTTCCAAGTTATAATGTTCGACCACAAGGGGGCATTAGAGAGTTTCGATTCATGGTTTTGCGTGGTCAGAACACGGTCAGGAGTCCATATACCAAGTTTGGATAAGCTACGTCAAACCGTGTCCAAGTTATCATATTTGACCACTAGAGGGCGCTAGAGAGTTTCGATTCATCGTTATGCGTGGTCAGAACACGGTCAGGAGTCCATATACCAAGTTTGAATAAGCTACGTCAAACCGTTCCCAAGTTATCATATTTGACCACTAGAGGGCGCTAGACAGTTTCGAGTCATGATTCTGTGTGGTCAGTACACGGTCAAGCAGTCCATATACTAAGTTTGGATAAGCTACGTCAAACCGTTTCCAAGTTATGATATTTGACCACTAGGGGCGCTACAGAGTTTCGATTCATGGTTATGCGTGGTCAGAACACGGTCAGGAGTCCATAAACCAAGTTTGGATAAGCTATGTCAAACCGTTTCCAAGTTATAATTTTTGACCACTAGCACTTTTAGCACCTTTCCTGCTTGACCAGGTGGTGGCGCTATAACAGGCACGCCCACAGGGTGTCTAGATATAATCACAGGCACACGATCTATGAACCTGTGAAGTTTCAGATCAATCGAGTAAAGCATAGTCAATTTCTGGCACTTTTCCTGCTTGGCCAGGTGGTGGCGCTATAACAGCCACGCCCACGGGGTGTCTAGATATAATCACAGGCACACGATCTATGAACCTGTGAAGTTTCAGATCAATCGGGTAAAGCATAGTCAATTTCTGGCACTTTTCCTGCTTGGCCAGGTGGTGGCGCTATAACAGCCACGCCCACAGGGTGTCTAGATATCATCACAGGCACACGATCTATGAACCTGTGAAGTTTCAGATCAATCGGGTAAAGCATAGTCAATTTCTGGCACTTTTCCTGCTTGGCCAGGTGGTGGCGCTATAACAGCCACGCCCACGGGGTGTCTAGATGTCATCACAGTCATACCATCTATGAACCTGTGAAGTTTCAGACCAATCGGTTAATGCAGTGTGATTTTATGACACACTTCCTGTTTCGTGATGAGCTATTAAAATCATACAATTTCATAATATTGTTATTACAACATATTACGAAATATCAAAAATCCGTTCGCAATTTAGCATCAGCAGCATCTAGAGGTCATGTACACCAAATTTCACTTGAATCTGACATACCGTGTCCGACGAGTACGTTAAAGTTCACTGTGTGTCCAAATTTTTACACTCCTTATTACCTCACTTCCTGTTGGGCGTGGCTAATGCAATGTAATACGAAAGTTGTTCGTCTTGGGGAGACACACACACCTACCAAATTTTGTGCGCGTAGCTCAAAGTATATGCCAACCATGGCACTTAATGTCAATTTCTGTACTGTTCTCCACCTTGCCAGTTGGTGGCGCTGTAACAACCACGCCCATTAAGTGTATGAATGTCGTCGTAAGGATAATATCTATAAATTTGTAAATGACATTCAGACGATTCCATCAACGCCCTGCGATCTAATGACACATTTCCGTTTTTTCAGTTTTTCCCATATTTCACTCATCCGCCATCTTGAAATTGTAAAGGGTATGAATAATCCCTTCGCAATTTTACATCAGCAACATCTTGGCATCATGTCTACCAAATTTCACAGGAATCTGACCAACGGTGTCCGAGGAGTACGTTAAAGTTCAGTGGGTGTCCGGCCCCATAGAGCCCAATGTAATTTTTTACTTTAGGGGGCGCTACGGAGTCCCTGGGCCACACCCAAGTCCATGCCTCTGTATACCTCTAGTGTTCCATACTTCCAAGGTGTGTGCAAAATTTCATGAGTTTTCATGCACGGGAAAGGGGTCAAAAATGGCCGTAACCAGGGGAAGAAAAATAATAATAATAATAATAATAATAATAATAATGACAAATCCTTACAAAAGCAATAGGGCTTCGCACCGGTCGGTGCACAAGCCCGTTCCGGGCTCGTGCACCTCGGTGCTCGGGCCCTAATAATGACAAATCCTTACAAAAGCAATAGGGCTTCGCACCGGTCGGTGCACAAGCCCGTTCCGGGCTCGTGCACCTCGGTGCTCGGGCCCTAATAATAATAATGACAAATCCTTACAAAAGCAATAGGGCTTCGCACCGGTCGGTGCACAAGCCCGTTCCGGGCTCGTGCACCTCGGTGCTCGGGCCCTAAATATGATCTATCAGTAACATGCTGCTGCCATTTTCTGTTGTTTTGCTCTTTGAATCAAGAAACAATTTCGCTCATCTCTCCTCTCAGACTTTGTTAACATTTCAAGGAGGTAATTCTTTCCACACCAAGAATAAACTGTTCACATGAAAAAGTCTTATTTGTGTTGACTGTTTCTTTCATCCACCCCAGTATTTATTTTGATAGAGTGTGTGAATAGTGTGGTACAGAAAGTATGGACAAGTAATCGAGTTATGGACAATAGTCAAGTGATGCATGTGATAACGGAACATTTTTGAACAATGTTTTGATTTTTCAAGAGAAGCCTTGCTGATATTGTTGAACACATTGCAGAAACACTTGTCATTTTGCATAGTCTAACAATGATGGAAAACATTATTCATATGTTTGGACTGCATGTAAAAATATATTCACTTATTTGTACTGAATGTAAAAATAATCTCTGATTAGTCATGATCAACCACAGGTCCAAGCACATGTGCAATATTCTATTTTGAGAATGTCCACAGGCTAAACATAGAACTGCTGTTTTAAAATAGCCCCAAACAGAACAACTAACAGATTCACTTTAGCCAGTGCAGTGTAATTGTCACTTATCTAAGTAGGCCACTCCATTTTATCCGTCTGTTCTCTCTCTCTTTTTTTTCCCTGAGAAAACCAGAACTGCAGAGAGTGATGTCGAACTGTTGGAGGGTGAGGATCTTTTCTGGCACTCACGGATGCTGACCTCCATGCGTACGGGCACGGCCAAATGAGAGAACAGGGCTGTTATGCTTTAGGATCTTGTAGCAACCCACAAAACGTTTTCTGCTTGGCTGAGGAGGGTTGATTTGCGGTCTGACAATTGGTGTGAGATTTTTGTTGTTGTTATTGTTATTGTTGTTGTTTGCTTTTCATGCACAGTTGCACAGACTCTCCTTGTTTTTATGTTTTAGGATCCGTTCTAGGAAATTAACAGTTGTGGAATAAAGCAAGCTCTACAGCTACAAATGAGCAGAGACCTCATGTTTTAGTTTAAGCCCCTGGCATAATTCTTGGTGTTGCCAGCTAACTTCAGGAGCCAAAACAGTAAAAGCAGAGCCTAATCCTAGAGGCTAACAGTGGTACTTTATTTTGGGCTAATGTCCTGGCACATAATTTTCTCACATGCCTAGACTTCACTCTATAAACATTTTCACAATCACCTCTTATACGTATCATGTCATCTCAAAGTTTGTGTTTACAAATGAAAATGTGTAAATCCGTGCATAAAATGCAATGATAACATGATTATAATTATTACTTGATAAAAAATATTACCTCAATTTTTTCATTTTTACCTCCGCCAAGGTTTGCTTGGCGTGTGTGTGTCTGCGTGAGTGTGTCTGTGTGTGTGTCTGTGTACAAGATAACTCGAAAACTACCGCACGGATTTGGATGAAATTTTCGGACAACGTTTGTATTGGGACAAGTAAGAACTGATTAGATTTTGGTGGCGATCGGTGATCCAGAACACCATCAGTGACCACATTGTCTTGGCGGAGGTCTGCGCTCTCTGAGCGCTTTTCTAGTTTAGGATAGTATTCAGATGGAGAGGTGTTCCATTTCCCATCAAAGAGCTCTCTGCCCTCCCTGCAAATTGTCTGGTCTTTGATCCAATCATAGAGGTTTGACAACCACAATTGCATTATAGGGTCCGAAAATGTGTTTGCTTGTAAGTATGAATCAGTGCGTTAATATCTCAGCCAAGCCTTAACAAAGCCCAAAAAATTGCCTGTGAAACTGCAGTACTCCAGTCCAGTTGTGTGGTCAGAATGGATGTGAATATGGATGAGCATGATATCTTCTAAATGCATGTTTTGGAAAGAGTGGATGCATGTTGGATTGAAATCCACCCCACCCAGAAATCAGAGAAAATGTATGCAATATGCGCTCCTGAGGTCAATCCAAGAGTCACGCAAGATTTTTTTTCCTTTTTTTTTTCAGAGAAGACTGGTAGATAGCTATTTTCAAAAAATAAAAAAAACATGGTAATGTTTTAAATGTTGTTCCAGCAGCAATCACAAAATATTCAGTCATAAAATGTTCTCCACAGAGAATTATAAACCTATAGACCTCATTCTGATTTATGAATGCAGAACGACAAGCACGTAAGCATGTGAAGCGGCTTTGTTACTGTCACCATGTGGGACTGTGGGAGTCCTGGTGATTGCCACAGATGAACGTCTTCCTGTCTTGGAGAAGAAAGATCAGGAGAGCACTTTTTTCTGGCATGGGGCAGAACAAGAACGCACCAATCCATCATAATCACACACTTAGTTTTTGGACTGTATGGTCCAAACACACATAATCAGTTTGTCCAAACACTTCCGTAGGGATAAGATAGATTTGGCTTGGCCTCTTAGATGCTGACAACTGATATAAGCCTAGAGGAAAATTCCACTGGCCTTGTACATGCGCACGCACACACACACACACACACACACACACACACACACACACACACACACACACACACACACACACACACACACACACACACACACACACACAAACAAAACATGTATAAACTACTTGCTGACTCATTCTCTCTCCAGCTCTCCAGCGCCAGGAGAGCATAGGATGAACACATATTCAAAACCATACACACACACACGCACGCACGCACGCACGCACACACACACACACACACACACACACACACACACACACACACACACACACACCAGTCTACACCCATACACCCACACAGTGGGTGTCTTGATGACACCTTGGTGGAAGATCTTGGTCTCACACATGTCTCAATGAGTGTACACTACAGTATCTGACCTGTGAGGGAAGTGGGTTACACATTCCAGTGATTCGACCATAGATTGGTCTGTCATCAGCATCAGGTCTATCACAGACAGATAACTTAAAACAACAGACAAAAGATAATAAAATGCACAGCTAGTGTTCAGATAATAACATACTCAGCCAGTGTTATTCTTCTAACATCTGTGTTGATAATTGCTCCAGCGGTACCTTAAAGGCGGTGAATAGCAGCGTTCTAGCTCTTTATTTTTCTATTTTCTTCTGGGGGTTTTTTTGTATGTTTGGGCTGCACATGTTAAATTGGCAACCTAGTTTTTTTTTCCACAGGGCAAACATGGCTGGGCCCTTGCCTTTTGACAAATCTCAAACTTTTGTTGTTGCCGTCCAGTGCCTTTTATAACCTGGAAAAGTCTATGCACATTCTTGGCAAACGAATCCAAAAGAAAACAAGACCCCATTGTACATCCGTCTGAGGTTATGATGAAGGTTGATTTAGTGTGGACTGCATTGCCGTTATGGGGGAGTGTGTGAGCAGGGGCTTTCTGTAACATGACCACAGCAAAGCAATGCTCTACTCCACACACACACACACACACACACACACACACACACACACACACACACACACACACACACATGCTCACACTCCACTCCCCCCCCCCCCCCCCCGCCATTCCCACCCTTCCCTCCCTTCCTCTTTCCCAGACCTGCACCCCCATGCACCGCCAAGTTTATCCAAGTCTCACACTGTTATCGCTCCCCTGTGTCTCAACTAACTGAGGTGCCTTGCCCGGATGCCAGAAGGTTAAACAAGGCTTTTTTGTAATGCCTAGTTTTTAGTTATGGCAAAGAGGATCGAGGGGAGGAAATGATGAGGTTGGCCCAATGGCTTTAGCAAGTCACTTCATTCATTGGTTACAATGGATCTACCACTGGCTGGTGGCGCCAAATGTCGGGAGGTAAAAAAAAAAAAAAAAAAAAAAACGAAATGTATGTGGTCCATGAACCCAACGACATCTGTGACCCCCATCCACCTTAATGACTAACTTTCTCCTGCCCTTCATCACAAAGGCATTTTAATGGTCAATTGCTTGACAGAACTATTGTTAAAAGCCAGCCCTGCTAGATCCAGCTTATCTCATCATGGTCACTGGGTCATTGAGGGGGCATGTGAGGTTTATGTGTGTGTGTGTGTGTGTGTGTGTGTGTGTGTGTGTGTGTGTGTGTGTGCATCTGGAGGCGTTAGGCTTGTGATTGACAGTGCTTGTGAATTTTCTGTGAACTGTCCTGTTACAATGAACAGAAACAAGGCTTGTAAAAGACTTTTACCGCAATGATGAGGCAGTTCTGTGTAAAAACTGTGATGGATAATTACAGTAAGTGAATAAATGATTGTGTAAGTGGAATTTGTCATGACAAAATGAGCACAGTTTTTCTTTAATTAAAAAAGTATTTTGTAGCCTTTGTTTCTTAGCTTTTCGGCTGATAGAAAAGCCTCACATTTCATATAATCATTCACATCATACAAATTGCCAGGAAATTTGTGTTATGGATGTTACAAAAAGTCCACTTTCCATGTCATGTCCACGGTCTTGCTAGTCATGAGCTGGATCCATGATACCAATCACTATTAAACAGGCCCTGTTTTCTGCCTCCGGAGCTCCACCTACAGTCGCCAAACTAAATTATACCTTCTCATCAATTGATGTGAATTTATTTGCAAGCCAAAGAGTATGAACCAGAGGTGATCATTTTTGTGCACTAAGTTGTCCAACAAATGCACTTTTGGTTACATCTACTTTCAGTTTCACTTTCATTGATCCGAAACCGAAAGTGTAATACCAACAAAAGCCACGTTAGAGGCGACCGACAGATAGCCTGACATAGCCCGCCCATAATACTGCTGTTCATCCGTATTCATGGTCTGGAGGTTCTTTAACCTGACGAGATTATAGTGCGGGGGGGGGGGGGCTTTCACTTCTGGTTTGAAACGATTGGACATCTTGTCTTATTGGTTGGTTGTCTCTCTACCGATGTAAACCCGCCCATGAAGACCGTCCATGAAGAGCCATCATTCACTCCATAATGAGCCATTTAATCGTCAAAGTGATTACAAACGTCGCTTGAATTTAACAACCTTTAAGACTAAGGTTAAATTTTGGGTCAATTGGTGGTTTTGACTCAAACCTAGCGCATCTGTACAGAGATAGGGAAAATGCAATGTGCACCCGGCAGGCCGCAGCCCAGTTACATGGAGGTGCATGAGAAGATCTGTGGAGAAAAATGTGAGCACAAACCTAGTTTAAATTTGAAAAGATCGGATCAGACCTTGACTAATAGCCGATCGTATTCTCGCGTTGCATTCTCAAAATTCGCTGATTGGCCAGGTTGAAACGCATAATGTGTAATTGAGCCCAATGGCTGGAGTCCCAGATGGAGCACTAAAGACTTGCCGTCTTTACAGCACATAAACAAACAAAAACCAGAAAGCCTCCTAACTAATCAACTAAAATGACACCTTATGCTTTCCATACTTAGTTGCTGAACCTATTAGGAGCGATGCAGAAGGCAATTCTCATTTGGGAAGGTCTTCTCATTTCACGGTCAATGTATAGAAACAGTCATCATAGTGTTTTGTCTCGCGTCTCATATGTGTTTAAAAGGTCTGTCTGAGACCAAAGTGGCTGTGTTTGATCAAGAGAGCTTCGGAAAGGACTAAATGGACGTTCTGCGTTCTTTCGAATGACACATAATGTTTGTGTATCTGACCCTGCTGACCTCCCAAGGCTTTTAACTCTGCTTTTGTGGCTGACTGGTCCTGAATGGTCAAACTCAAGGGGAGTTTCCAGACATTCCTGTGGTTTGCCAAATCACAATGATGAAACTGTTAATGTCCTCTGATACTACATGAAGATGATCACAAGTGTCTGATTCTACTGATCTGAGTTAGGGATTCAAAGTTTATAGGTCCCGATGTCAAACCAACTTTTAAAGGTTGCAAAATTTGTATTAACAAGTTTTCGCAACACTTCTCATGTGGTTTGTCTAAATGTTCCAGAACATTCTCAAAATTGTGAAATTCAGTGCGGAATTTATGAAACTAACCACAGCTCGCTCTTTCCTAATAATCACACGGTAATGTAATCTTTCTTTAATAACTTCTGCATGTAGAAGCACAGAGAATAACAACGCATAATCATCAAATTGAGGGGTCAGCCGTTGTAGTGATTGTTTTATGATCCAGTTCCATTGCTGACTAGAAGGGTTCTTTGGTACTTTCCCGTAGACAGTTTCTGGCAGAAGATACCCAGTGGGTCATCTCTGAGCTTTCATTCAAAACACTCCAGCAGGCTTCAATGTTTTATACTTGATGCTGTTGACAGGTGTTGCTTGTTAGAAGAATCCTCACATTGTATTCCTGCTTCCCATTGAGATCAGGCCTATGTCCAATCATTGAGTTTGTAAATATGTGTTGTGAGCATACCCTTTCTTATGGTGACCCAGTTCATTCTCGTTTGCCCACAGTTTGCCCTCTCAGTGAAAATAAGTGCAGTCTAATCCTTTCTAAAACTAGATCAGATAGTTTGTTGCATTTCAGATTCCAGACTTAGGAAGTTTGGTGCACATGGATACCTTTTCAGACTGATATGGTTCTAGAAGATAAGTCACAGTTTCTATAGACATGGAAGTCTTCTGTATGATTTGGTACAGTAGGAACAAGATAAGTCTAAACCCTCCTCATTAAAGGATTTTTCAAATCCTATCAAATAAAGGATGAAAAAGAGACCTCACACAGCTGACATATTTTTTCAAAAGTTTTACACACTGAAAGACCGAGACTAGACAAAACAGCAGATAAAAGAATATTATCCCCACACGTTGAGTGTTTAGTTCATTGGAGCCACAACAGGACAGAGAATAGATGAAAGGTTAACAACAAATTCCTGCCTTACTTCAAACCACAAAAATAATCTGATTAGGTTTATTTTTAAGAGCTGTCTGAAGTCATAACACTTTGTTATTGCCAGAAGCGTTAGATTGGCCATATTGGGCGTTAGTAACATCCATGTCAGGGGCTCTATTCCAGCTCATCAAGACTAATCTCATGGTCTTGGCAAACGAGTGATTGAGAGGAGAGAGAGAGAGAGAGACAGAAGACAGAGAGAGAGAGAGAGAGAGAGAGAGAGAGAGAGAGAGAGAGAGAGAGAGAGAGAGAGGGAGGGAGAGAACTGACATCTCCTTCACATTTCATTTTAAAGAAAACAGCTTTTTTTCCTCCTAAAACCAACCAGTTGCGAAAACATGTATTCATAGGCAGTTACAAGAAATGCTGCCATACTGTAGGTATGATACTGATGCAGCCAACCCTTATTTTCCATTGCATTCTTTGAAGCTGTATCAGCTCCATTCATCTGTCATTAAGGACTTTGTTCCACATATGTTCGTAGATATTTACACAGATGGAGGAAAATCAAAGATGGTGTTGATTATGCACACCTCGAATGTGGTATTTCAAGTACACATAATCAGCAGCTATAAAGGAAGGTGCTGTGGACTACTCAAGATGTGGAAGAACCTCCACACGAAAGACATTAAAAGACATAACACATCTACATTGGGGGACAATATTTTTGGCCACAATGAGGTTTGTGTAGTTTTGATTCAAGTTGTTGCAAATATCAGAGGCTTGTTTCTTTTGATATTGCTTCGGTGCGTGCTTTTGGAGTGTTAAGTTCTTAAGCAGATGCTTGTGTTTGGAGGAACTGGAGGAGTGTATGAAAATGATTATCAACATGCACAATATGTTGAAAAAAAAAACTATGAAGCTATCCAAGAAAAATATACTGCATTTGATTAAAACTAATACTACAATGATGAGGAAATTCCATTGGGATTATCGTAAGATGGCCATGTTTAGGAAATTACCTATTACTATTAGACCATTCCGTTTTGGATTGACCAGACTGAGATAGGGGGTATGGGAAACTTGGAGCCTGGCTTACACGCTAAACACAGCACCTGACAACATTTTTAGCTATAAAAGCAGCCAGTCATGTGGATCTTTCAAAAATCAGTACAAGACCTCTAGGTGCAGTTGTGTATTATTAGTCGCTGTTTTAATGCTTTCCTGTTCCTTCCTCTCTCTGCACACCATGTCACCTCCTGTAGCAGTACGAACAGAGTCCGCCATTAGAGATCTGACCCAGTGACCCTGCGGTTCACTGCCTGGTGGTCGCCCTGCCACCTGAAGTATTAATCTTAATGAAAACTACCAGCCATTAACTCCCATTTAACGAGCACCTCCCGATAATGAAGGGCCACAGCATGCTTTATGAAGCCCTTTAGCAGAGGGAGGGAAACTCCAGTGTGAGAGAGAGAGAGAAAGAAAGAGAGAGAGAGAGAGAGAGAGAGAGAGAGAGAGAGAGAGAGAGAGAGAGAGAGAGGAGGTAAGGCAAGGGAAGTCAAAGGCTAAGCAAACAGCGGGGCTCGTTCGTAGCACCGGGCCAAAGCAGTAATTTTGCCACAACTTAGACAGGAAATGAGAATGAGTGCCTTCTGTTTGGTAGACATGCACCATGGTTTAAAGGCCCCATCTGACCTAATGTAACATACTGTATAGGGTGCGGGTATACCTGTCCATACATATAATTGAGGCTATTATTAACAATCTAATTAGCACCGTAATTTCCTAAAGCTAATAAAACTGTTTACATAGGAGTAACTGATACATCATTCTACAATGACGGACATTATGGAGAGCTAAGTACCGCATTAAATTTCTCATTGCTCCATGAAATGAGTGGCACAAGCGCAGCTAGGGAGCACCGACCCAGACCGACAGTCAGTCTGAGCGTGTGCAGTAAAGCACAGTGGAGTGGCTGGCGACACGAGAAGACTGCAAATAAACCAACACCGCCACAGCAGGGACCTCGCAGCTGAAACAACATACATGTACCTGACCATGTGCATGACAGCATCCGCGCAGGTTTGGGAGCTGTTGTTATGACTTTTAGTGCAATCAGTGCCAGCTGTGTCAATCTGGTGTCGACAAGGTCAAAATGACAACTGGTTTTGATGAAGGGCAGGCCATTGCAATGACATGTTTCTACTAGGCCTATAGGCTTATTGCAGTGCATGGGAGAAAAGTATTAGCATGTCATAGAAACAGAAATTACTGTTTTTCTTAAAGGCTGACAGGGTGTCCGTTATTGCCCCATGACCTAGAGCTGGTAAAAAAAAATGTAATCATGATTATCAATGCTCTTTAGAATACTATAACTATAACATGTCGTCTTGTGGATCTACATTCCCCACAATAGAACAGCAACTGAACAGGTTATAGCTTCTTTTTAAACTGAACTGCTTGTGTCTATGTTTTAAACACTTGCTTCTCTCTTTAAGCACGAGTTGCAACACAGCATTACAGCATTTTGTGTCATGCTGTTCTTCAGCCCTGTCTCTTCTATTATTCCTCGATATCAGGACTCCTCAGCGCCCTTTATCCCCAACATAAGCATGATTCTCTAGCACATGGTTCTTGTCTGTTGTTGAATTTAAGAACGAGGGAGAAAGAACTTCAAGAGAGAGCATCTTCCTCAAAGGCTTAGTGGAGCTTTACTCCAGCTGACTGTTCTGTGTCCAGGGGACTGAATCAGTGGAACATGTGTGTGGTTAAAGAAGCCTAGAGGGCCTGTCCAGGGGTGGGCTACCCAGGGCTGAGGGATGGTGGTGGTGGTGGTGGTGGTGGCATGTCACTGTCTGCCTGTATCCCCATGTCTTCTGAGTCTTGGGCAAATTCAATTACATTTGCGGGTGTGTGTGCCAATATGGTTTGGGATGAAGTAAAAGACAGCCTTTAGAGGGTGTGTGTGTGTGTGTGTGTGTGTGTGTGTGTGTGTGTGTGTGTGTGTGTGTGTGTGTGTGTGTGTGTGTGCACGCAACATGCAAATACTATGCAATATGCTATTACTCATGCAATTGTTTTTTGTTGCTTATGTATTTAAGCATGTAAAACCAGACATTTAAATTAATCTTAGTTAATTGCACCTAATCTATTAATATATATCCAGCAGCTATATTGTACATATTAAGATAATATATTTGTAGCTATTATAATTCTGCATGCGTCTTGGGAGGGATTTCTTGAGCAGAGATGGCAAGCAAGCGATAGCAACACCTGTCTCTCATTACTATAAATTACCCTGCAATTAATATTAAAATTAATGAGTTGACCTCAGGCATCAAGGTGTTGTTTCACATGTGCTCGCAATACAGTAATTATGATATAGATTGTGCGCTTTCTTTTCTCTGTCTATAACATGTCTCTGAGCATTAGAGCTGTGGGGTTTTATGGCTAATTTATGGTGCAAGGTGTAAAGGGCTCGGACGTATGTGTTTTGGATCGCCTCCGGACCTTTTAAGTGAACGATGACAAGAAGAAAGTAACGGCTCGTCCCATGTGTACGGCAGTTCTCTTTGAGGTCCAGCTTGAGCCAAGCCCCAATCTGGTAGTGATTGAGCAGATGACATCATCAGTGCGCTGCAAGTCTGGAGCTTGTGCTTGTGTGAGGATGTGGCACTAGCCTATAGGCTAATAAGAGGAGTTTTAAGGGTAAGTGGCTGTGTACTATGAAGGGGAAAAACCCCTGGGTGTTCTCTGGTGACGTTGTGTGGCCTTTGACACCCACTAACTTCACACCTGGATATATATGTGCATTCCTATACGAAAGGCGTGTGTTTTTAAAGAGAGTCATTCTGTATGGCTGCCCAAAGTTGAGCTGGCAGTTGACATGGATTTTAACTTCACGTCATTTCATTGCTAAACTTATACATAGTTTGTTGTTGGCAATCCAAATGCATTTAAAGGGGCAGTATGTAAGAAATGTTTTCCAAATAATCATAAAATGGCAAAAGGAAGAATTAAAGGAATAATGTTCATTAAACACTCATGTCACAGACAGATGTAACCCAGCTGGAAAATTTGCATTTGAAAAGTTGCAGCACACAAAAAGTGTTTGTGTTGTCATTTCAAGTAGTGTTCGTGGTCTTATTGTCAAGGCCTTGTTATGCCTCCAAAATACATCATGGCAAAGTGAGGAATAAAAGGATATGTATAGATGCCTCTGAAAGTTTTATACGGCTAAAAACGGCAAAGTATTTTGACGATGATTGTAGTACAAATTCTATACAATCCTACATATCACTGAGACCTATTGAATGCGGATATGCCATTCCCAGAGATCCTTTGTTCACCCATTGTAGTTTCACTGACTTTGACTGACTCTTTATAACAATGTTATTACATAGAAGTATTTTAAGTGATTCCATATTGCCTTTCCCTTTAGTTGTGGCTCTAAGCCGTAACATCTGCTGTATTATACAGAGTTCAGCCAGCACAGCTCCAAGAATAATGTATTGAACATTATTGTATTGAAATCTGAAAAGGTATAGCTAATATTAAATAGACTGGATCCAATCTAAGAACAATCAACAGGGCATGGGATAAACGTACACTTCCTGGTGTTTCATTCACAGAACTCACTGATGTTTAAACACGGCACTCAATATAGCACACATGTATTCTGTTACTAAACCATGTCCACATAGAAATATGTTTGCACTAATGACTGTATGCCCTAGTGTTCTTTGATTGGATCAAATCAATTTAATATTTGCTATACCTTTCAGCATACAATACAATTAAGTTCAATACATCATTCTTGGAGCTGTGCTGGCTGAATGTTACTGCACATAGCCACCACAAAAAGGGAATAGCAATATGGATGCATACATCTATATCATTAGTCATTGTTTTGCTCTTGATTCACAGACTATGGCTGAATCCCAAGTCATACTGTATGCCTTGAGCCCTTCATACATCATATACATCATAATTGTCACTGTGGCAATTTGCAGGTGTTTGGGAGTGGACCTCAATCAATCAACAACAATGTAAATCCTCATCATAGTGTTTTTCTCATCTCCACTATCGTTGATTACATCCATCAGCTGGTGGCACAGTCATGTGTCCTCTCAGCACCCCTTGTCTATCCATCACTCCCACAAATGAGCCATTATCATGCCACCATCACCACCATGTTCATTAGTGTAACAAAGAGAGAAATCTTTACCCAAACACAGCTGCAATAAGGCTCCTACAAAGCAATAGCTAATTGGTAGAGAATGTTAGAGCAATGTTTATAAATATGCTTAGTCCCAGTCTTCCTGTGCTTTTTCGTGTGACTGAGAGCAAATGGTGTGTGGCAATAGTTATAATCGGATGTCCTTTGCTGCAGAAATATTCCAAGAGTCCATTTTTTTTTCTTTTATTTTGAGAAAATAAGAGTTAAAGGGAGATATTGCCCTTTCCTGTTGTGACATTTCTCTCACCAAATGTATGGTTTTGGAGAATGCGCTTGTTTTGATAACAAATTGCTATTTCGAGGATGACTTTGTAATAGGAGCACTGACATTCCCCCACCAAAAAAAGAGAACAAGGGATGCAACGGTTCTATAGTTCATTACACTATATTCATTGCTAACAATGTGCTTGTGTCCTTGTGTCATCACCTCATGACCTTATTGTTTCAGTCAACCATATTTATATTTGTTTTCTGGAGTTTCCATGGTGGTGTCTGGCAAGCTGTTTCCTGTTCAGAACTGACTTCTTTTTTTTTGAAAGATTTATGTAGTGGCCCTTAGTGTTGAAAGTTCACAGCTTGGTTGGGTCACTGTCTGTCAGTCTCTGGATTTCCAGCCTATACATTAAGGTCAAAGAGACACATCTCAGACGTGCAGTAGCAGCAAGCTAAATTGTAGTTCAAATAAATACAACGTTGACTCCAAGAGCCGTTATCTGATGAATGAGGCATTGTGGCCAACCAAGTGAGGCGTACACCATGGCTTTGTCTTTATTTTTAAATGTTTATTCATTTTATTTGAACTGTTAATGGTGTTGGACGATAACTTTATTAGACAATTGTTTTCAAAGATTTCCCCTCATGCATTTTATCACAACGTTTCATCCATCATATCGCCACTGAAGTCAAACAAAATGACTTCAAATAAAACTAAAGATGACTTAACTCTGATAACTGTTTTGAGTTTCTCACAAGATACTGAGATCAAGTCATAAAAAACAGGGTGGTCTAACAGCCTTGACAAGGATGGGAAATGATTAAGGAAAAAGGGGATGAAACAAATTGATGCAATTCAAAAATGACGGTAACACTTTGTTTGAAGGTACTGTCATAAGACTAACATGACACTGTCATTAACTATGACATGACGTTGTCAAGAATCTGTCATAAACTTTATAAACCTGTCATGACTTCTAATATACCCTAACCCTGACCCTAACCCCAACCATGACAAATACCGGGTGACTTAATGACAGAAGTCATGACAGGTGTATAAAGTTTATGTAAGATTCATGACAACGTCATGTCATAGTTAATGACAGTGTCATATTAGTCTTATGACGGTACCTTCAAATAAAGTGTTACAAAATGACATATTGGCAGAGAATTACATTTCAGGGAAGCTACAGTTGCTGATTGGTAGCTTTCTTGTAGCAGTAGGCCCTACAGTACAACTATGTCACAGTGTCTTAACAAAAGTCCATTATGTACTGAAATGTCATTGGCCGGCCTGCTTTCTGTCTCATCGCCAATCTTACAGCTGGACTGTGCGTGGGTAACAAATTTCATTATATAATTTCATTACTTCGTTCTTTTTTATTTTTTAATCCTGTTCTTTATTTCCCAGTGTAATTGGTTCCTCTGTCTGTTTACATAGACGGTGCAGAGATCTGGTTCTGTTTTTGGAGTGGACTATGCAGCACAAACTACAAAACAATAAAGAGGACATTGTATTCATCCAAAAGTGATAAAAAGGAACACAAAGACAAATTATCTGCGTGGAATGCCGAAACTGACTTTAAGACTTAGCCTCTTCAAAGTATGTGTCAGAGTTGTGAGAAGGGAGAGAAAAAAAAAAAAAACAGCACTCATCGCGCAGTCATTTCTGGGAAGACTTACACTACATACTAGTGATAGATAGCGCTCAGGAGGGAAGCAGGGGCCGGAGACGACCGGCTGATAGATATCACCGCCAAAGTGTTCCGTTACCATGACTAATTCACAGAGCTTATCACCTGGAACGCTGCAGCGGTATGGAGCGCTGCACTGCGCTAACGGTATGGTATGGATGTGCGCTCAAGGACTCGGAGATTGAGCGCTCCAAAAATCAATCAGGTTAGCACAGGGATGGATAGACGCGAGGCCCTTAGGGGAGCTGGAAGAGGCGGGAGCCAGGGCTGAGGCGTTACGTAACCTCTCACGCTCTCACACAAGTGCTCTGTTTTTCAGCCGACCTCCATCACATCAGACAAGTAGGGGTTTGGGGGGGAGGGGAGGGGTGGGTGGGTCAGGGGAAGATAAGGACGTCCCCTCAGCACTGGCCAAGAAGGGGAGAGGGGAGAAGAAGAAAGATGTGGGATTTTTGGGGGGAAGCTAGGAGGGGAGCTATGACAGAGGAGGTTAAAAAAAAAAAATTAAATCCCATGGTCTGCCGACTCGAACCATTTGCACACAGCTATGCCTCTAATCTATTATATTGGGGCTCAACGATGACATACTATAATAAAGCTGACCAGCTGGAAATGGGTATGGCTTGCACACACACTCATGCACTCTGACACACACACACACACACACCCTCTTGCTCTCTTTGTCTCTCTCACACACTCTCACAGACATTCACAGCTTCTTGCTCTCTCTCTCTCTCTCTCTCTCTCTCTCTCTCTCTCTCTCACACACACACACACACACACACACACACACACACACACACACACACACACACACACACACACAGACACATGTAGTTTTCACATTTGACCCTTTCAGACTGTTGAAGGCTGTTTGACAAGAGATCCGATTTCATACAGAAACGAACAAAGGGCTGAGGACCCGGAGATTAATGATGAAACACTTGACTTAGTGAGGAGTGCCACGCCACCTATCAATCTCAGGCCATCTTCAAAGTGCCCGCCCCACACACGGAATTGCTTAATGATTCGATACGAACAGGAAAGGCAAACCATGGAGAGTGGGGACTGGGGAGGACATCATTACACAACCCTGTTAGCCCCCCTTCCCCCCACACACACACACACACACACACACACACACACACACACACACACACACACATATACTCAAACGCGCTCTTTAAAAAGATCTTCTACTTAACCAATCAAACAAGAAGAAGAAAAAAGAGATCATGGTTTTTGATTACAATACAGAAAACATTTTAGGGGGGAAAAACACCTTTCAGCTTCCAAATATTCTCACAGTATCAAGAAATGCAATACTCTATATATCACCACTGGTGATGAAATTCTAGTCAGCCATATGGTTATCATTGTCTTGAAGAAAAGATCTGAATCTGTGACATTGTCTTCACAGGCCCCAATTTATTGACACTATAGAAGTTAATTGCCAAAGGTTTTATTTATGAGAGCGACTTGCCAATCAGTGTAAGCTGCTTTGCCTCACTGCCACAAGCACTCTCTTGTACATTACTCAGAGTCTAGGAGCAACAGAGTGGCATACAGGTATGTCTGTCATTAGCTGCCCTGCTTTAGATCATTGTTGAAGGTATAAGTCCACTGGGGAAGCTTGCTCTGCCTCACATTCCCTAAGACCTGTGTTCCCTCGTAATCATTTTCTGAGAAACAGACCTATGTTACCTCAACCCAATGTTTCCCGAGGTCTATGTTTGCTCAAAGTAATTCCTAAATTAGAAACAGGCCCATGTTCAGTCAGCCCTGTTCTGAACATAAAGTACTGTCCAGACCTCAATTTTTACTTTTAATGTAGGCCTGTTTGTTGTTTCTTTACTAACCAGCATAACCTAAGGCTAAAAAACATAATTGCACATGTCACATCTTATCTTAAGATAATATATATGATTGTTTGAAATATATGATGCACATAACAATTCACAAGGTCATGCCATGGGGATCCTCACATCATCATTAAAGTATATGTTGGCACACTTTCAAAATAGATTGCATTTCTTTAAAGCTGTCATCCCATATCTATTTAACGGTCTGATGAGAAGAATTTTTTAGTTGAGCAGTGAGGACCTTATGACCGCTGTATTTCTGAGGCTTTAAATTTCTACTTCAGTTATCCAGTGACCTTCACAGTGACCTCAGAGACAAACTCAGCTGGCATCCCATAAATATATTTTTGATGATGGAACACTGAGCAGGTTTACTGAGTGAAGATAGCCTTGTCCCTTCCATCACAGTTTGAAGGTTTACATGTAAATTGTTCATTTTGGCTCCTGGTTTAGGCTGCTGAATCTTGACTTGACTTGACTTGACTTGATGTGTTGGAGCTTCACATTCATTCATTATAAACATGTCAGAGCCAGCTATATGAACTTGTACAGATTGGGAACATGCAGTATGGCTCTCTCCTTTACACAACAGGAAGTAACAGAAAGATTGTGTGTTATCAGTTCCCGGACATATAGTATCCCACTAGACCTACCATACATACAGTAATTACTCCTAACTGTATATCCCTCTATAAATGAAAATGAATTTGGCATGCTTGAAGATAAAATAATGTAGCCTGCTCGACCAACATCAACATGGTTCTCTTTTTACAATTCAGAATATCTATTACAACTGTAATATAGTGCGAAATCAAAAGGTTTCCCAGGAGGTAGAACAGGGCTGAAGTTACTATACGATGGGGGCCGTTGAGGCAGATAACGCTGTCATGGAATGACCCTTTAATTGCCTTCACTAATTACCTTTGACTGATGCCAAAGCATTGAACTGCAGCAGTATTATTGTGTTTCTATAAAGGGCCTACAGTTGGACCCCAGCTGCTTGATATACCATGGCTGTATCTTTTGATGTGCAATTGGGACCTGGCTGGATTCCTTAGGTACTTAAAGCTGTGGTAAGTGATACTAGTTTGGAATAGCTAGCTGGCTTTACGTTGTGAGCTATCATGAAAATAGATACTCTCTGGCAATAAAGATATCTCAGCTGGGATCAGTATTTAGCAGCTAAAATGTCACCATGGTTTGATAGTATTCATGAATTAGCATACCTTACAGTAATAGCTTTCCTGTCAATCATTTGAGGTCTACACTCTGAATGGAATGGGTGAACTACAGAGAGTCTGATAGAAGTGTGTGTGTGTGTGTGTGTGTGTGTGTGTGTGTGTGTGTGTGTGTGTGTGTGTGTGTGTGTGTGTGTGTGTGTGTGTGTGTGTGTGTGTGTGTGTGTGTGTGTGTGTGTGTGTGTGTGTGTGTGTGTGTGTGTGGAACATACTGTCGTGTGTGAGGAAGAATTGTGCACAATATCATGTTTTTTTTTTTTTTTGTATAATACCTAAACTCAGACATGTTTGCAATATTGCCAAATGCTTTGTAAACACTGACAGGAATTTGTAGTAGCCATTTTAGACATGCATATATGCATTGTGCCTATAACAACTCCCCTCTAACTGTTCTTGAATCAGTGGAATCTACAGCCTCTTGGGGCTTATTGTACAGTATAATTCCAGAATACAAATATTTTGTGTAGCACACGGTTTTCTACTTGTCAAAGTCTACAACCTTTTATCAGAGGAAATCTCCACTGAAGTATTCATTTACTCAAGGACTAAGCTTCTCCATGTAGGGGAAACTGGCCCTAAATTTGTCCACTGGAGTTGGACAAAACTGATCTGACATTACAGTTAATCCACAGTTATAAGCACTAGTGGCGTGTACATGTTTTTAGTTTAGCTAAACCTCCGACCTCAAAGCAAATTTTCTGATTCCCTCTTGGCATATCGTCGTATCCAAGAAAGGATTTCTAACAACATCTCTGCTGGAATTATGGAGCTGTTTTCCTCATACCGCTTCGTTTCGTCCACCAAAAACCCCTCTCCCCTCCAGGCCTGAGTGAACACTGCCCTTGGCTGAGACATCTGGCCAGGATCCTTCTCCTAATGATGCCATTACAGGCTCAGTGACCATTGCTGGCAGCTGATAGTGTGACTATAATCTCAAACAGCCTCGGCAAAAGTCCCCCTCGGTTTGCATTCACCGGCACCGCATGCGTGTCACGTTCTTTGTCATGTGTCGAGGGCAAAGAGTTTGTTTTTACTCTGTACTTCATTGGCCTAGAGAGAGAAAGATAGAGAGAGAGAGATAGCTAGAGAGAGAGAGAGTGAAGCAAGGCCTGTTTTTGCATATGTGATTTTGGGTCTGTTGTGGGTGAAGGGTGCCGGTGTGGGTCATGTTGTCTGGTCTGAGTTCTATAGCTTTTTTTTTTTTGTTGACGTGAAGCAGGGATGTCTGGGACGTTGGGAGAGGTTAAGTCTGAGTTAAATTGGATCATGCGGTTTGGACCGCTGCAATGTTGTGGACACAGATAGAGCTTATGGAGAGGTGACAGAGGGGCCGGCCTTACAGTTGGTCTAATCCCTTTCAGCGCTTTATAAAAATGCAGAAGCCCTGCTGAAACATTCTGTAATTTGATTGAGTGCTTCTTGGGAGTTTCTTTTTTACTCACATCTGAACTTTCAGGGCTTTTGCACAACTCTGTACATTGACTTTTTCAACATGTATTCTATGAGGCATGGGATTATATGGGAGGGAGTATATGGCAGAACCATACATGAAAGAGCTATGACAAGGAACATATTGTGCAGCTTTCAATGCGGCTTCAGAATCAGTTCCATAAGTCTCATCCCTACATGCAGTTTTCAAATCCAGCTGCCACACAACAAAACAACACCAACAACAAAATAAATAAAGCAAAGAAAGAAAGAAAGAAAGAAAGAAAGAAAGAAAGAAAGAAAACCCTCATTCAGATATATTTCTGCACATTGTCACATTGGGGCACTTAACAAACCGCCCTCTGGATCTTATTACTTTATTTGACGAACCCGTGACCTCTTGCTCTTATTGTGAGCAAGCATTTCATGTTTTGTTAGGAAATAAATAAATAAAAATAAAGCGAGTTGTCAGCACTGCGCACCATCAACATGAGTAAAAAAGTAAGGCAGCGAGGGCCCGTCCAAACGCCCCCAACACCCCTCTCCTCCAACCACCCACTCTATGCCCTCAGGCAGAAGACGTGCCATAAAGAGACTCTGCGCTTCCCAGAGGCGCTGGCGTGCTCATGGCTCTCTCACTGCCCCTACAGTTTCTCTCTCTCTCTCCCCCTCACACACATACACACTCTCTCTCTCTCTCTCTCTCTGTGTGGATCTGCGCCCGCGGACGAGTTGGGGTTTGAAGTGGGTGCGGCCTGGTTCCAGGCCTGTGTCCCCAACACGCCCGTGCTGACTCCACATTAGACACCCACCGCGCTGGGCTGTGACTCACCCTGCTGGCACAGGCCCCAGGCTTGGCTCAGTCCCACCCCCCCCCCCACCCCCTTCTCTCGTGCTCTGACAGGCAGGGAAGAGCTGGGGAAATTGGGAGGGTGGGGGTGGTGAAGGGCCGAATGGGGAGGGGTGGGGTAGGGGTTAGAGGATTCAAGTCCCACACCCAGTATGCCCTGGAAACATAGAAACACTTAAAAAGCCTCAAACTGAATTTTGTGTGTCTCATATCACGTGTGGTGGTGAATGTGTACATGCGTCCATGTTTGTATTTACACCACTTAAAACTGGGTGTCAAAAGATCCCATCAGAAATGAGAATAAACTACATGTATCAACAAAGTGGGAGTTAAGATAACACAAAGAAACACTAGCTAAATATTAAGCTTGGCATGTACATCTCAGACAGTATTCCTTCCTCTGGACTATTTCTAAACGTTAATGTTAGTTTACGGATGTGTGCTACAATACTTTAATACCAGTCAAAGGAAGGAGGAAGCTATCAAAATATAGCCTACCTTGTATTCTTGCTTTATGGGGAAGGGAAAATCCCTAAAATAAAGTAAAATCCCTTGTGATTGTTCTTCGCTGAATAACATCATATTCCCTGAACACCTTTAATAATCATGAAGCATGGCCATTAGAGTATTGTATTGGACGTTTTACTATCACTGTCACAATTTTGGCCTCAAATTACGTTCAATCGATGGTATTTTTCTCAATTGTAGAATAACCACCGCACATCTTTGAGATATTATACTAGTTTTTCACACAAAGCTATGCCAAATGCTTCGTTTTATGGGACACAGCATTTAGCAGGAGTGCATCTCTACATGTGGAACCAATCTGTGGTCCGCTAATGGCTTGAACAGGTGGCTAGAGCTATCGTATACTCCAGCAAAGAGGGGGGTGACGACATACGAGAATCAAACTTCAACGGCCACTCACAATAAAGTGTAAATGAAACAAATTTTTGATATCATTATTTCTCTTCATTCAGAGGAGAAATCAAAGCTGTGATATTGTATTTTATTTTTATTTATTTATTTTTACTATACAGGCCCTCCCTGAAATAACAATGCAAAACAGACTGTTGTTTTGCAGACTGTTGACTGCTGGATCGTTTACTGTCTGAACAATGACCATTATTTGCATAAATTGATTGTTTGATAGTTTGTTATGTGGCATCGTGTGTTTTGCAACACAATTGTCTGTCATTTTTCATTTGCGTCTTGTGTGAGTTTTTTCGTTGTGTTGGTTAACTCTGAGCATATTGGCCTTCATTCTATGGGACTTGGAAGACGCTTGGGACTTGCATTGTAACAGAATCCAGTAATGCTGTTCCCATGCAGTGTATACAAAGATGGATATGGCTTTGTATGCTGATGAAAAAGTCATGCCTTGCACTGTTGGGGCCCTCAGCTGTTGCAAAGCTGTTTCAGTATGAAGGATAGATTGCTTACTCTTGGAAATGAAGGAGAGAAGAGAAATAAAAGAATAGCATTTGAATGAGTCACAAATGGCAGGCCTGCGTGATCTGGGCCGGGTTCTTGGAGAGAGGGAAGGAAGCCATGGGATCACTGGGTCCGCCTGGACCTCAACTCATCCCATTCACACACACACACACACACACACACACACACACACACACACACACACACGAAAGAGAGTCCACAGGCAGAGACACAGATAAACATAGTAGACCACAAACCAAGAGCAAGAGAGAGACAGAAAGAAAACAGGGGAAGAGAACGCTCACACTTATGAGGGTGTGACCATTTTTACATGGTTATAATAAATGTCCCATTTATTCAAATTGAGCTCGATTCGATTTAGAGAACAATAGTGGCATGATATTACAGTTCATAGCAATGGTTTGTCCTAAGCCACAAACGGCACCTTAGAAACTATGAAATGACGGCAGCCGCCATCCTTAATCCGTTCCTGCAGAGTTTTTCAGGGCTCTGCTGGAGGATCCATCAGTGTTTTCATAGAACAGAGACACTTATATATGTGTACCCTCTCTGTCAGGGAACACTGTCTGTACACTGTGTACGTCAGACCCAGAGAAGGAACACGGCCTTGGTGGCATTTGGTATAAAGCTTGGTATTTATGTACTGTATGGGTACTACAAAGAAGAAAAGAACTCATTACAGAAACCTGGTAACCCTCTGGATGAGGTGTTTGTTGAGTGGGAACAGTTCAAAGGGGTATTTTACCTCCATCTAACATTTCATCATGGGTACTAAAGTGGGTACTTTGTTTGCTGTAATCATAAATACTTCTCCAATCCTGAATTCTTCACTTGACTCGGAGCCAGAGTGAGTTATATCCGAAGAACTCGTATGAAGTGTGCCATACTGTGCTTTACTAGGCTAAGGGTCATTCTGTTTTCACTGGGTCTGCAAACATCTTTTTTTGGTTCGGCTAATAAGTAGGGAGGACACGGAGCTCTCACAGAGACAATGAAGCAAGCCTCTGAAGACAAGACTAAATGCACCACACAATGTCCGCATGAATACACCTGGGTACCCCCCCCCCCTCCTCCCCCTCCCATAAAATGAGCTATAAATCAGAATCATACATCCCTGTCAGAGATGTAAGGAATCCCATCCCTGCTCTCACACCCAGTCCACTTATCCCACTTCCTGTGAGCCCTTGGAGCAAACTAAGCGGACCAGCCCAAAAGCAACCGTAGGGGATTGTGTGCACTGATGTGCATTATTGTGCACGCCGCTAGAACATCAAAATTTATGGCTCTATTGAAATGTTTTTTTTCTTTCTTTCTTTCTTTCTTTCTCTCCTTCCCTCCCCCTGCTCATTGTTTTTTTGAGTGTTGAATGTGAGTATGAGTCACTGGTGTGGCTTGTGCCAGTACAGAGGGGAGGGTGGCATTGCAGACCAATGCGAGTTAGTCTTATCCACACATCTGCCAATTCATCACACTGGGCAATGGCGGATCACAGAAAAGCTCAGTCTCTCTCTCTCTGCTGGCTGGAGATCGGCTTCCTTGTTTGACTTCAGCACATTTTTTAGGAACAGGGGAGGAAAGGAGGATGCCTAGCTCTCTCTCTCTCTCTCTCTCTCTCTCTCTCTCTCTCTCTCTCTCTCTCTCTCTCGCTCTCTCTTATTCTCTTTTGCTTTTTCTCTCTTTTTGCTGCAGGAGAGAACAAGCGAGATGAAATTATAGGGTTTCCAAAGTGCACATGGAAACCATAGTTAAGCTCCTGTGAAGTGGTACTGGCCTTGAGCTACCACTCTAGCTGCTGCTGAGGAAGATAAATATATATAGGAAAACAGAACACAGGGTAATATGACATGGTTTATGAAATGTCATGACAAAGTCTTCTCGACAACTAGAAATCGTTTCTTTTTCTTTTTTTTCTTTTCTTTTCTTTTTCTTTTTTTTTTTTTGAAACAATCACCATACCAGTGAAACCATGTCAGATATGCAAAGTCCAATGCATACATATATGGTAAACTGTAATATCATGGTTGTGATGTTTACAACTATGCCATAAATGACGTATTCCATTCATTTTGGGTACCTGCACTCAAAACCAAGTACACATGGCATTGTACGATAAGATGTTGGGGGCACTGCCATAATATAATAAGAGTCGAAAAATTATGCAAAAAAATATATATTTCCTACCTTGCATAGAATGAAGGTGGCATTCAGGTAGACTCACATCATCAACTTAATCCAGGTCATCAGCCCAAAGACGCCAGATCACACCTGTGTTGAAGCTGAGCGTTATTGTGATGACATGCTGGGAGGCCCACGGGCTGTGGAAGCAGTCAGAATTAAGATGTACACATCCGAGTAGGCTGGGTTGCTCTAGAGCATGTGATAAGCTTGGGTGCATGCCAGCCATTGGCACCGGTATGGCCAAGCGCAAGGTGTGGAGTGACAGGCGGGATTTCTCTTTTTCTCTCTGAGGGAGGCGTGACTTTCAAACAGACAAGCAGACACATGATGAGCACTTCACAACCATATGTCAATGATGAGACAAGTATATCTTCATATATCAAGACACTAGCTTCTGTTTGGAGATGAGTTCTTCCAGTGTGTTAGGGAGGTACTCTGTCATGTCTTATTATATGACATGAAGATATAGCTATAATAAAAAGTTTTCAATAAAGTTGATATCTAGTCAACTTTCCTTCCAAAAGTTAATTTTGCATGGCATATATTGAGAGTCTTGAAGAGACCACTTGAAATGGAGCCAAAATCCTCCCTCTATGTGCACTGTTACCACTTACGTCCAATATAACTTGCAGGTGAGATGGCCTATGACTTGTGCCTCATCCTGTCAGATGACGCACATAGCACTCTCACGTATAACAGAGACAGGTGCTGCAATGACCCATAGTCTGACCTGAATGTACTTCATCTATATGTTTTAGATTATCATTTGAAGGAACTGGTCTCCATCCCGTGTGCGCAACGCAGAAAACGTCGTCGGCATCGTTACATTCACTTCCCGCACACGGGGATTGAGTTACCGTGGTGACGCAAGGCTGCATGTCAGCTTTGTGGGAAGTGAAAAAAGAATGGCAGCATTAGAGCAGGTGTGTTGTGTTTTTGTTGGACAACTCTGCCTCCCAGCCCTTGGCCATAAAGAGTAAATAATCTGAGGAAGTCCTCCACGTCAGAGAGATTTAAGGCACATGAGTGGAGTGCTTGCAGTCGTGACGCGATTGCTACCATCTGTGTCTCCCCTTTACGGGCGAAGGAGGTGTAAATGGATGTTTGGAATGGGACACAGAATGTGCAGCAGGGCATCCCGGGCTAACTGATGGTGCCTAAACAATGAGTTATATCTCTGTCTGAACTGGTGCCTACATGCGGACAAATAACTGACATAAGAGACGCATGAATGTATAGCCTACGTGAAGTGCAGAAAGAAAAAAACAGATTTTTTAAAGTTAAAAGTTACAAATTCCAAGACTTACAGTACCTATGCACTAACATTAATGTTCATATGTGTTGTCTGTCTTTTAAGATTCTGTTTGCGCTTTGATAATGTAAGGCAAACAGAAACAGCAGGGGATGTGATGAATATCAAAGAAAGTACAGTACAGTATATGATGCTGTGGCTATAGCTGAGACATGAGTCATTGTATAGTCAGACTGTGTAGTGAAACCCATACATCTGAGGACTAATTTGGAGCTGAAATCACTGTGTTTGATCAGTGCAGTGCTGTTAAGGCAAAGAACATGGGTGGGGGGTGTGGGGTTAATGTGTGTGTGTGTGTGTGTGGGGGGGGGGTTAATGTGTGGGGCTGAGAATGTGATGCAAAACAGTGCTCTGTCTGCACTGTGTTTGCACTGATGCAGAAAACACAATCACTTTTAATTACACGTCTACACAGAGTTAATCTGAGTGATCTTGTGAAGGCCATGGATATATGTGACATTAATGTAAGCAGACTTGAGAGTAGTCTGGTAGAGAAGAGCAACTGTACTTAAGTATTTTTGGAGAAAAATACTTATGGTACAACTTGTCCTTTATCCCTGGCTAATGTGGCTATTTTTGAGTGGAAAGTATGCATCTGTCTTATGTAGCATATCCACGGACACATAATTTCAGATGCTCTCTAAGATTGCATCATGGGCCATGAAATTCCATTACTTTAAAACTAGGTTAGGAATGCACAGTTCACAACTGACATGACTATACAGTTTAATGCTTTACTATGGCTGCCATTTTTTTTTTTTTGCCTGCTGTGATAGAAATGGTTTTCACATTAGGCTTTGGACTCCTCAAATGCTCCCAGCGTTCTGCTCTTTTCATTCCCTTTGCTAAACCAACTTGACTTTAACATAATTCCTAGAACAAGTCTGACGTTAAACCTTTCTTTCATTTCAAAACACACATTCTATACTGTATTTACAATAAAAATGTAAAATTATGGAATTTGACAGAATTGGGGTATGTCACAAAAACTAGTCTGTCTGGCTGTGCTGTTGTCAGATTTTTGGGTGGTCACGCAATCTGTTACTAAGAGAGGTAACAGATGGTTGCTTGTGTTTAAAATCAAATGTTTCCTATGTAGACCTCTGGTCTTGGTCAGTTCTCAAGACCGAATGTGATACAACCCATGTCCACATATTCAGATTTAACCAATTAAAAAATGATTAATAATGAATTATGTATCTTGCTAAAATTATGACTCCTCACATCTGTGTTGACCTGTCTTCCTTCCTCCAAATTTGTTTATGATATGGCTGCCACATATTACACAGACTGCTGGACAGAAGAGACTTCACTGGACCACCTAGACAGTCCTGTTTGAGTCTTTGGAATGTTGTTGGAGCATTGCAGAGGCCAAAGGGCATCCTTGCAAATTTGATAAATCCCTGTGGAATTGATGAAAGCTGTCTTTCTCCTTTCCTGAGTTGTCCACAACCCAGTCAGGCACAATCTAAAGTAGGCCACCTGCTCCAAAAAAGACTCCTTAATTCCTCAAAGTGACAAGACTCAAGCACTGGCAATGACACAACATCAACCATGCACCTTCCTTTTGTCTTGACTTGTGCTATTGGTCCAACCAGCAGTGAATAACTGATCCTGCTCTCACACTCTTCAGACCCTAGTACAAGAAAGTCAGCTGCTCTCAGCTGTTGACCCACTGACACAGGCCATACCAGCAGAGTTGGAGCTAATTCATTACTAACAGTCCATGAATGGGAAGCAAAACAATCATCTACTGTTGTTGATGGAGTACTACCATACTGGCTACTCCAAGTCCTGAATTATTTAACAAATATTTTTTAGAGTCACTCATTCGTGCCACCTTTAACTGCATTCCTTAAGATGCCATCTCAGACCTGATTTCGAATGTGACTTGGACGCTCTGTTCAAAACAGCTGAGTGCACAGGCTATCCTCTGTCTTCATGCCCTCTGCTTAACACACTCTTAAACTACCACATAACAAAGGCATACTGTCATACAGTGCACTGCAGTTCCCTGTAGGATGCCTATGTTCAGGCTTGGGTAGTCTCTGCTACTTTTCCTCAATCATTGCCCTTTTCCTTGCCTGCTGTTTTCAAACTTCCAACTGCATTCAACCTGCATTAGTCCTCATGTTTAATCAATTCTAACTCCTTCCAGGTGCATCACACTTTTGACCAGCCCCCCTCCTTACTGTGTCTTTTCCTCTTCCAATAATTGAATTACTGACCGTTTATCTGATTTAGTCTTTTTGGAGGAAATTGTGCACAAAACACACCTGGCCTGCTACCAGGAGGCAACAAAACAACAACTCATGACAGGCTAGAGTCACCCTTTACCTTTTCCATGCTTGGAAAGCAACCATGCCAAATCTTTTTGAGGCATTGTTATTTCTTTCAAATTCATGTGGTTTATGTACTGCCTCTCTAATATCTGAGCTCTTCCACCGAACCACACTCCGTCAAGTTCCCAATATTGCCCTTACCAAATAACCACTTGGGATGGGATAAACACTTTCAACAAATTAAACCTCAGTCTCTCCAAACCATAGTCTCTCTCGACCAGTGTGTAAAATCTGAGCTAGAGGAAAATGTCGTAAAGCATGAACAAGTGTTTCAAAGTCATAACCACCTAATTACACAGCAAGGGTCTGTCAGCGGTCGCCTTTACATATTCAATTACCCTTAGTATCCTTCAAGAGAGCAGGCTGTGGACATCAACGTCATAAATCATTTAACATATTACACATTTTCAAAATAACTGTGGGTTTAATATGAATAAAAATGCTGACATTAGAAACTTGTAGACATTTTTTTTCCTTGAGACCAGAGAAAAAGATTCCTTTTAAGGTCTTTCTTGGATGCTGGCTATGGAAAAGCTGTATGTCCGTATGGAATTTTTCAGGTTGCATTCTTCCTGGCAAGGAAAGAGGGAAACACAATGAATTAGATATCGCCATGGGTCTTGGCGAGAAATTCTCAGTGAGGTCACAAAATGAGTCATGCTGCAAATGATATAAACCTTAGCCTCTCTCTAGTGCTACTCAGGCCACCCTCCCAATACCCCTGCCTGGTCAGTTTTGAGAAACAGTTGGATAATCTTTAAAGACGTGCCGCAGTAATGCATACGTTTTGGTCAGAACCCTACAGGACTGTGTTACCTTTCTTGTCTTACTACAGCGACTTGTGTCTCACTTTTTCCCCATTCTCTCCCATTTTGTCCCAAAAGACTTTTTCCTGTTTTTCAGACTTGGACAGCAGCTGGACATTGGACAACAATGATTACAAAGAATAATTTTAAGGTTTTTTAATGATAGTTGTTGCCATTTATCACCACTCCCTTTTCTCTTTCCCAGGATCTTTCCTCTACATCCTCATGACTCCATCACTTCTTCACACCTCTGTACTGTGCAATTCAGGAGGATGACGACATTGATCATGGTGAACCTGATTTTTCCCTGGGTCCACACCCTCTCCAAGTTCAGACAGGCTGCTTTGATTACAGATGTTCTCCAGTGCCTTAGTGTTCACAGAGCTCTCCATCCTTCATTTGGATGTTGGTATTTAGGCCCCACACAGTTGTACCAGGCAAACTAAATTTACAGTGAGTTAATTGTGTTATTTTCCCTTCTATTTCTTTTTTTTTCACTTTATGTATGGAAGGAATGAGATTCTTAGTGCAAGATGGAATATCTCTATATTTAGATGGTGAGCAGTAACTTGTTCTGTACTTTTGTAAATGAACATGTAAAGTGCATGCACATTGTTTTGTGCTCCATTCTTCATATCATATCAATATCATGCTCACGACATTACAGAGGCTCACTGAAGAAGTGTGGGACAATTACAACTAAGACAATCTGAACATTTTCATCAAATACTCAACAATCTGAAAATACTCATAAAAAATACTAATTTCTAATGAGAAATATACTGCTATAGCAATTACTGTTGTAAAAAAAAAAAAAAAAAAAAAGCTGTAGGTTTGCCTATTGGGACCTAAAAACTTTTTTTTACATATTTTCAAACTGGTATTATCAGGTATTTGATCACCTCTTTTAGACTTCTTCCAGGTGCACAAAAAGCCATGCTTAATGTTATGCTTTCTGGACTGTTTGTGAATCAGTGGTTAAATGCTGATTTCTATTATCTAGAGAAACTTGAGACTACACCCTGTGCGACACATAACAGGGCAGCTGAAGAGCCCCGGGAGGTGAATGTGATTTCACCACGGCAGTATATATGAGAAAACATGAACATGTGCATGTGTGCTGTTGAAAGAGGAGATGCAGGCAGGCAGCAAGTGAAAAAAAAAAAAAAACCATGGGGGATTTTTTTTTTCTGTCTTCAAAATGTCATCATCATTATTGCATGGAAGTCACAGCAGCGCATTGCGCATGAGTGCCCCATATGTGAGGGATGAACACATGCACTCCTGAGGGCCTGGAATGTCATCCAGTGGAATTCTGTCCCACCTCCACACTTTACTTTTGCCTGCTCTCTCCAGGGTCATGGCTTTGACCTTTCGGGTGGTTTCCCCTTGACCTTTACCGGTTCAAGCTGGGCCATCAATCATAATTTATGGTGTTCAAAACATGTACATTTCAAGGAAACATTTGCTTTTGTGGAGCAGAGCAGACCATCGCTGAGGGCTACTCTAGACGCAAACAGTGAGGCCCTGGTCTGGCTGTGACGAACAGGCAGGTTCACTTTCAAAGAGAGCATGGCTTTCAATGGCTTTGCCCATTTGACCTCCACAGCTTTGATTAGTCTCCAGTCACATGTTACCAGTGATTGGTGTTCTGATGCTAGTGAACCCCAAAATGTCCTTCAGAGTGAAATATGACAATGATGAACTTGTGCTGACTTTAAAAGTGACATGTAAGGTTAAAAAGCACAGACCAGCATGCAAGCAGGATGTTATTAGGGGGAAACAAATTGCGTTCCGATTCAAAACATGCTTGTAAGCAAAACATTTTGTTATCATGTTTTCAATGACTGATTTGTTTTTCTCACTCACCTTTCTTTCCTGAGCCATTGCTCATATTGACTGCTTTGTTTAGCCAAAATATAGCCCAAAGATTGGATTGAATTAAATTAGTGTTGGCATTACTGTAAGGCATTATGAAAAGCAAGTTACTGTCATAAACACCTCAAACCACAAAATAATACCTGTAGGGTTTCAGTCTCACCACACAGACACACACACACACACACACACACACACACACACACACACACACACACACACAGTATTACTTGGCGCCAAACTTTTACATTTTTTTATCGTTGTTAGTTGCGGCCAGGTGGCTTTGATATAAATTCTCCACAGTTAATGGGCCTTTTACCTCAGAAAGTTGACAACGGTGTGACAAATTTATCTATGCAACCTTTCATTATAAAACATTAGCCACCCCAGGGGTAGAAGTTAATGAGAACCATTTTGAGATGCCTGAGACTCCAACCTGTAAGCCACAAACTAAGAGCCTATGCTAGATGTTCTCGGTTTCTTAGAAAGGAAGGGAAAAAAACATGAACAGTATCTATAGGTCGAATGATTTGTGCAGATAAAGGAAAACACATGGCTGTGTGATAGTATCTGACCTGTAGGAGCAGCTCATGGTTGAACCCCACACTCTGGAGATAGCAACTCATGCTGGCAGGGTTTTTTTCTTACCTTTTTTCTGAGCAGCAGGGGATCTCTGTAATCTCCCGTATCGTTAATCACTCCATGTCTCCTCTATGGTTATCATTTCCTGCATCTTTCTGGCTATCTGAGTGGTTAAGGACCACACATTTTCCTTATTGTTGGCATGTTGGTAATAGAATGGACCGCTGCCTGGAAATAAGACATGTTGTCGGGTCGAAGAAAACATTGTGTTCCCCAAAAGAACTGAACTTGAAATATTAACGTGAAAATGTTACATAATGGTCAAACTGACATTTGGAGAAAAACATCATTTGAGCTAGCCTGGCGAATGCCAAACTAAAATCACAAGTGATATTTAGTCTGGAGACCCACCTATTGCTTTTTTCGTAGTGGAAGCATCGTTTACAATTGTCCAAAGCTGTTTATTGGGCGCTATGAATGTCTATCATAGCGTCTGTACATAGCTCAGAGCCAATACCAGAGCCACCACGTGACGTAAAATGCAATCGAGGGCCGTGCTAGTCCCTTTTTATTCTGTGATTGGATACCTAAAACAGGCGAGAAAATTGGCCCTGGTCACCATGCTGCTTTGCAGAGTGAAATGAAATAAGCACGCAAAGGAGCATGGGAATTCCCAGGCTACATTTGAGAATCTACAGTATGAATTTGGAACACCACTTTGCACAAAGCTGATAAGTTCAAGCTCACTATGTGGATTTGTCTGACTTTGCACCTGTTAAAAGCTCTGTTACAGTTGTGAAAATCAACGCATTGTGCTTTCAGTGGTCTACCATAACTATTAGGCCTAAGATTATATGCCATTATAACAATATCAAGTCACTGCACTCATTGAGAAGTAGAATTACAGTCTGATTAATTACAGCGCCAGACACACGTTCTTATTGATATGCGGCACATTTTTCACAATCAGTCAGTCCCATTGTTGCTTTAGTTAAAGGATACTATGTGAGCTCAATGCAAGCATGTTCACTGGAGAGGTTTTTATTTCCTCAAGGGTGAAGTTCCAATATGTCTTGGAATAACACCACAAATACAATATAATGCATTGGCAAGTACTGAGTGCTGATTAATGGCTTTATTTACTTGATCTGGGGGCCAGTTTGTACATCTGCTGGGTCTCATTGAAATGGGTTCCCACCACAGGCTCGGGATTGTTGATGTATTAACAGCTGTTCCCTGATTAAAGTTGCACTTCACTCTTTCTTAGATCTGATCTAGTCCCACCCCCTTGTTACACAATGGTCACTTGGGGCAGTGGTTATCTAGGAACACTTTGAAGGAACAATACTTTAGATGTCAATTGAAAAAACTCCTAACTCTTTTAATCGAAATATGTTTTCAATTAAAAAAAAAGACAATGATGCTGTTATCAACCATCATTTCCATTTTCTTTAGATCCATAAATAAATTTCAATTTACTGTTTTTCGGAAAGTGAAAGACATGACCATTAATTTGAAACCCATAAGTGTTCCCAAACAATCAATAGTCAATAATGTCAAAAATGATTTGGTTAATGGTTATTACAGAGACCACATAGTTTACATATTTGTTAACTGAGACACCTCAATGAAGCGCTTTACATAACCTATTGTGACAGAACTTTGTATACATTCTCTTTGTCTATTGAGACTGGGTTGAGTCCGCTGCAAGCTGTTTTTCTGAAGTTATCTGTTGTTTTTGCAAATGAGTTCCATGCAACAAACTACACTCAAAGGGACATGCATGGAAGGTGGGTCTTCTCCTGGCGGGGGCGGAGAGAGAGAGACTCTCTTAAACTCATTTCTGGGGTGGTCCAAAAGTACTTTAATGGTTGGAGTCAGAGGTTTAGTGTGGGCTGGTATCCTAGAAGGCATTTGAGTACACACCAGAGCTTGGAGACTGGGGCTTGCCGTGCGGTCCTTGAGGTTACCATCAAGCACTGGGGGAAGTTCAGAGAAACTGTCTGTTGGGTGGGGGACTCAGTGACAGGGCTACAGTTGAGACTGATGAAGAACATTTGCATGCAATCATCTGCCAGATGCCCATGCTAGCAAGTTACTCTGTCAGCATGAACATCAGGGGAAAGCTACAAAGCACTCTGGTTAGGGAGGCTATTTAAACAATTAACATTTCTGCTTGTAATTTGTGAAAATGTCGACTCGTTATGAAATTGATTGAAAACAAGAGGGGGACCATGACAATTTTTCCTCTTAGCCTACTAAATATATGGCCCTTGGAAGCCACATCTTGATGAGTTGGAAATGAGTTGAAGAGTCCATTTCATTCTCATGTTTGTTTTTGTTTTGAGCTGAGTGGAGTCTACAAGTGCGTAATCCACATGCAGCCATTACCTTATTGTAATGGGTAAAATGATGGCAAATAGTGGAAACTGGTGAGTGTAAAGTATTACTCAGTCTGATTCATCACTTCCAATGGCATGCACTTGATGTGTGAAATGTATTCCAATTGATGTTTGTGTTTCCCAGCTACGTGTCGTTGGGTAGCAGCCGACTGCCATGTCACCGTTTTTATAGGTTTGATAGAAAATGAAACTAAGTGGGAGTGTGGAGAGAGTTTGTGGTTTGTTTCCTTCATGTTGAGTTTGCAGTGGGGCAGATCAACTAAGGTTCTGCCAGCCAAGGTCAGTAGGATTGAGTTATAAGTGGGTGAAATTAGTGTCCACAGGGCTGACGTATGGGTCCACGAGAATGTGTGTGTGTGTGTGTGTGTGTGTGTGTGTGTGTGTGTGTGTGTGTGTGTGTGTGTGTGTGTGTGTGTGTGTGTGTGTTTGTGTGAATTCTAAACAGAGAGGGGAAAGCAAACACGAACCTCTGGAATGGTGAATTTAAGATTTACTATACAAAGAAATCTATCAGCGACTACATCTCTGCTATGGCTCTGACAGACATAATACATAGGTTTATGTGAGTCATACTCTAAATAATGTTTTCAGATCTGTCATCGGCTATGGACTTCCTTTAACATAGTGCTCAGTGGTTGGATCCATGAACTTGTATGTCCTTGGAGGCTTATAGTAATGGATTTGGTTTTATGGAGAGTAAGTGTATTTTGGCAAAGGCACTACTGTTACTGTAAGGACAAAAAGGACAAAATGGCTGTCTCCTCCCTGCTTTTCTCTAATCCGTGCTATGAATTTTGCTGGCTACTTGCTGACAGAAACAAACAGCATTAAAAGACTGGAAAAGTGGCAGAAACTTAACCCTACAGACCGGACGGCTCTGACAGTGTTGCTCAGATAGTGAAAAATGCCTCCCGCTGTTTTTCATATGTGTCTATTGTTTGGATTGAATCTCCATTAGGCTGCCTTCATAGTTAAGGCTTTTGGTAGAGACTTGAATGAGTCACTGTTATTCTTTAATAAGAAAAAGTAATTCATGGTTTTATTGCTCCATGGTTGGGAAGGCAAAGTTGACTCAGATGTGTTTCTTCATTATTTGTTTATATCTGGCTCCTCAATCCGTCTGGCACGTTGAATTAAAGGGTCTCATTTTCAGCGAGCCTATGTGAGGGAAATTTTAAATACATAATCATGCTTGTTTACCATCATAAAGCCTATGGAAACAGCCAAACGCTCCCCCCACCATCCGAGGATGCATCTAAGTTGCAACGATGAGCATTCATGCTGTCTCGAAGTTCTATATGGCCTGTTTTGCTTTGTTTGATCTGGCTTCAACCGCAGACCCTCTCAAAGCGTTCTCCAAAACAGCAACTCCAATGGCTGATTTGCATGTAGAGTCGTCTGGAACTAATGTACTCTTGTGCTGTATAAATTTTATGCAAACCTGACAGGGGCGAGCTAATCCCCTGGCATGACATGAGAGACCCCAGTGAACCTCTCCATCAGCATTGCTCCATATGATTGATGATCTCCCTCACCCACTTCTCCTCCTCTCTACTCTCTCCACATTTCAATTTGGACCCTCTTTTTTTTTTTAGCTTTAATGAGTCCGTGGTGGTTTCTTGTGGTTTTTAAGCTAACAGATATCAAGAAACATAAATTGGACTCTTAGATATCCAGCTTTTACAGTACTTCAAGCTTTATCGTCTATAGTCTTGGCTGTTGTTTTGTCAGCGTTTGTTTCTTTGGATATGTTTTTCTTTCTTTTTTTTGTTTAGTTTTTTTCTTTTTTTCTTTTCCATGGCGCCAAGCATGACTTGGGTTGCTATAGCTCCCCCTCTTTGAAAGCACACACTTTTGGAGTGTGGACAAAGTCATACGTGTAACTCACATATTCATTGAAGAGAACATTATGTAATGCGGATTTCGTTTGTAAGCTCCAAGTTAAGACTATGGATGTTCCTTCAGCCTCAGTTTGCGGTCTGGCGTAGTTTCCATGAGTGTGAGTTAAAGTGCCTGGCACTGTTCCTCTGCGCTTGTAGCCCCTCTCACCAGCACATGCTGACTGCATGCAGACATGATGACTAGAGGCCCCTGGCCGCGGGAAGTCCCTGTGACCGGACACACTGGGCCTTGAGAGACGCCCTGGCTTCACTTTGATAGCTTCGCTAATGCCTGGCAAGCCAGAGCACAGCGGGGTTCACTGCGCTCAATGGTGTTTTTTGCCCCCAAAGGCACTACCTTTACCCTATTCCTAACCCTAACCCCCTCAACCCTCATCCTAACCCCAAACTAAAGGGAGTAGTGCCTTGAAGGCAGTGCTGCCTGGAAGGCACCGTTGAGGGCAAAAAATACCAAAGACCGTTCACTGCTCCCCTCCTCTCGTCTGGCCTGATTAGAGTCTATAGGGGCTTGATACCTCTTGAGAGAAAACGTTGGGTCAATTAGGGTTAGGGTCAATAGGGCTTTTTGGTATAGCCTTGGTATTGAAAAAATGCAAAGTTACTAACAAATGACTTCAATATGTTTGTTAATGGTCATGACAGTATGTTTAAAATGTCAGGGCACACTTACACTGGACAATCAATACCGTACACTTGATCCCTGAAATCCGGTTCGTTTGACCAGTGTGATTACAGCATTCCGTATTGGGCTATACGTTGGTATGCTTGCAAGAGGTGGACCCTGACATGGTTCAGCTGGCATGGTATACATGCAGTGTGATCACAAACTTTACTCAAGCAAAGATGTCAAACGTTAAACAAGGGAAAGTAGATTGACATAGAGGGGTTAACACAGACAGACAGACAAGCCAACACCCTCCCTAAGGTGTTCAACTGCTCCTGACACATACTGGCCCATGACCAGTTAGAAGAAACACACTACAAAGTAATAGCACTCACCATATAGTTTTGCCAATTTCAACGCACAACATATACCTGCAGTCTGATTCATTGACTAGATTTTCCTGTTTGACCGTGTGTAGGATAATATGTGGTGACATGCACACACTTATAACAGCATCACAAAGTAACACAAGACATGATGGGGATTGTACTGTTCAGGTGGAATATTCAATCTGAACTTCAAATCAACTGGGAAAAATCTGCATGTAAATACACTCACTCCCGCAAAGGCCCATAGGACCATAGCTTAGGCTACAATCTACAACCCTAATGATCTCACCTTTGGAAATTAGCATGAGCTTGAACCTGCCTATAAACAAATGACAAAGACAGCATAATGTCCAATGACAACATCATGTCATGACAATGCCTGCTCTTTAGTATCATAATCATTTATGCCAATACTATTAAGTTTTGTATTGATTGATTACAGTGACATTTCACTCTAACAACATGAGGCACTGATTGTTACTTTCTTACTAATTGGAACTATTTATGCCATATGCCATGACAGGATTCCGCCATGGGCACACAGGGTAATCTTTGAACAGATCTAAAAATAAACATGGTCACGCTCTTCTTATGTGACTCAAATGCAATGTACACACACACTGGCTGTGGGCACACATAGACACATATGTACACTAGGGCTGGTTTGGATTGAGTATTACATGCTCTATATGACCTGAATGGATCTGTGTTTAAAGTGGGATTATGGGTGATGTATTTTCCAGAGTTTTTTTTTTTTTTTTCTGTGAAGGGCGTTAACCATACGGGAGGTTTGCATTAGCCTTTCCTTTTCCTAGCCTTGATGAAGCATATGTTCATTGAAATGGGTTTTGCCCAGAGCGAATAATCATTTGTTTTTAATCATAAATTACAGAGCATCTATTAGTGGCCATAATTTCACTAAAGCCACAAATAGAGTGGGATTTTGTGCCACGAGAGGCAATGCTAACCATCCCTGAAAGGCTTTATTGAAAAATAGTTTTAAGTTTTCCACTCTGTCTTTTTCAGATCTCCCTTTTACTCCCTTTTTCTTTCTTTCTTTCTTTCTTTCTTACTATCTTTCTTTTATTTCTTTCTCCTCCTTCCATCTTCCTCCCCATCCTTTTATACTTCATTCTTTCTCCCTGACTTGAACAGCTTTCTCTGTTATGCCTATCATGACAGCGGACAGCAGTGAAATGGCCTCGGCGGATGCTGAAACGAAAAAACTCCATGTGTCAGGGTCTGTTTTGTCTTTCAACGTTGAAGGCGAAACGTACGCTAGAGCCAGATAGGAATCCCCCCTTCTAGAATCCCTGCAGGTTGGAAAGAGCCTTTTTGCTCCTGCTGAGGCCGGGGTCTACTTTTGGGGATTTATCGTGCAGCCCTATGACTTCATTCCCCTCTCCGCTCCCTTCAAGATGTTTTGCCTGGTGAGTAATGAACTCAGTCCCTGCGGACTGGCAGGCCAGATTGACGTGGCACAACCCCAAACACACACACAAACCACGAATTCCAGTTGTACGAAGTCCAGAGGAAAGAAAAAAGAAAAAAACATCCAGCGCTCTCATATACGTAGTAATTCATTGCACACACTCAGTGCATCTTATGCTATATTACCGTCTTGTACGCTGCATGGTGCTTATGTATATGTGTCTCTCCTGAGCAGGCTATATATATGTGTATATGAGCACGCATGTGTGCATGAGAGCCAATGGGCAGAACAGAGCGTTCATGTTCCATGTGCATATATATACTGTATTATGCTGACTCAGAAAGAGAGAGAGAGAGAGAGAGAGAGAGAAAAGAGGTTGAGTGATTTTGTGTGTGGCCAACGTGAAATCAAAACCATGCCCACAACAAAGTGCTTCTCCTTGCAAGTCTTTCACTCCCTTGATCGATAGGCACTGAAAAAGATTTGACGCGGCCAGAACTGGGTTAGATGCCGTGCGATCAGATGCCGTCATTTTTCTCTGAATCAGCCTTTCAACTGGCACTGCGGAGCAGGAGTTCTCTGAAATTTCTGGGAAAGCAGGTCACACAGCCTGAGCAGGTATGAGCCAATGGAAACACACCTTAACCCCAACTGCCTCCCCTGGCACACACACACACACACACACACACACAGACTCACACACACTGTCCCTTTTCTCTCCCTCACTGCGTTCAGCTTCCCTCATGCTGTTCCACACACTAAACACTTTTGTATCTCCTCGATCTCAGATGCACAGCTTTTTTTCTGGCCTTCAGGGATCAAATTTTATTGATCTTCCTTTTCTTCGTTCTCTCACTTCCTCCCCCCACTTTCCATTTACTTCTTTAAAAAATGTCGACACGACCGAAAAACAAGAAGGATGTTTTTTTCATTCAATATATTTATTATTTATTCATTTGACTGAAAAAAGGGGATCTTGTTGTGGTGAAGTTGACATGATATGATAAATCTGTTCAATGAGGTTATATGCATATTTGGGGGTTTTCTTCATGCTGGTGGCTTGCTGAGAGGAAATAAATAAGAGGGCAAAGTTGACTCCTATATCCCTTCTCCCCATTTTACAGTCTGATTGTCTCTGCTTCCATAAAGACATGCAGATGTTGCAGCTTTATCTGCCTTCTCATTGTCAAGATTTAAGGCCCTCTGACTGCACTTTATGGAATATGAGAGCCGTCAGTTAGGAATGATTCTGTGGGGACGCACGTCTACTCTCATTACTTTTAAAAACCAAAATAAAATAGACCATGCCCAGAATGGCTTTTTTGTCATGTCGGTCACACTCACTTCAAGAAACAGCTCATCGCTTCACACACACATCACTTGATTATCCGTCCAATGGGGAACAGGATGTTAACGTTTCACTTTGTCTGGCATGGGGCCAAAGGTTGGTTGGTCCTCTTCCTCTGGAAGGAGTAAAGCGTTCTGGGGTGATGGGAGAAGTGGGGTGGGGTGATGTTGTAAATATCTGTAGCTACAGTTGAGCTGTGTTCTGTCAGTAGTTAACACTAAAATTTTCATGGAGGAGGCTTCTGTTCCAGGGGGTCCTCTGACCACCCCACCCCCCCTCTCCTTACATCATACACAGAGCACCATTGTCTCTCCACTGATAATGGTTAACGCAGCACCGAGCAGTGCAGCGGACAGCCACCTCCTGTCATCCGTCACAACACACCCACTCAAGCACACTACCATTCTCTACCTGACACTGAATGCCTCCAGACACCCCCACCCATCCTCACCCCCTCTCTCACCCCCAACCCATAACACCATTCACCCTGTCTCTCCAGGCACAGGGCCTGATTATGCGCCTTCACACCACCCCGGCCCATCTCACGCCCCGGCGCTGCTTTGTTCTCCGAGACACTTGTGCAGCTTTCTCGCTCTCTCATCTCCAGGGTTGTGCCCTGTCCTTGTCCGTCTGTCCCCACTGTGTCCCTCTGCCTTAATCTGTGGGGGGATGGCTTTGAGAGCTCAAATAAAGCTGTCTTACACAGTTACACTGTTTTTGTTTCTTCTTCTTCAGTGAAAGGAAGGATGAGGTAACCAACACTAAACTGAATGTAGCCGAGCACAAGAATAGTCTTTGACTGTGAGGGATAAAGGTGGTGAGGGGCTATGGTTGGGAATGAAGGAAACACTCTTCTAATGAACCTTGTAAGACTTGGTGTGTGTGTCAGTCAGTGTGTGTGTGTGTGTGTGTGTGTGTGTGTGTGTGTGTGTGTGTGTGTGTGTGTGTGTGTGTGTGTGTGTGTGTGTGTGTGTGTGAGTGCATGTGCACTAATGACAGCATATGTGTGTGTGTGTGTGTGTGTGTGTGTGTGTGCCTGTGCCTGTCAGGATTGTGTCACATGCCTTGAGCATGAGGGCTTTCTGTCCATGGAAGCCGCCTAGCTTGCTAACATTTCCCACGCTCTGAGCGCAGTATCAGCTTTGAAAAACCAATGGCTAGTGGAATCAGCTAGGATTACTGCAAGGCTTTGGGTTTGATGGGGGTGGGAAGAGGGTTGTGGCTCTGCACTATGATTGAGCACTTCATAGTTCACTATTTATGGGTCGTTACCATACTTGAACTCATGCCAGCAACATGTTGCTTAAAAAGTAATGGTGATGGAGGACCAGTGAATACCAAATGGCCCTCTACATAATCAGAGTCTCTGGCATAAACATACAAACACTCATGGATGCATGTATGTTTCTTTTCAGCTAGCTAGCAGCTGTAGAGTGCTGAAAGATGCTTCATAAGAAACACTCCTCTAGCTCCCTAGAGCTTGCCGTGATGTCATGATCATAGCACCTTTGTTTTGGATACCTAGTGCAGAGATATTGTGACCAGTCCAATGTGGGATATGAACCATTGCTTTTTAAGGGCAACAAGGGGTTTGAAAGGAAGCACATCCTTTTTGGTAATCAGGTCATGATTGTTGCAAAAAGGATGTTCATTTTTGTTTTTACATGGTTTGGTATCCTGTCAGTGTTGAATCATGTCTGACAAATTGCTGCTTTGAGAAGAGGCTGTTTTGTCCATATCAATCACTTTACACTGTCTCCTCTCTCTCCTTTTCACATTCTTTTTATTTTATGGAGATCATAAAAAAAAAAAAAAAACCTGGAGGTGTGGGTATTCATTTGTTCGCCAGGCTGTTGGACGAAGACTGTTGGCAATCGTGATGCGGCGTGTAAAGGAAGAGGTGTTTTTGGAAGGTTTAATGACCCTCGTCAGCGCTGGTTCTGTGCCATCCCTACGGCCATTAGCGTGAAACACGCTGACTCTTTCTCCTCATCCTCCTTAGCGTCTGCCGCGGGAAGAGACCAGCCTGGGAGATATTTTTTCCCCTCCTCCTTCTCAGTGGCTCCATGGAAAAGACAAGTTCAAAGCACAGGGTTACTGACCTTCAACAAAGGATGTTTCCTGCGGGTTGTCAACTCATTTTCTTCTTTTTTTTTGTACCAGAGGAAACAAGCGTTTTCTCTCTCCCTCTCAGAGACAAGAGGAAAGAAGGGCAAAGGACTGGGCCTCTGAGTGAGGTAGATTTAGATAAATTTGATGTCTGTGGGCCACTTTATCTCAGCCTCTGGGGGGGTGCCCCAAAGGCAACTTCCCGTTATTCTTCCACAGGATCGAGGTCAGGGAGCGAAGCCTCAGGCTGAAGATTCTTCTGCCATCTTTATTAGAACTGGAGGTAAACCAGGCCAGCTCTAGAATTGCCACAAATACCACCCCTCCCCTGTTGAACACACACACATATTTGTGAAATAAATGTAGCTGGCTGCAGTCTGGCCGCACAAGGCCGTGTAATACTTTTGTGCTTTTAAAAGGGAACATGTTTGATATATTTTGGGAAAGGTTTGAATTGTAAAACAACACTCTTTGTTGGCCAGCTGAGCAAAAAACTCCTGACCTTTTTTAGACTTGTGTCTTGCTATCAGCTGATGTAAATGGAAGCATGTTTTGAGAAGAAAGAAAACGCCGGCATTCCCAGCCAACTCGATCACATATCTCAGACGTATGAATCATGCCAAGGGCCTTAAGCCGGCACTGCAGAGTGTCCTTAAGCAAGGCAGTATTTCAGCCTCACTGTGTTATGCCATGGCGAGACCACTGGGCGATTTCCCAAACAGCTTGCACAGCCTGTTGTCATGAGGAGATGTACGAGCAAGCTCCAGGATCTCCATAAAAGAAGGGTGCGTTTAAGAGTTAGTCGTCAGGCCCCGCACTCCTTGACCCAAAGATGTCCCAGGCCCTCGAACAACCCAGCGCCGCCCTGTTGTGTTTTATGTGACAGTGGCGTCTGGGGGAGAAGACAGAGTTGAGCTGTTAAAGGAACTGAGGCAAAGAGTCATCCAAGATGAAAATGTGGGATTGTGGGATGTAAATACCCCCCTCCCCCCACCCCTTTTTTTAAGTTTTTTGTTCAATTGTTTTTGTTTGTCTTTCTTTCATTCCAGACCATTCCTCATTGTGAAACCCTAACACGATCAAGAGTTTAGTGGACATGACATTTCCTTCAAACAAAAAAAGAAGTTTCGTAACGGTCACCAAAGCTAAACCAAATGTTTGGGTTCTTTGAGCAATTGAGCTCTACTGGTGAGATCACAGCCGGAAGTCACCCAGATAAACAGATGCCCACTCACTTGCATGTGATGTCTTAACTCAGACGAGACGTTCGTTTATCCCACCATGACCAAATTCGTCCAAAAGAAACTGCCACAAAGACACCAACTGTGCCAACCAACCCAACAATGCCACTGCAACAGACACACACGCACAACAGACTGCCCACTCGAAACCACAATTAATTCCACTGCTTTTTAAATCATTTGAAGGTTGACAAAATTAAACCCAATGTCCTTATTTTCCCTAAGCTGTGGCCTAGGCAGACGGGAAGGGGAGTCGTGGAGTTGGGGTAAAGGAGACTGACTTTATGGGTCAGTCACACTCAACAGGAAATACAGGAACGGAGTGCTAACGGTGAGATCGTTTTTTCCCCCTCTTTTCTCTCCAGTGATTTCCTCGCTCTTCCCATTCCATCCTGTCATCCTCTGGCAGCCGTCCGCTTGGCTCCCAACCCCATTGTCTGTGAGCGTGAAAAACAAATAGGACTGCGAAGAAATATGGAGCTATGATAAGAATGGAATAAAGTAAGTGAGGGCCTGGAGGATGCGGCCGGCGTTCCTCGCCCCTAGTCTCTGATGGGCTTGGCCCCTGAGCAGCTGCATCCAGCCTAGGATGGAGTCCCCTAGGCTCAGACAAGGGAGATGGACTCAATGCCTCAAAGAAGCAGTCACATCCGCAACTCTCTCTCTCTCTCTCTCACACACACACACACACACACATACACACACACGCATACACACATACAATCCTTCGTCCACTCCCTAAAGTGTTTTGACGTGGAGTCGGGCCGAGAAGTTGAAAGCTGCAGGAAGAGCTGTTTAGTTTTGTCAAGGACGAATGCGTCCGAGCCAGATGCCCAGACAGCGTGCCAAAACACGACTAAAACAAGAGGGGGAACAGACCAGTGGGGGGAAGGGGGAGCTGAGAGAGCAAAACATCTCACGAAGAAAAAGAATGGGCCTCTTTCTCTCTTTCACTCTCTCCTTTTACATGGCTAGGCTTCTCCTAAGTAGGTCAGAGCCGATCGAACGTTCTTACGGCCGGCCACTGGCAAAACAATGCCTTTAGCTTGATGTAATAACCCTGTCCACTTCAATATCACAGCGCTCAGTCGTGACACTGTTCTCCCCGATGGTTGTGTATATAGCTCACCTAATGAAGTCAAGCTTCCATATATGGCCGGGGAATGGGGTTTTCCAGCTGTTGCTCACGATTGCTTTGGCAGTCTGTTTTCTTTTACACTTTAGTTGCTCTCTCCTTTCTCTATGGGACTGTCTGGCTTTCCATTGCTAACAATTTACGATGATCCTCTTATGTTTGTCATGCAGTCGAGTAATACACACATTTTACAGGTAATCACAGGTAATCACCCGGGCTATAACATACATATTCTTGATTTGTCTTGAGTTGTTCATTATCTCCACCAAGGAGGTTATGCTTTCACTGTTTTTATTTGTTTGTTTGTCTGTGCAGTTCTGAATAGATTTTGATGACATTTGACATTCTGACAAAGTAGGCTTCAGGACAAGGAACACATGATCTGGAACACCATCTGGAATTTGTATTGTGTCAGTGGCCCTATTGCCTTGGTGGAGGTCCTTACTCTCCTACAGCTTTTCTAGTTTCAATACATGAAATCATTGATTGTCATCTTATAAATGCCCCAATTATCAGCAGAGTTGTGGAACATGATGGCATGTTTTATATCTATGTCATAAATGACTGATGTTAGCTAGGTGCATGAAAAAAAATTACAGAAATGTGGTAAGTGAACTTTCTAAATGTTTTTTATTTGGAATAAATACCTTTAAGTCATGACCATTCAAAATGCCAGCGTAAACAAAAGAAAAAATTATAACAGGACATAAAAAGGTATTTACATGACTTACTTGTGCACAGCCAGATGGATGTATACATGGTATACAAGGCAGCCCATGCAGGACGTTGGAATCTTTTGCAGTACAAAAGCGCAAAAGAAAACAAAATAAAACATTCCAAGTAATACAGGAACCATCTTTTAGATGGACGATGTGGTCCCTCTCAAGAACCGCACAAAAAAGTATATGTACTGTATGATGGGTTACAGAGATTTCAATAACTGTGAAACAAAAGAACAAAGTTCACCACAAAGGCTGTGGACACCAAACATACACACTGTACAGCCTTGTCGCCACTTCTCGCCTCTCAAAAACGTTCTACTAGTAATAACTTAGTTACTATGGCAACTGTACCAGACAGGGCATGATTATAGCAGCCGCACTGCTGGCTCAATGATAACATGAGGAGGGGGTAGAGGACGATTCTGATAAAAAGCAAACCGCTAAGTACACTTTGAGAATGCGACAAGGAGGACCCCAGGCTTTAAACGGAATGATTAATGACATGTCTCTTGGGCTAAACTGTACAGCTTGGTAGGTAGAGAACCCCACCGAGTTTCAGTGATAGTGAAAGAGTGAGGCACCGGAGAGTCATCCTGGGGGAGCTAACATGCTAGCGCAGCATGCTGTGTGACAGAGCACAGATGCCCGAGCCGAGCAGGGCCGTGTTTGTTTCCTGATCTGCTTCATCTTAGGGGATTTGGGAGAGCTTGTCTTGTCTGTGTTTCTTTCCATGACCTCTACTCTTTCAAGTTCTCTTTGCAGGTCTCGTGAGACTACTGCACAAAAAGGTTAGCTCTGTACTTTTATTTGCTGACATCAAATATGAGGACTCTCATTTATCAATAACATGTCAAAACAGTGCCAGGGGGTGGAAATGGTCGAGGCATACGCTCGGTTTCGTTGTGCTTACATGTACGCCGCTCTTCGTGTCTACACAGTCTCCCCATGCCCTGGGAAAAGACTGAACTCTCAGGACTTTGGATACTTTTACTCGCCTAGCTGTATGAAGTTCTGTTAATCCAAATGCATGACCGACACTACTGAAGCATGTAACTCCTGCTCTGTTAACCCTACTCTCTGAGATCATTAACCTGTGGAGTGGAAGGGCCTTCAGCAGGTACTGAACCCGACCCTGTTAATATATTACCCTGTCCATGTCACAGAAGGCCATAGCTATCTCTCCAAAAGAGACAGAGAATCGAACTAGCGCCTATGGCATCCAAACTTACACCTACACAGTGGCATTCACTTTCCCAGACTTAAGGTTAAAAGTTGGTCAGTGATGTCACCGCTGCTTTGCCACACTATCTAAAAGAATGTTCTAGATATACACTTAATCCATATCTTATGTTGGCAAAGGCGATAACACACTCGAAAGCTGCTGTCATCCCTGCATATCGATTAACTGCTAACTGAAGTTTTTCTCACAGTAGTGGAATGTTTCATAGGATGTGCGTTCGTTCAGCAGCCTATTACAGTACCATGGAAACTCACAGTACCTAAAAACGGACTTACTGGATGATCTTGATACTGGATACATCTTGAACTATTTCCTACAATTGTAGCATTGTGGAAATTAATCTGAAACACTGTGGAACACTAAATTTAAGATGATAGAGTTTCTTTCAAGACTCTGGGACAGAACTGCTGGTTTCTACATTTAGAAAAACAATGCCAATAAGAGCATCATTTTCTTCTGTGACAACCAGAGGTAGACTTTGGTGTGCTGAAATCTGAAATGAACATCAATGACTCGGCTGAATCTTTTACCTCTGAGCTTTGCTACTTGCTCTTACTCTCTGTTATTCACATGCCCCTCTCAAAGGCTGTCTGTTTTTATCATCCTCGTGTCTATCCCCGGTTGCAGGCAGATGCGAAAATGTATGCACCAGAACGAACACAGTTCTGGATCGTTTTTCGTTTTCTTTTTTTTTTAAGTGTTTCTTTCTTTTCGTTTTTCTTTTCTTTTTTTGTTTGTTGAATATATCATTTAACAAAATGACAAGTCCATATGTGGTGGTGATTTGGGGATTGGGAGAGGGGGAGGGGAGGGGTAGAAGTCGTTAACAGGGCCGTAACGAACAGAAGTCCAGCTCCTGCGGCTTGCGTTGGCCTGCGCAATGCTCGCGCGGCAACAACAGTCCTTTCCCGGCGGTGCAGCGCAGGGGCCGCCGCTTGAAGCCCTTGCCGCAGGTCTTGGAGCAGGGGGACCAGTCGCCCACGTCCCACTCGGGGCAGGGGTCCCCGCAGGAGCGCAGGGCACTGGGCCGCTGGGCTGACTCGCAGTCCGTCCGAGCCCCGCCGTCGCTGCCCAGGCACTGCACCATGCGCCGCTGGAAACCGTTGCCGCACGACACCGAGCACTCGTCCCAGCTCGCGGCTTGCCACTTGGCTGGTGGCAGCACCTCCTGCTTGGTGTACGCCGGTGGCAGCTTTTCCTTGAGCATGTCCCCGGTTTTGCTCCTGCTGTCGCCGCCAGCGACTCCGGTGCCTCCGCCTCCGTCCTCGGCCAGCACGCTGTTCTGGGCGCGCGTGCGGCCTTCCTTCTTTAGCACGCGCTCCTCCTTGGTCTCGCGCGGCAGGTAGAAGGAGTAGCGGATGCGTGGCGGAGTCATCTGCCCCACGGATAGCACCTCCACCGTCAGCGACTCGCCCAGCGGCTTAACGGCATTCAGCGTCTCCGACAGGCCCGCTGTGCCACTGTAGCGCAGCAGGCTGTCACGTACCAGGATGTCCCGCTCGACCGCCGACACAACGTAGTTCCCGTTCAGCAGGTATATGCCTTTGCTGTTTTTCACCGCCAGGTAATTGTCATCGTTCACCATGCCTTTGTAGCCGCGCTGTCGGATGTCGACGTTGGCAGCACCCACCGGCAGCATTACCACAAAGTTATAGCCGTGTCTGGGGAGAAAGCAGGGCAGCACACACAGGCAGAGCACAACATTACGTCAGGACGTTTTATGAACTTAGCAGGAGAATGAGTAATGCAATATGTCGGTTACAGTGGGAGGTTACTGGCGGACCGTGCCAAAGGGTGTGAGCGCATCTGAGTTCACTCACATGGGTTTTGTGAAGAGGCCAGAGACTTTCTTGCAGTTTCTGTTGTCTCCCCCACAGATTCCGCACTTGTCGAACTTCTTGCTGGAGCCCAATTTGCCGTCACACCCGGCTTTGATGCACTTTCCTTGGACACAAACCGAGGAGGAATCTGGAGAGCAGGGCGTACCATCCACCACCTGCGGAGGGGAGGGCAGATAGGATATCTCACTTTTATTACATTTTTCAGAGATGCCACAGAGGATTTGTAGAGCGCGCATTCCAAATATGACCCCTTTCCAAATATCAGGGTCTGGCTAAATTTCACATAACCTGCCAACATTTTGGCTTTATTTTATGACATGATTTCCTTTTGTCTGCATGCACAGCTATGTGGCTAGCATCCCAGTCGTCTCTAAAGAAATATGAGGAGTTGAAATTTTTCGCACAGCACAGGCCAATCGCATCCCACCCCCTCCGAGGTCGGCCAGGTCAGCATGTGCGTGCCAAGGTCAAAGTCAGACTAAAGTGTGTCAAGTGCATGCAGCTTAGCGCAATGGGTCAGTGAGCTCTACTTTCACCAACTCTTGGCATGCCCATGCCCATCTCTGACAGGCTGTCCTTAACAGTGCCCAGTCATGCCCAGATCCTTGTTTCATTGCCTTTTATAGTTGCCACATGGCTTTCCTCACTGGTTCAAGTGTCTGCCCCCCCTGAGTTAAATGACAGGCCAAGTGCAAAGTCTCAAGTCCAACTAGCTAATTGCTACTTTTTTGCTAATTTTACACTGTGAACAAGACTGCAGGCATTGGATCAGCCCTGTTTCCCCCAAGTACCATACCATACACTGTATATTGATGAGAACCTTTTGCTTGTTGGATAACTTCACATTCCTTTTTATCTCTGTGCATGCTGAATATCTGTGAGTGGCAGCTGGAGAAGCACACAGTGTCTGCTGATGGACCGCCCTACTGTATCTCCTGGGCATGACGTGACCTTCATCCAGCTGAGGTCAGGGGCCTCTGCTCTATATCAACCCATTCAGACATTATTTTCTCCCTCCTGTACAGATTAGGTCTGAAGCCACATACCTTCGACACTCCTGCAAAGTTTCACTCCTCAGCCCCTTGTATCTACAGTATGAGTGATTTACCTTCCATCTTTTCCTCTCTGATTCTATGTTTTTTCTCTTTCTTTTTCTCATTTTTCTCTCTCTCTCTCTCTCTCTCTCTCTCTCTCTCTCTCTCTCTCTCTCTCTCTCTCTCTCTCTCTTTCTCAACATCCTTCAATCCTTGACTCTTCTCAATAGAGTTTGCCTATTTATTAGTGCTGTCAATCGTGATTAATCACTTTTAATCGCATTTGGTTGCTAGGGTATGTTGGATCCTTATTTTTCCCTGGAAAGACCCATGCCATGAACGTGGAACCATATCCATCAGGATTAATCTGAGTAATTTTTTTTAATTTGAGTAAATTTTTTTGGGATTAATCACTTGAGTTTATCAGTTAATTTTGCCAGCACTACTATTTATACTGTACCACCTTACACTACCAAATGCACTCTGCACTTCACTTGCACGGAACCACCCCACCCTCTATTTCCCATCTCTCTTCATCTCTTCTTGCCTCCAAATTAACTCAAAGACCTGTTTATGTCTGAAGGAGCTATGTCTTCCACATGCAGTTGTCATGAAGGCGTGTGTGCCAAGGGTATGGTATAATTAATACATACGCTGAACATTATCCATATCCAACAGAAGAATTACAAAGGCTTCCATAATTTGTCATGATTGTTTTCTTTTCTGCCAAAGTGAATTTTGTTTGCTAGTTCCCTAGTAAACACCATCGGTGATGGCCTGGATTCAATAACGGGGAGTTTGTAAATATTTTTCCAGATGGGTTATGTCCAAGGAATTGTTTAACGCAGAGGCCCACTAAAAAGAACTTCAGCAGTTTGTTGTGGTGAATCAAGTACATTTGAGCAGGAACTGTTCTAGACAGTTCACTTACAAATTATAATGCATTCAAAAACTACAAATTAGTCGGTTGTTCCAAGGTCCTTTTTGACGTCAGACATGTCATAAACAGTCTTTATTAGGGGCAAGTAATAAGCAATCATGCTCAATTAATTCTAATTACATGCTCTTTTTGTCGAACTATATGACCTCAGCTTGAACCAGTGTTGGCCGTTATAGCTCCAATTACCACATATCTGTGAACTAGGTTGACAACTGTAAGATTGACAACCTGCAGCAGGGATTGTAAAAAAAAAAGCAAAAGCAAAAAATCTAAGAAACAAAGGTTTTATGTCAATTTGCTTACCTTGGGAGCAAGGACATAGAAGTAGCCTGTGCCATTGGCCCTGCAGATGAGTTTGCATTGATCCTTGGCCGAGACACCGGAATACTTGGGCACCCAGACCACAGAGGGAGTCAGACGGTTGGTGTTGAGGCTGAAGCCGTTGAATGCCTCGCACTGCTCCTCACGGTAGCTCTTGCCTGCAAAGAGAGGAGGTGGAGGAAGGGCAGGTCAAGCATTATAGAGGTCAAAGGTCACGGGTGCCTGCAACACAACTCAAGGGGGGAATGTGAGGTCCTGTTAAGGTCACTGCACTGTTCCTGTCAGGCTGAACCTATAAACTAGTCAGGCTGCTCCATTAGCCTACCACCTAGCATAACCTGAGAGCAAAACTAGAAATATTTTCCTGCTGGAGACCTGCTGATAGCAAGCAATGTTATGCAAATCGGACAAAAACCCCTCGTCCTGAAACCTGGAAATCTTTTTGTCAGTTTAATGTGATGACCTTTACTGTGGCTAGGCAACATAAATAATAGTTATAATACGTCCACATTGACTGACAGCCATACAAATCAACTGATTTTTTTTTACGAGCAAAAGACACTTCTTTTCCATGTGGATTCTTTCTTTTTCTTTTTTCTCAAAATCAGGTCATTCAAGGCAACTTTCCTCTGAATGAGGGCTGTCTGAGTTCAAGGCGAATACCAACGTGTCCACAACAAGATCAACAAACAAGTCTGGGACTTTTCAGGGGGGGTGAGGGTTTGCTTCCTCACCATTATATGTGCATGGAGTCAGGTTGCAGGAGCGGTACTTGACCCGGACGCCCTGGCAGTATTTGCCACCGTTGGCAGGTACCGGGTTGTTGCACTCCCTCTTCGCCAGCTGCACCCCACCTCCGCAGGTCCTGGAGCACGTTCCAAATGCACCCCATTTCCCCCATCGGCCATCCACCTGAGGAGAGATGAAAGACAACAGACGTGTCCAGACTGGTCAGCACACATCAACGATGCTTCTCTTCTCTCTCTTCTTACTTTGACGTTTTAGTAATGTGGCAAAAAAAATAATAATAATATAAAAAAACAGGGTCTGGCAGAGCAGTGAGTAACAAGCAGGCATTAACGCCCTGAGTCCTTGTAATACACACTTGGCTAATGTCACACCACTGTGTCAGTTCCAGGAAATGTGTGAGTGTCTCACGACAATGAAATTGCTGGAAGGCAGACGCTGCAGACACAGAATTTACATCAAAGTGCGGCAAAGAAAGGAGGAAGCAAGAATTTCCGCTAAAGTGTCTAGTCTAATGTCTACTTTTTGACTTCAATATTCTAACACTTTGTAGATGTATACATTATGTCTGGGGTAAAAAAAAAAAAAAAAAACCTGCTCTTACAGCCTGTTGGGAAGAGGGGAAGAATTCACTCCACTCACCCTAATTTTGGTGATCTCCTCTTTGTCGGTGCAGACGCCACGCAGGCAAAGTTTGCCGTCGCCACAGGTGGTTCCGTCGGCCCAGGGGAAGTGGCGTGTCTGGCACACCAGCTGGCCACGGGTCTTGCCGGTGCACCACAACCGGTTGCAGGGCACCTCGATGAAAGGGCAGGGCTTGGAGCCGGTGCCGAAAGCTAGTTCACACTGGCGGTCAAGGCTGTAGGACACGCCGGGCAGCAAAGTTGGCAGCGCCAGAGGTTTCTGAGGCTGATCAAGCAGACACTCGCCTGCAAAGATTCAAGGATTCAAAAAAGTTTATTCAAGGATTCATGTTTGAAAGAAGTTTATTTGTCACATGCTTAGGATTACTGGTTTTAAAAAAAGCAGGAGCAACTCTGTGGACCAACTATATCTCTGTTCATACTACTGCATCAGGATATATTATTCAGTGCCATGAAAAGTATAGTACAAAGAGGTATGAACTCAAAGCAACATCCCAAGTAAAAAAATCATATATAAACAACTCTAGACCTTTTAAAAGAAAGATATATAGTGCTCAATGGTGTTTTTTTGCCCACAACGGCACCTTCCAGTCAGCACAGCCTAAAAGGCTCTACAGTACCTTTACCCTATTCCCAACCCTAACCCCCTAAACCTTCATCCTAACCCTAAACTGAGCGGAGTACTGCCTTGAAGGCACAGTTGGGGGCAAAAAATATCAAAGACCATAATATAGTCTAATCAAATATGAAAGGTAACATTTGAAGAGTTCAGATGCAAAACCCCCTAAACACCATTTTTGTGAAAACTGAGTTAATGATATTGTGTGAATCCTGTATAAATCTAGAATATGTAAATGAAATGTTTTTGTGAAAAAATAAAATAAAGCCTGCTCCCCGCCATGCAGGGG
>JAODXP020000020.1:28517259-28637259 GCA_027497455.2 Sardinella longiceps
GCTATCCATTCTATCCATTGCTATCCTCATTGGTGAATAAAAAAAGTAAACAAAAAAGTTGTAAAAACGCTCACCGTGTCCGCTGTCCAGGAAGTCGGTGATGATGGCCGCGCTGCAGGGCGACCAGGGGCTGGTGCGGTTGATCTGGATGAGGGTGGGGGACATCATGTGGTTGTCCTTCAGCTTCCCAAACACCTCCTCACAGGCTTTCACATTGTCGTGGGGCATATTGAAAACATGGCCTGTTGAGAGACAGTGTGAAAGAGAGAGAGAGAGAGAGAGAGAGAGAGAGAGAGAGAGAAAGGGAGAGGTTGAGAAAGAAAAAAAAAGAGGGCAGATGAACCTCAGCAATCAGTCATCCAAGCGGCCGCATCCCCCCAGCTGTCCCCTCTAAGAGCGGAGCGGAGTGGAGCAGAGCGGAGCAGCAATCAGGGGGCCTCCGGGGCTTGTTTTTGTGTGAATCAGGTCAGCCGTCTCCCCACAGTCATGAGTCAGCGCAAGGGACCGGTGCCAATTTTCCGTTTTGTCTTGTCAGCAGTGATCCCACATGCATGAGAAGCAGCTCTGCGGTGCCCCTAACAGCCCTCTAAGCTCCGCTACCCCTCCCCTCTCCTCCGCTACCCCTCCCCTCCCCTCCCCTCCCCTCGCACCCATCTATCATTTGCATCCAGAAACCCCCAACCACCATTACTCCCCCACCCTCTCCTCCCCAACTACCCCACAACTCAAACCCACTCTATGACTCCTCACTTAAACCCCCCATGAGTGAGTCCTGGAGTCTTCCCCAAACATGCCAGTGTTTAGTCGCTCCTTCCATGGTCTGACCACAACTCCAGAGGGAGCGCTCCAGGGGAGGTGTGTGTATATGTGTGTGTGTATGTGTGTGTGTGTGTGTGTGTGTCTGTGTGTGTGTGTCTGTGGGGGGTTGGGGGTGCAGTGTAATCAAAAACTCAAATAAACAAAATAGGATAAGGTCGGGTGAGCAAAAAGAGAAGTCAAGGTTATGGGGGGGGGGGGGGGTTCATTAAGGCACTGCAGAGCACAGACGGAGAAAAAGGAGGAAGACGAGGAGGAGGAGGAAGGCTTACCTAGTTCATGGGCGGTGGTGAAGGCTGAGGGCAGGCCGTCGTCTTCAATCACAGAGCAGCTCCTCTTGGGGTCACACATGGTGCCCACATCCGCCATGCCCAGAGTGTCGCAGGTGGACGCTCCACACAGGTCCTGAAACGGACATAGACACTGATTGAGACTGACTTAAAGACTGCCCTTGAGTCCGAGAGCAACAGAAACACATTCCCATCTGAACTGATTTAGCACCTGACCTCCTCCAAAACTTACAAGAAAAAAAGGATAATCACAACAACAGAGAGAGAGAGAGAGAGAGAGAGAGAGAGCTACAATTGCAATTAACCTGCCAGCAAAGATCACTGTGGGAATATGTCATCCTCGTTGTGGCTGAGACAAATTTATGTTTACAGAGAGGATAACTGGAGTACATTGCTCATTTTGACACTAAGGAGTTCCTGGGATCTGGAACAACTGAAAAAAGTTCTGTGGGCTTACACACGTCAAGCATACATGAAAACAGGCATATACTGATATTTTGGGTGATAAAAGGAACCTTGAGGAGTCACTCTGTGGTGCGTTCAAAGGATAGACCAGTCCAGGCCACCCTTTCATCACAATTTGAAGGAATTTTGGGAAGCGTCTCTCATTTCCAAAGAATTTCTTGACATGTGACCAAAATCCAAACCAAAAACATCTTGAGAAAAAGAGAAGAGATTTACCATCCAAAAAAGGGAATTTCATTTCTTGAGCATTTCTTCTCATCTGAAGAGAGGGATTCCAGATGGCCTGTTAAATTTATTTCTGATTTTGGTGTTACATGAGGTAATGCTGCTGCTTCAAAATGTTGCAGCTGAAGGGCAAAGTTTCCAGTTGACCTATATTTTTTTACCACCATGCTTAACACTAAAACTCTCGAAAATGTTTATTTAGCTGTCTGATATAAATACACCGTTTCCTGACGATAGAGCAGGACATGGCGGCACACCTTTTATGGGCAGCTTCCCAAAAAAAAAAAAAAAAAAAAAAAAATCACTATCTTGTTTTGACAGCTCCAATCATATTGACAAAGGCCATGTAATGCTTTGGGAATTACACGTAGAATGTAGCCATTACCACTTATCTGTTTATGAAAACATGAGTTATCATATTTCTAAACCTCATAAGCCCCTCTGCAAGAGACCACAGAACCTGTCAGTAATGAATCAAACGTTTCAAAAGTGTGTCCAAAGAGAGGAGCCAAATGACTGTAACAAATTGCATATTGACTCCAGTTGTTGACTTTTGACAAATCCAATCCAGATGTCCATATGTGAGTTGGTTATCAACAACAACAAAGTACACATATGCACACATAAAGTGCTGCCTAACAAAAAGATGCATTGTTTCCCAGCACTAAACCATGTTTCAAGACTGACCTACTTCTAAAGTCAGCAGTTTCTGAGCTGACAACCTCCAAGGGCAACCCATAAGCTAACCTGCTCAAGCTTTTGCCTGACCTCCTTTTGGTAGGACACGCCAAAAATGCCACAGCCAAATAGTTACGTTCTTCTCCAAAATCCAGCACAGTTGCAGTTGTAGAGTTCAAATGCGTCAACAGCCACAGAGGCACATTCTTAAAGTCTGTGCTTGAAATGAAGGCCAACGTGTGGAAAAGCAGAAGGACATTTATGATTACACGCAATGATTGATACCAGTGCTAGATCATTTCGAAGGGCTGAGAACCTCGAGGGCATAAGTGACATTTCACCAACTTCACAAGAGAGCCAAAACAAAAAGTTAGCTCTTATGCTTCTTTCTGGATGGATGAAACAATACTTCATGAAACAAATACTTCATGAATAATATCTATTATATAAACTCAAAATGTCACTTATGCCCTCTAGATTCTCAGCCCTCAATTTATCAACTGTCTCCACTACTGCTGCATAGCAATAGTGATAGCATTCACAGCCTACAAACTTGAAGAACCAGAGTGCAATGTTTCACCACTTAATGGTTCTGATGAAAAAATACTGTTTACTCTTCAAGTGTTCTTAGTAAAGCCATTATGTGACCCCCCTACAAGCTTTCAAAGTAATAGTTGTGTGAGTACTGCAACACTTTCAGAGTGCAGTCATGCCTATGTCTAAACATGCCAGAGGCTATGATCCATTATGTCTACTACTTCATAGACAATTACTAATGTGGCTTATAAAGCCTCATGGATGAAAGAGTAAGTAAAGTTATATCAACTTTACCAGCATGATAATGGCAAAACATGAGAGGCTTTTGTTGGTCTGGAGTTCATGTCTTTTCATTTCAATACATTTGGCCTTTCAGTTGATACCTTCAGTGCATGGTGAGTGCATGAATTTACTAAGACCTAAGGGCCTGATCTGACAAGCTTGATCTGACAAAGTCCTCAACTGGTCATCCATCCAGCTATTCACTCATTCTGATGTCCTCACAGTAAGAGAGTCCAAATATGATTCACTTTTGTCTATAAAACTAGACATTTGGAAAGAATGTCTGTGCTGCCTTTTAACTTCTTACTCAAAGAGATGACTGTACATAGAAAATCTGTTCAAGTCTATTTTGGCTCTGCAAAGACAGACTCAACCAACCTCTGATTCGTATCAGTATATGAAACAGCAGGATGAACTCCTCCTGTGTCATTTGTTCTACTCTATTCCTATGTATATACAAACACAAGTGCTACATTTTTAAACAGTACCCTTTGTCCAGTTGTTGCAAACAAGTATACAGAAATATTTACAGCAGGATGAAGAGCAGTAGTTGCCGTAAACTGGGTTAAAAACAACATACCACACAGAGCCCACGCACAAATCGTCTAGTATCCCTGTAGGATGCCCTGAGGAAGGCCATAGTGGCTGAAACATGTTGGCATGTTTTTAATGGATAGCCAAGTTTAAAATAAAGGCTTCTTAACTTTATATTCCTTTTGAGTGCCTCGGAATTACTTTCTATTTTTTGAATATCTGGGATCTCTTAGCCGAAGAGCACCAAAGGAACACAACTTCTAACACCCAAGCAGCACTCCAACTAACTTGCTTTTGGATCCCTGTAGGAGCAGTAGTTGCCGTAAACTGGGTTAAAAAGAACATACCACACAGAGCCCATGCACAAATCATCTAGTATCCCTGTAGGAGCTTTGACTGTTTGGAGCTCTAGTGTTTCCCAAGGCTGGTAAGTGACCTGCTTGTAACTTTGGATCGCTTTCAAAATATGCCAGACTAATGACACCACCTCCATGACATAAAGAATCTTAAGCTTTCATGTTCTCCTGGACGTTGGCCTGAAGTTAATTGCTCCTGACAAAGCCCATGGCCCCGGCGAATTAATCTCCAACTCCCCAAAGTCATTCATCCTTGTGGGAAAGGCTGACCTCACCTATGATGTATTGTTTGATTACATAAAGAGTTTCCTGCATCCCCATAACCTACAGGTGTGGTTAGAACTAGTCACAAACCAACTGGGGGGGTGGAAAAAGAAATCTCCTTCAGAGGGACTGACCCAGTTGGCACCCAGTGGTGCAAACATATGATTTTCATTACGCCTTTATAAAATCCAAACTCTTCCATGTGTGCATTGACAAACTCCTGGGTCTTCGAGTGATTCTCCATCTCTGTCTCTCTCTCTCTCTCTCTCTCTCTCTCTCTGGACCTCTCTGTTCTTTCTTTCTTCTCAGAGAAATCTTTAACTCTCTTCACCGCCATACAAAACACTCTCCAAACAGCCAAAAATCCACCCACCACCTGCCTATAGGGTCTTCAGCTGTAATGTGAGTCCAAAGCCGGTGACACATAAAATCAATCAACCACAGCACTCCAAGCACGACAAAAGGCATGCTTCACTACACTGACAACCTTTTAATGGTGTTCATGTAACTAACTCTTTATGGCCAAACTATTAGTCTTTGTCGCCATGCCTCCCGTGCTGTTAATTGTTTAGCTATGGGGCCTGGCTTGTGCTGTTTTTTATTAAGCAAATTTTACAGTTACAACTTGGGATGACGTAGATTACAGATGAATCGCCGAGAGACCTTTTCCACACACTACAGCTTTAGCAACAGGTACAAAGGAGAAAATGACTTATGCGGAGAGGGAGGGGGGGGGGGTGCCAAACGTGCAACTCTGCCAATGCACCAAAAGCTTTCTTTATTATGTGCTAATCTGCTGTGCAAGAACTCAATAAAGGTGAGCACGTGGGTTGAGAAAAGATGTACACCCGAACCACAGAGATTTCTCTTTCGTTAAAGGGCATCAAAAAAAAAAGATTCAATGACTGACACACTGCCAAAGTGCAGGAATCACCCATGCAAAATCGAGGAAAAACAAAACACCCTAGCAGTCACACTTGACCCAAGCCCCAAGTCAAAGCATGAATGACTTTCCACATGTTCCCCTATCTTCCAGAAGGCGTTCAACTGCATTTGCATTTTTGTGTGTGAACTGAGGTGTGTTTTTGCGTAACATGGAAAAAACCCGTGAGAATCAGGGGACGTGCAGAGCAAAGATGAGGCATGAGTTAATTCACACACACACACACACACACACACACACACACACACATATACACACAGTCTCTTTCACACACACTCATGAACACACACACACACACACACACACACACACACACACACACACACACGCAGGCCTAAAACGAAGGTACAGTTAACATGGGGGGAAATGTTCCCGTGCCACAGAGGTGCGGCTCTACTCCCCCAGGCCACAGCTGCAGGGGCGTTCTGCGGTCGGGCGAGGGGCAGGTGGGCCAGGGACCTGTGGGACTTGGAGGCTTCTCTCGGCGGGATCCAGAGGCTTTTTTTTCGCTCCAGCTGACTATAACCCCTGCAGGAACATCCGTAATGGGAAACAGGCCTTTCTCAGAGGGGACATGCAGCCAGTGGGATGGAGCAGCAAGAGCAAAAGAGCGAGAGAGCGAGCGAGGGGGAAAAGTTAGATCACTCGCAGCTGGAGCGGCACTGGGGAAGATCCATGCAGAAACAGGACACTTCCCGTTGTTGTTGCACCCCTCAGAGAGCTCCATCACCACCAGCCCAGCCCCCCGCTGGCAGATTAGGTTATAAGCACCACATTTAGGCTCCTACAAATGACTGTGATTATCAGACTCAAGTCTACTGAATGCATCTTTTCCAATGACATGGCTGCATTACTGCCAAGAAGCACAAGCCATTAGTAACCTCATTTGGTACAACTGCTTGTCAAGCACTCGAGGGGTAGAGCTCTACGGTTTATGCTTTGTATTTAGAAGGATACTGCACTGTGCCATAGCTAAGAGTCTGGGGTCACCAGAATGAAGGTGTGTGTGTAGGAAGTGTGTTTTGTATTGTCTGGGCAGTCTTGAGAGGATTGCCTGTAACCTTGCGTACTGTATAAGTTGTAGCAAAAATGATGGAATGTCAGACTAGCTCTATTTTATGGTAGTAATACTTGCAGGAATTTAGGGAGTGACTTTGGACCCTGGCACAAAAACCTAGCAGGCCCCAAGGAAGACAACAAGGGAAAAAATTAACCCCCTGGTGGAATTACTCATTTTGAAAACAGTGGGTGGTCCCAGTGATTAACATTGGTCAGATGTTCACCATGGCCTGATTTTGTGGGGGGAAAAAAGAGTTGATTAGTAACCATGGGAGTCACAGTGCTTATGAATCAAAATTTACCAGCCGTGATGAGGCTCAGCCTGTGGTCAGATGATTCATTCAGCTAACAATGGCAGGATTCTCTTGGCATGTCTTGAAATTAAATAACAATCAAGTACTATCATCAAGGCCATTATCAACACATTAACTGCATATTAATCATGCTGGATAAATCTTTGGCTTGCCTGATGACAACGCAGCAACTGACAAAAACCAGACTTTACCCTGGGGGCTCCCTCTGACAGTGTTAGAAGTTGGGGGACAAATCTCAAGGTCAACCCATGATCACAATGTAAAACAATCTTTCAGTTCATCCATTTCAATCAAGGTCACTTCATCAAGGTCCTGGCACTATACCACTGCCCAGATGAGCAGGGTACAGCACATTGGGGGTGTGGGGGGCTGATTTTATCCTGCACATCTAACAGACGCCATCTTCCACACCGTGAATTACCACCAGACAGGACAGGAGCATCCCCAGGTCATGTTTGACCTTTGACCTTCTCCAGGGCACATAAAACAGAACCCACGAACCTGATGCTCCTGTTGCAGCCTGCCTCTCTCGATTTCTTGAACATTCATTACACTCCAGTTAGAGAAAACTCTCAATACCTGTCCTGATAAAGGTTTTATGCAATGTTGTTGAACAGATTTTTTTTTTTTCTTAAAGACTTTGTTTTCAGAGTAACAGAGTTCCAACAACACACAATACATGGCCATCCCTACATTAACCATATCATAACCATAACAATACCAATATTGTTACAACATTGTCAGAAGGGTTGACTGGTGACCATGCATGGCATCTTTCAGATCACAAATGAATTACCTTTTTCAATGCTGCCATTCAACGAACCCCCCCAAAGCCATTCAACAAAAGACCACCCCCTATTGAGCTGTGCGTATATCTCACCTGTTTGGTAAAAAGGATGGCAGTATCCCAATACTCGGGGTGCTTGTCGTTGTTTTTGTTCAGTTTCTTCTGCCAGGTGCAAAAGTTACGCAGTGTCATAGCTGCGTTCCCGGAAACCTTGGGTCCCTTGTCAGCCTCGTTAATCACCATAAACTTGACAACTACGATGCTGATGGAGTTGAGTATGCTCGGGTGCTTGTAAAGCCTGGCTGCTACTGACATCAGGGTCAGAAGGTAATGTTTAAGGTCATCTCCATGGAATTTAGCCATGGACTCGTCGGCAACAACCAATGTCTCGACGTATCTCGGAATAGAGGCAAATCGTTTCGACCGGCTTTTCAGTACAGTTTCTGTCATATTGCGCGCATTAAGATCCCTTAAGTGCTTGTATTTCTCCAATGATTGCGTGGCATCCTGGTTCAAGGCAGAGTCGACGGCGCACCTGGATGTGGAGTTGCCACTGAGATTCGCGTTGGTCCGGCGATGGATAACATGCGCTCTCTCATCTCTCCAGTAGTTTCCCGTGGACGTGTCATTCATTGCAGGTTTGATAAAATATTCCCAGCCACTGTAACCAAAGGCGCCATGCAAGCCGTTGCAAATACTCAGTGCAGCATAAGAATACCGCTCTGAGTTGACATGACCGGCATAGAAACACCGGCTCAGTTCTGCGCTCTCAGCATCGCTTTGCGCGGTAACAGTTGGCCCAATGAAACTTGAATCGGGATGCAAATCGAGAAGAAAATCCTGATCAAATGCGCTAATTTTCAAAACAATGTGTTGAGGAAATGCTTCCCCCTCGTTTTTAACAAAATTATTATTTCCTAAATGAGGCTGATCAAGACGCGTAGGGAAGCAAAATTCACTCTGCATTGAAAGAACAATGTCACTCTGAGCAATTAGCAAATTCATGAGAATAACTGTCCTTATAAACATTGTGCTGATGAGGGAAAACAATTATCAGATATTTGACAGCGGTTCGTGCAGCAAAATAAAAAAAAAAGATTCTGCGGTGATAATCCAGACGCCGCAATTTAAAAAGTTGCCTTTGTGCGTCTTCTCATTGCAAAATCTCCAAGCAAAATATCCATTCCCCTGCTCTACCTGTATGCTGTAGCGACTCTGTCCCTCTGTCGACTTTATGCTTGCGCGTCATGTGTAAACATAAAGGGACTGTAATCAGAGTTTTTTGGGGAGGTGCTCGTAGATCTCATTGGGTATGCCTCTCAGGTTAAGGTTAGCTCTGCAACCACTTGTAGCTCTGCAAGCCATAACATCATCACTCTCACGTGCTGCAATAAGTGTGCTTCCCTCCCACTTTGCCTGTTCGAGAAGCGCAAAGCATCCACTGAGCGATACGCAAGCAACCGGTTTTGACTTAGTAAAAACTTCAGTGTCTTATTAATTATTTTTTACTTATTTCATAATTCAATACATACTGTATATTGACTGTCACGTGTGTGGATGGTACTACAACGGTAGGCTACATATCTTGGAATTAAAACCAAGAGCAGTCGGACTCACTTTGAATTGCACTGCTGTTATGTGGCGAGAGCTTGTCACCATCACTGTGATACATGTATCTCAACCCTTCCCTCTCATCTCAGTAAAACATTGTCAAATAAAGGTAATAGAAAGACGCGCAAACTAGTGGCAGGTCACATGTAACTTTGTACTAAGTTTAATTACAGATGTTCAGTCAGAGAGCTCGACTGCTGTCACATCTATAAAACTATACAACCTCTATCTTGTGCTACAGAGACAATCAATGTGTAGGGTGCCGCACACCAAGGCAAGGCAAGTCAACAGTCGTAATAATGTTTAGTCGCAGGAACCATATGTTTGTTTGTTTGTTTGTTTGTTTATTTATTCTCTGTCATGAAACTTAAGCCCTTGCTCTTTACTAATTGTGTTGTGAATGAGCTCATTTTGCATTGTTACATGACCTCTATTTACAAAAATCACGTTATTTGTATCATTGACATAACTTAGTAGCCTACTGCGTGCGTAATTTCCTGATTTATATCTTTATTTATATTTAGACCCCTTTGACTGCATCTGATGCGAAGTCTACAGAATAGAGAAGGGGGAGTATTACATACAAGCACGACATCTTGTGGCAGTGTAATGTAGCCTACACAAACCACAAAATATTTGCCATGGCTGTATTTTGTGTCTACTATGATGAAACTTTAAACACGAAAGTACCCCGCGTGTCCTGTTCCGTGCATTACACGACGCACACTTCACGAGTTGTTCGCTCGCTGATTAAAAATAATGTGAGAGTGCCACCTTGTGGATGTGACTCATTTCTGTAGCAAGAACCGAAAGCTTGTGTATCATTTAGTAACTGCAGAGGCTGCAAGTGTATAACAATGTCCCTGTTTCTCGGTTTTGTCTAAAATCTGTATGGTGACTGCGTCCAATAAATATTATTATGGTAAGCTTTTAATAAATAACATTATATTATGTAAATAAATGTAAATAACAGTTGTTTTGAAAACTTGCAGAATGTCATCTACCCTTCATTTTTAAATGCAACTGGAATTTCTATTGTTTTCAAGGAATGATGTGCAGACTTATTACATAACGCAGCTCGCCATGGGATTTTTTCCACTCTCAAAGAAATAGACCAACGCATGAGACTGGTGATTTAGCCTACAACATGTTTGATACAAATTGAATTTGTATTTATTTTTATATTTAGGGTCATTTACTGATTTTTTTCTACTCTACGTTAGAGCTGAAACCTGGACATTATGTAATCCATTGACCTGCTTAGCATTCTAAAGACCGGCAGGTGACGATCTATATCCAGTTGTGATTTGGTTCTTGTATGGACCTACTTGGCAGACTTCAACATGAGATGTATCACCCAAGTTATCCTGCTTCTTTTTAGTTCGTCGTTTACACGAAGCAGTCAGGGCTGTCGAAATGCTTGAGCAGCCAAACATACTTTGGGTAACTTTGCGCATTCCGCAAACGAGCTGCGTGCTGACTTGGTTAATAATAGTCCGTATGTCAAAGTAGAGCTATTGAAGGGGGGGCGTGTCAGGACGTTCCCATTGGATCCAAACCTGATCCCAAAGTTGTTGAGGTTTTTCATGAGGCATGAGGGGGAGGAGAGAGTAAAGTTCTGATGGATATCAAAAATAAACCGCGTATGTTTAAGAAGGGCAAGACTGTATAAATACCGCCGCCACGACCAGTCATCGCTAATACCGTGGGCAGTAAGGGTGTTCTTTAGGTTCTAACTTTTCTTCGAGTTGACATTAACAAGCTGTTTAAAAAGTTCATTCCAGTTATTCTTAAACGAATAGTTAATAGTTTTAGTCTTCTTTTTCTTTGAGTCGTAACTAGATCTTACAAGCTGAAAGTGTTCATCCCCAAATACGCTACTGACAGTGAATGTAGCTCCACACAGCTACACATTGTTCACAGCGGATTTATTTGCCGTATATGGTATTGTCTTTTTAGTGCCGTTTCAGCATTTTACCCCGTCTATTTAGCATACCATGGGTTATTATTTGCATTTTGTTTTTTTCACATTATCGTTCACCAGTCTTGCACTTGGTGAAGTAGTTGAGTCGGAGGAAATAATACCTGTCAGATTGAGTATCAGAAATACTGAGCCGCTTTGGACTTTCTTGGGACGGAGCGTAGAGCGGCTTAGTTTCCAATTAAACGCCTTTGGTAACAAATTCACTATTCATTTAACTCCGGATAGTAACTTTGTGGCTCCAACACTCAACATTCAGCACGTTAAGTCGAAGCATCTCTCTGCCCTGCTAAATGGCACCAGCCCTGAGGATATCTTCGAAGGTGACAGCGAGTCGTTGGAGATGGGACATGACTTTAGAGATTGTTTTTACTCGGGAACTGTTGACAACAATCAAGAATCTGTGGTGGCTGTCAGTTTGTGCCATGGCATCCAAGGATCATTTTTAACGAACGGCGATGAATACTTCATTCAACCCAAAGAGCGTGATAACGAAACCAGCGAGAGGGCATTTTCGCAGGTGCACGTCATTAAAAGGAGAGTTTTCCCAGTTTCAAGCGCTGTAAAGACTATGTATAATCAAAGAGGAGCTGATCGCCCACATATATTCAACACTAGGCCCATTTCGTCCCATGGAAAGATGGATGACAAGGTCACACAAAGACAGAAACGATTTGTGTCCTCTGCTAGGTACATCGAAACTCTGGTGGTAGCTGACTCCACCATGACAAGTTTCTACGGGGATGAAATTAAGGTAACTTGCAAGTCTCTCATACAATACACCATATATAAATAGTTAAATAGTCCTTATGCAGGCGAAACCCTTATCTTCTCATAAAATAGTTTTGCCAAGATAACAACATTAGCCTACCGAACAAGCCTTTTCATTTTCGCTTCACAGGTGTTAGGGTTCATTCTGTCGCATAGTGATTAATATAACCTAAATAGACTCACAGGTGTCCATATTGTAGCCAAACAGGCGAGTGTAAGTCAAGTACATATATCCGGCATAGGACACCCTCACCAAAAGAGCAAATCATTTGCCCACTGGGCTTTGAATAAAATGTTCCTTCTGTGTCTTTTTTTGCGCCCAATATTAGTTCCGTGTCATTACTATAAAGTACAGTAGTTTCCACTACCACTACTTTCCGAGAAACAATTAATTCCAGAGGATGTGTGGGAGGCGGGGCGGGAACAGAGCCGAGAAATTCAAAGCTTCGAGCTGTAGCGGGTCATGATTATCTCAGTTCTGACGCGCGTTCTGAACTGTGCGCGAGGTGAAGCTACCTTGGCCCGGTACCATAAGTCATGTTTCTGAGTGATAAATCTCATGCACAATAGTCCTCGACTACTTTCAGTATACACATCTCACATAAACATTTAAACGTGTCTCTCCATTAATGGTCTTCAAAACATAAACAGACCCCTTTTATTATTCTGATTAGTGAAATAATAAGAGACTTGCACAAACGGGCAGGGTTCTTTCACAGAGATCGTTTCCAACATCGATTTAATACCTGTGTGTGGATCCACGTACATGCCCAGAAAAAAACCCAAATATCTCCTAAAATAGCACTCCTCATGCTCCCATTTTCTGTATTATTTCTGCAGACATATTCATGAAAACTATCTCTACACCAAAAGTGCTCACATGCCTTCTCAGATCATTCTTGGAAGGAGAATCAAGATATATAATGTAATGTGATATACATACAATAGCCTCTCATGGTTTTGTCAGATTGAGTGAATAGGGAGGCTGTGTACTACTCAGTGTTTGCCTGTAATAGGGCCTCAATAGGTCCTTGCAAGACATGAAATAGACTTGCTGGCACAAAAACCTTGAGTTTTAGTTAGCACCATCTGGATGTTAAGGGATGCCAAGAGGAGTTTGTTTTCAAGCGCCTTCCACCCATTTTATTGATGGAAAGAAAAACAAAAATGTTTAAATATTTCTATCCCAATAGGCTCAGGGATTTGTTTTGAGCTTTGCTTTTAAAGTTTCGCATAGACAATAACTATCCTTGTTTTACCCCATGTATATATAAACATATCCCACTGCACTGGTGGTCAATGTGCACATTTGCAACCAGAGCAATGTGTTTTTCTCTCAGTGACTGATCAGAGAGCACCTGAGCTATATCTGAAGAATGTCAGACACTGTGCCTTCCATAAAGACAACAAACCTTTGAATAAAGATTTTATTAATTATTCCTGTATTTAACAGTTTGTTAAATGTTTTGTAAACTTTACTATTTCAATGGGGGAAAAACCCTGCTGTGTCCATTGCAAAGGACCACTACTTAACTACATGCTAATATCTTGGTTAGGATGCAAGTCTGTTGGATGAGTTTTTGCATTCGTGGGATGACAGTGAGAAGACTGGACTATAGGTTCAGAATACACCCCATGGCTGTCCCTTCCTTATAGAACCTGCTTCTGTCACAGAGGCACGATTAGAAATATGAACTTTTAGGTGCTGGCACATGATTTATAGGATAATTCAAATAAATTTTGATGACATACAAAACAAGTTTACCAATTTCTGGACCAGTTTTAGATCTGCGTGTGGCTCGCTCATATGAGTGTTCATCACCTCCAGACAGACAACTGTGAGATTTAAAGAAATTCCAAAGACACACAAAACAAGCTAACAGATTTCACTTCTAAATCTGTGTGTGGCTCATCACTGTGTGTGTTTGCTCATCATCTCCAGACAGACAGCTGTGGGATGTTATACTCCCTGACCATCTGTTCCCATATCTCCCCAACAGCACTACCTCCTGACCATGATGGCCATGGCTGCCCAGATCTACACCCACCCGAGCCTGAAGAATGCCGTGAGCCTGGTGGTGGTGAGGATGTTTCTGGTGGAGGATGAGGAGGAAGGTCCTGAGGTGTCCAGGAATGGAGGCGTTGCCCTGCGCAACTTCTGCAACTGGCAGCAGCTGTTCAACCCCACCAGCCAGAGGCATCCGCAGCATTATGACACAGCTATCCTCTTCACCAGAATGGTACTTTTCTTGTTTCCAGGGTTTAGGATAAGAATAGGCTGGTCTTATGTAGCTCTAATATGAGTATGAATATGAGTTTTTATTGGATTGGTTTGTGTTGTAGTGTAATTTCTGTGTGTCATTCTGTGTGAAGACATGTATTTAAATGAAATGCTTGTTGTTATTCGTAGTACATACTGTAGGGGATTTAGCAATCTTTAGAACATACAACATTCTTCTCTTTCCCCCCAACAATTAAATACAGATTAAAGTAATCAGTAAAATGAACAAAAATAACGAAGTATTCTAGTCTTGGTTCAGGTATTGCTTGTTAAAACCTCAGTGTGTGTGTGTGTGTGTGTGTGTGTGTGTGTGTGTGTGTGTGTGTGTACAGTATGTGTTTGTGTGTTTGTGCTCCTGGTACTGCTGGTGGTCCTGGTCTCTTACAGTGAGATGTAGATATATTTACCATACGTTGACTTTTTAACTTAGGCATGTAAAGGGCTGTGAAGTCTTGGACTGGACGGTGTGGATATCTGAGAGTTAAATTTCCTCCCTCTCTTTAAGTCTACAGTCTGCCATGTATTTGCTTCATTTTATGATGGAAACACTGACAAATATGTTTTGCTGGCAAGAGCTTGCACAGGGAAAAAAAAAAAAAACGTCTGTCTGGAACAAATGGAGCGATGTCTGGATATCAGTGTCCCCCTCTCCTCCCCACTCTAACCCTTTCCTCTGTGTGTGTGTGTGTGTGTTTCTGTCTCTCTCCCCCTACCTCTCTTTCTTACTCACTCTCTCTTACTCTCCCTCTCCCCCCCCCTCTCTGTCTCTCTCTGTCTGTCTCCCTCTTCGCACATTCTCTCTCACTTGCTCTCACCTCCAGGATATTTGCGGAAACAAGTGTGACACCCTTGGGGTCGCAGATATAGGCACCATGTGTGACCCCAAAAGAAGCTGCTCCGTTATCGAGGACAATGGCCTTCAGGCTGCCTTCACAGTGGCCCATGAGCTTGGTATGTGTGCCCTGTGTTCCTGCGGTCAGCCAGTGTATGTCAGCTATGACAACACAAACGGTGTATCGCTGCCAAAGAGGTCTAATTTGGGCTCTCGCTTACAAAATGTTGTCTAACACACCTCCTCCATCCCCCAACCCCCCAAACACTCAGTCCTTCAGACTTCAGGACTTATCCCGCATTCAAACACTGTCACTTTGTCCCATTTAAAGTGAAATGCCAGCGAGGCTTTCGTCGAGTGGTCCAAACAATCTGAACAAACAGCCGCCAAAAGACTGATGCTGTCTAAACAAGGGGTTACATAAGGATCAACATCGCAAAGCCTGCTGAGATAAAACAGGATATACCAGTATAAATAAATCCAGTATCATGCACAGTCACACTAAGCGGCATGCGTTCGTTCTTGGAAAGCTGCTCTTTAGGAGAGTTTGACAGTCTGTCTAAAAGACATGTCAAGTCAGAATGCCCCACTTTTAAATAAGGCTCCCCTCAACTGAGCTGTAATACTCTCCAACGCCTCACTCTTCAGGCCCCTTCAACAGGCAGCACTGCAAGATATATAGATTCTTGAATGGAACACTATATGGAATGGAACTAGGATATGGAACGGTCGTTCCATTTTAGAGGGTATAAACTGTCTCCTGTGCCCTTTTTGTTCACAGGGCACGTGCTCAGCATGCCACACGACGATTCCAGGAACTGTGAGAAGTGGTTCGGGCAACTTGACGGACACCACATGATGGCACCAAAGTTTGTCCACCTCAACAGAACCTTTCCATGGTCACCTTGCAGTGCTCAATATATCACCGAATTCTTCGACAATGGCCACGGTAAGGACTGGGTTTCACTGTGTCAACACATTGTTACCTTGTATCTATATTTGCCCGGGAGGACACATGCTGCAGGTATAATGTACTGCTGAAAATAGGTTTGTCACATGGTTTTTGTTTGGTGCTCGTAAGTGAGGGTGTGTCTTTTACTGGCAAATGGTTTCCCCCTTCGGTTAACATGGGGTTTTCAGTTTTCATTTGGTTTTGGCACCAAGGGCAGAATATTTCCGAAAGCACTCCAAGAAAAAAAAAAGTCATAACTGTCAACATTTTTAAAGCTCATGTCCTAGAATGTCAGTCTGTCATCGTGTAGTGAATGGAAACCTGCCATATAAAGTGTTCAAGTGTCATTTTGGACTCTGCAGTAGCAGCGTCTCCGTATAATGTGGGGCACCGTTTTTATTTTCTTACCCTTGCATATTTTTTTTTCTTCCCCGCTCTCTTCTCTTTTTTACAATGCCCTGTCTCCCTTAACTTACTCCCTCACCACTAATAGCCGGGTTTCAAGCCGCACTGTGTAATTTTGCTGAGAGTGTCAAAACTAACAACCACTGCAAAGTAAACTGCTCGGTTCCACCACAGCAGTCACACAACAACCCCCCCTTCCCCTCCCCCCACCCCCAGGTCAGGTTAGAGGCAATCAGGTGGAGAAATGCCTCACAGATTGTTTGAAAAAAAAAGGCACTTCAAGTTCACTACCACAAGCAGAGCTTGACTTCAACTCTTAAGGGCAAGCTGCTGTTTCATCCATGGCATTTCCAAGCTGAAAAAAGGAAGGCAGAGATGGACTTGCGCTGCAAAATAGCAGACGCATTTCCTTCACTTGTTGATTTATATTGTCGATATTTCAGTCTACACTCTGGCTTGCGCTCCCTCTCTACTCCTCTGACTCATCTCCTGTGAGTCACGCATTCCAGGTTTAACAACTGTTTTCCCTCACAGAGAAATCGAGTGTAGCCAAGCACATGTTGTCTTAACCAGACTGAATATTGCCACAGGTACATAGTGAACTAGTTGTACAACAGGTCTCTTCTATTTTCTTTCAGCAATATCAAACACTACTGCTTGTGGTCCTGCACGCTTAACAGATTTTGCAGAGGAAAAACGTACATTATTACCACATCAACATCTTTTTTCCATACCCACAAGGGGTTACAAGGGGTTTCTGTGTTTGAGTTAAAGCCTTTTGTTCCCCTTGCAGTCACTGGTTAGAGAGTTCTGGCCACACTCATTGTTTTGCAACTGTGAGGCCGCAGATGCAGATTTAGATTTGAGATGATCATGCTTTTTTCTTTGGTTGCAAATTTTATTTGTTTGTTTCTTAAGCGTATAAGCCACATTTCAGCAGAGTCATCGGGTTTCGGGGTTGTGTCTCTTGGTGTTTCAACATGCATTTGACTGTCTGTCTGTCTGTCTGTCTGTCTGTTTCTGCGTCCGTTCACGTGCCACTCCAGGTGACTGTTTGCTGGATCCTCCTGAGCAGACTCTCCTCCTGCCAGCTGAGCCCCCAGGCCATGTCTACGGCCTGGACCGCCAGTGCCAACAGGTCTTCGGCGAGGACTTTGGCCACTGCCCAGACGCCCAGGAGGTCTGCTCGCAGCTGTGGTGCCGCGAGGAGGGTCAGCTCCAGTGCACCACCCGCAACGGAAGCCTCCCCTGGGCCGAAGGGACCCCGTGCGGGGAGGATGGGCACTGCCTCCGCGGAGTGTGCGTGAACAACACAGAGGAGACCCTCGAGGTAGGTGTGTGCGATGTGTGTGTGTGTGTGTGTGTGTGTCACTGTGTGCCTGTGTGTGTACTGTATGTGCCTTCCAGTTTGCCTCAGAGAGCAGCATTGTGTGCTCTGCGTCACCACAGTTTGATTTTATCGTGAGACATTACATGTCAGACTACAGGCATCCCAGAAAGGATACCCCAAAATGGCCTCTGTGGAAATGTATCACCATTTAACACTAACACTACTTTTAAAGGAGTCCTTCCTTCCTTAACTGTCTATTGACTTCTTAGTTTTTTAAAAAAACTCACACTTCTATACACACAGATGCACACTCAAAAATACACACACACTCTCTCTCTCACACACACACACACACAAACACACACACACACTCACACATATACTCACGTTCCTCTTTGGTTTCCTGCTGCCTTCCACAGAGTGTCTTAATATAATTGATCTAGTTTAAATTCTGCTCCCAGATGCCAGACAGACTACAGCTGGTGCGAGTACATTTGGAGGAGCTCTTTTTTTAAAAGGCGGATTATTTTTGGAGGAGTCATTTAAAAAGAAGTCACATTGTATTCAGTAAAGCCCCCTTTAAAAAGAGAGATTATATTTGGTGCGGCCCGTTAAAAACTAGCTTGTGATCCCAGACGGCTTGGCTGTCAGAAGACCTGTCTCGGCCAGCTCGTAAAGAAAGCCCCTCAGAAAAGAAATGTGTTATTTCTGCACATGCCTTGAGCACCAGGCCTAGGAAGGGTTATAGCTGGGAGGCCCTAACACGTGTGTCAGGCCCAAAGTGGAAACATGCCAGCATAGTGACACAGGAGGATAGTATATAGCGAAGTATTAGTAGTAGAAATAGTATGATTATTTCATAATCCTCCATATTAGAGGTAGATAGATAGATAGATAGATAGATAGATAGATAGATAGATAGATAGAGTAGATTACGTGGCTAGATAGATTGATAGACAGACAGGTAGGATTATTATAAGATTAGTTAGTTTGAGTTGTTGGGTCAACTGATATCACAGACAAGTTGGTAGGTCAACTGTTTGTTTGATTGCTCAGGCCACACATACATCTTAAGCAATCCCTGTGTAAATCTGTGTGTAGCCGTCTTCTCTGTGAGGCCTGATTCATCCGTTTGTGCTGCAGGTGCCAGTGGACGGTGGGTGGGGCGAGTGGGGCCCATGGGGTCCCTGCTCCCGCAGCTGCGGTGGGGGTGTCGAGTTCTCCCGCCGCGAGTGCACGAATCCCGAGCCCCAGCACGGAGGGGCCTACTGCATGGGCCAGCGAGTCAAATACCAATCCTGCAACATTCTGGCCTGCCAGGAGGACCACGGTAAGTTTTTCCATTTCTGCCACTTGATGTTGGAATTTAATAAGACAAGTTTATTCACGAGAGAGGTCTGTAATTTTGCTAAGTGTTAACACAAAATACGCATAAAGGGAGGTTATATGCATGAAGGGAAAAGGGGGCTGGAGGCAATGACATTTTAATCATAATCTGTCACCTACACCGCTGCTTAATATCCATGACACTGTCAGAAATGTTGGATGTTGGAACACTACTTTCTCACTGAAAAGCAAAATTGAAATGAAACTGCTTCACCTCTATAGGGAAAAGCTTCAGAGAAGAGCAGTGTGAGAGGTATAACACCAACCGGTATTTGGATATGCATGGGAACATCAAGCAGTGGATTCCAAAATTTGCTGGCGTCTCCCCGCGCGACAGATGTAAGCTTTTCTGCAGAGCCAAGGGAAGCAGTGAATTCAAAGTCTTCGAACCAAAGGTACGGCCTACATTTTGTTACATAGAGACTTTCAGAATTGGCAGACGTCACCAACTTTTCTGCTGTCACTTTATTTTTATTTTTTTTTTAAACCTAGCCCGTACGTCAGTGTGTGAAACACAATATCTTTTATTACTGGTTGTTTAGGTCATAGATGGCACCACCTGCGGACCAGACACCACATCCATCTGTGTCCAGGGCCAGTGCATTAAGGCCGGCTGCGACCAGGTCATTGGCTCCAATGTAAGATTTGACAAGTGCGGGATCTGCGGTGGAGATGGCTCATCCTGTCGGAAAATTACAGGGTCAATGAACAAAGCAACGTAAGTGTGATTAACAGATGTTGATTTTTTTGCCTACAGTATATAAGATCAGTAGATCAGTCTCGAACAAACAACTTCATATTCAGAATTTCTTCTTAATTTATATTAATTAATAATGATATAAAGAAAAAAAAATTAAAGAAAAGGTCTTCCTGCCCTTTGTTTCCACAGATATGGATACAATGATGTTGTCTCTATTCCCTCTGGAGCCACCAACATCGACATCAAACAGCGCAGCCACCGTGGGATCAAACACGATGGCAACTATCTAGCCATGAAGAAGGAGGACGGCCAGTACATCCTGAATGGCAACTTCTCTGTCTCGACGGCAGAGCAGTACATTCCGGTCCCCGGAGCTTCGCTCCGTTACAGCGGCTCCTCGACCACACTGGAACGAATCCTGAGCTTCCAGAAGCTTCAGCAGGCCATCACAGTGCAAGTCCTGTCCACAGCAGGGGATGAGTCTCCCCCGAGAATCAAGTACACCTTCTTCCTCCCCAGAGATGTTCCCTTCACCAAGCCCAGCACGGACAGGGTGTCTCCGCACACCCTCCTGCCCTTCGGCGGTGACGACTGGGTCATAGGCGAGTGGTCAGAGTGCTCCAAAACCTGTGGTTCAGGCTGGTCTCGGAGGAGCGTGGAGTGCAAGGACGGGGCGGGATCCCTGTCCTACTTCTGCGACATGGACCTGCGGCCAGCCGACATCCGACCCTGTGCAGACCTGCCGTGCCCCGTATGGCAGATGGGCCCGTGGTCAGCCTGCTCGCGGACATGCGGGCCTGGAGAACGCCGCCGAAGCGTCCTTTGCCTGGACTATACTGGGAAGGCGGTAGACCCAGGGTTGTGTAATCCAGACAAGAGGCCTGAGGCTGTGTCAGGAGAATGCTTTTACCAGGACTGCTGAGGCTGATGTGTTGGACTGTGTGTAAGAGAGGAATGGGTAGATGTGTGATCCATTTCAAATGTAGTGATCCGAATTTCCCTTTCCCAACCACCTGATCGTGTTGCACAGATCAGCAGGGAAACTATAGCATAGAAAAGGGAACAGAGAGGTCACTTAACGAAAGTAGCTTGGATTGCATTCTGGTGCCTAGAAATATCGCCTATTTCACCGATTAACTTAACTTCATTTGTTGATAACTTCTTTGATGTCGCATTGTTATTATAACCACTATTGAAGTTTCTCCCTCCCCTAGAGATCTACCTCAAATGATATAACAGTTCAGTACTCTCTTTAAATGGTTGTTGGTAGAAGATACTGTCTATATTTATCATTTCAACAAAGGAGTATAAACATTGCGAATCAAACAAATATACGGACAAACAAGCAAACAACAATCAAACAAACCGAAAAACCTGCTGAGACTCCGCTGAGCTGGTCGAGTACCTCTAATCCATAAAGCGTTGTCTTTTGGGTTAGTTTAGTCATACCACATTGAACAGGATCAAGGCTCGGTGGCTGCCTAAAAGCTGACAAAACACTATTTATTTTCATTGATCTTTGCAGAAAAAAAGATCTAAATACTTATACTTATTGTGAAGAGTCGAAACTATGACGACAACCATTTTTTTGTTGTAAACAAGGGAAAATATTCCTCTGATGGATGTAATCATGTTATCATGTCAGTGAATGTTGGGTAATAATCATGCCAGTGGCTTATACAGTGTAGTCTGACCAGATAAAGCCAGAAGCTGTACAGTAATACAGTGATGGGAGCTTAGGCAGAGAAAGCTGATGAATCAAACTAGCAGAATCTTGAACATTTAATTCAGGAACACTGGATCATCTTTTGGAATACAACAATACTCCTCCGTTGAACAGATATATTGTTACACTACACGCGTCTAAAAAAGCTATTCAATAGGGTTACGCTGATAATCATTCATTTGTAAGTTGGTTGTTCATCATCATATGCAATCTGGGGTACGTGATAATTAACAACAGATCACAAAACCTCAATATATGGAAGGCCTTGTCTGACTATCTTTTGATATTGTGGAAAACATTTCCACGTTAACGCAGACTATGTGTGTATTTCTAGTTTTTGGTTAATCCTCATAGTTAAGTAATTCACACATGATCAAACAATGAAGATACAGCAAGTACTTTTTTGTACTTGCCCCATAGACATATCATTCTCTTGTATTTGTTAAATAGACCTAACTCTTATCACAGTTTTGTGCAACCTGGAGGGTATAAGTACCCTTGACATGTAGAGAAATATTTAATAAGAGAAAAAGACTTAGTTCTACCATTGTGTTGAATGATGATGTAGAAATCATGTTTAATGGATAAAAGTAGACTAAGCATTGAGATAGCATTATTATGGCATTTAATGTTAGGGATGAAACAAGACTGACCTATATATCTTTTATATGTGAGTGTTACGGCATTCCAGGGGTGCAAGTGGGGAGAATTTTGTTTTATATGTAGATCTGAAACAAAAGCATTCTATCCCTTCAATGAAGGTCTGTACAATGCTATTGTTATAGCTTCCTTTTAAGCTATTTATTTTTTTTCTACCTTCGGACATATATTTGTTACATTTTTCTTGATGCTGCTGTCTATCCAGAATTGTTCAAAGTTGAATCACTAATTAAAATGTCTTGTCCTAAAATATTTTTTTCAACTTCTTTCATCGAAATTGTCACATTTGGAATTCTTCACTGTCAATAAAAATGGTTTAATACCTTTTAGCCTGTTTTTTGTTGGGGTCTCACAGATGTGTAAAATTTTATAGGCCTATATTAGCCGGGCTAATTCATCTCAATTGGTTCATTTTAAAAACAAACAAACAAAAAAAAACACTATACTGTTCTCTTCATGAGCACAAACGATTAGAAAACCTACTTTATGTTCTATCTAAGGATTGCATCTGTCAGATAGGCCTATGTTAATATCATGGTTAATATGCCAAAACTCTGACAAAACTAAAGGTGTAGAGATTGTTGTCACTGTAGAGCGCATGGCATTGTGGGATAGAAAAACAAAGCGCTGAATTTGCAGCCCACAGGCTTCTTCCCGCTGGTGGGATGAAAAAGCTGCAATATCAACAGATAAAGAAATGTGTTATACTCTTTTATGATCTTTCATATTGTGTGGTCTCAGAAACCCACTAAAGCGAACGTGTGTATGCTACGCTTGAATGAATGAAACATAATGTTATTAGAAGCACACAGTGGGACTTGCAAGCTTGCTAGCATTAGCTCAGTGTCTCATTAGTTTTTATCGGAGCTGTTAGCACATATGCCCGCTACGAACTGGATTGTTATTCGCTTCAACTCCAGATATTCTTTTCGCCGCTCCCCCTTTTTTTGGTAAGACCAAATTTCTCTTTTTCTGCTGCTTACATACACCGTGGTCATTGATCGTGCTCTCTTGTAACAGTAAATATGAGCGTTTATCATTGGTAATGAGCTATCATAATTAGCGGCTACGTAGACACATCACTGCCTGTTGGATGTTAACGTTAGCTAGCCAGGCAGCTAAGTTAGCGTTGACGTGCAATGAGTCTGATCAAATGTGTCGGTTGATATTTTGACCGTGTCTTTGCAACGTTAACTTTAACCTATTATGTGTTAAAAAGATTGGCTTGGTCCGTGCGATTTGTGATTTTGGACGTTAAAGTTAGCCCTACGCTAACTGTTCTGATTTAACGCCTATTTGGAACTCCAGATTGCATTTGAGGGAAGACATGACGACGTGAATATGCAGCTCTGGAGATTTGTACATGTAGCTTGTCTGTCAGATGTCACAAGAACATTTTATTGTAAAGAATAATACTACTGCGTCATCGCCCAGCTCAGCGTTGGGTTGGTGTTGTCAACTTCAGTCAACTCAAATGTCAGATGTAACGTTATGCTAGCGTTATCATAGCCTGCCTTCGTAAGCTGCAAACAAAACATAGCCGTACTCATGTGGAGAGTCACGCCCCCTTTAGCAATGTTCCATTGAAAACAATCTTAAGAAATCTGCTTGGACGTGTCATACTTTCAATAGATACCATTTTGTCTGATAACATCTGTGAAGTTGACCCGAGTTCTGCCAATAGAAGCATTGTTCGAGTCGTCAAAAATACGGGATAACCTCTCGTAGTTAGTATTTGTACAACTCTCATGATATTTGGGATCAGTGATATTAATTGTGCGCCAAGACGTGCTGTTTGCGTATTGTTTGTCTACTTGTCTACAATTTCTTGCATAAATTGCCTACAGTAACCAAGACCCTATCCATAATGGGACCTAACCCTAGGTTTGTATAGCAGATGTCGTTATGTCTCAATTGGGCCTACTATTGCATTTTTCGATAGTCAATTTAATAGATAAATCTCATTTACTGCACTAGTATAAGAGAGTAAAATTGTTATGTGTTTTGCTACTCAAAATGATTAATTAATGTGTTGACTGTATAGAGCTGCCATGGTGCAGTACAGAAAACATTAATGCATATCTGCTCTAAGTGATGTAAATTTGCCCATGGAAACTGAAATTATGCTGTAATCCGTAGAGTCAGTCACAAGATAGACAACTACAGTAAATTCTTTATCTGCAGTTAGAAAGTGAGAACACCCTTCACAGCCTATTTTGTTATAAATTTCATGGGATAGCCTAACTCTACAAAAATGAAACTTTTATACAACTTAAAATAGTCAGTGTACAGCTTGTATGACACTAAAGGTAGCCTAACACTTTAAGTCAAGTTATTCTGTAGCCTATTTCAGTTAAAAAAAAAATATTTTGAAAATAGCATATAAACCAACATTTTTTATTAAATCTTTCATTTGATTGTTATGGATGATTATATAGGTGATTATGCCAGTGATTGTCAAACTGCGGTACGAGTAGCCCTGGGAGTACTTGGATGGGTTCTTGGGGGGTATGCAGAATGAATCTGTAAATGGGTTCTCAGCTCTCAATTTAGAAAAAGATCTTACTGTATACTCAAACTATCCCTAATACAACCCTATGGCTACTACATTGTTATGTACCATTATGTAATATGCATTCACACTTTTGTTAATGCAGCAAAAATCCTAATTGTTATAGCAAGCAGTCTGTGGTGCAAGGGGTACTTGGTAGGACGCATGGGGTACGTGGCAGTTAAAAGTTTGGGAAACTACTGTATGGGGCTATACTTTTACTTTATGGCTAATTATATACAGCACTACTTTCAGAAGGATTAGTTTGATACCTGCTTGTCAGCCTTATGCTGAGTAGCAAGCATGTGCTTCACTCATTATTTTACAACACAAATTTAAGAGCAAGAAGTAACCAGCCATTAGTGAGACAAAGACTTACTGCTGAACTGAACACTCTTCCATCTGTCTCGGAAGACCAATAAAGTTTTTGCCATTAAGGAATGGACTATACACTTCTGCACATCTCAGAAATATTATTTTCCAAAGTATTTGGCGAATCTCTGGATTGGAATGAATTCATTTCTGAAATGTGCAAGGTCTTAGAGTGGTAAACCTTTAAGTGCACGGGTCAAGTAATGTTATCCTTTCTGTAAAAAGAGAAAGAGAGAGCGAGAGAGAGCAGGACAGAATCGGATGGACCCCTAAACTCGCCGCTGTGCCTGAATTTAGACAAGTGTGCTGCTGATTTTTTCGCAGTCTGTCATGTGAATCCAGGCAATGCTATGTAAATTCCCAGCAGATGTTGTGTGAGAGACTTTGTTTGGACTCGAGAGAATTACAGAGCCGAATGCTGCAAGTGTTTCAGGACTTAGTCATACTTCAGCGTAACTGTTGTATGAATTCCAGCCGGCAGTTGAGTTACAGTAACCAGTCATATAGACCATTCTAGTGCAGCTTTGATGAGTAATGCTATGAACTCAGTGTTCCCAAGGACACATTTTAAGTGTTTTTATATTCCATTTACCCAAGAGAACTGCTTTTGTAGCCAGTCATATAGCCTAACCTACACATTATTGCCTAATAGATACAGAAGAAGCCTGACATTAATTTTCTTCTGCTGTACTTTTTTGTCAAAGTACATCTGCCGATTCTCTTTTTCATAGCAACTTTTCAGCCTTCAATTACACTCTTCTCCCCACATCTCCTCTTCCTCTGCCAGCAACACTCATGGCCAGCTGTATCATTTTGTTAAACAACATAAACAGTTTCATCAATTATTTTATTTTATTTTATTTTGATTATTGTCATGCTTAGAAGAGTATTGACTGACATATCCTCATCGTTAAGGGCAGACAAAGATTTTGATGAGAACTTGGGAATTTTTTTTTTTCTTCTTTTCTTTTTTTCCCAATTTAGTTTTAGGAGTCTGGTAACATTTTAGAACAGAAACCACACAGTGAACTCTCACTGACATTGTAAAGCCAGAAAGTTTTCTTCAAATGGCACAAACACATGTCTTGTGTCTATCATACACTTAAGGCTACACAATTAAGATGGCGATTGCACTGTGAACTCATCACCTTTTTATTGTTAAATATAGACTTCAGCTTGTCACTAATAAGGAGTATATATGTTTTTTTTCCTCTGTAGGATCATTGGCAGTTCTCTCCAGCTTGAAATATGGGTATTAAGACCTTTACCCACAATTCACCCAATCACAGTCAAGAGTTGCTGGACAAGTTGAACGTGCTGCGAAGCGAGGGTCACTTCTGCGATGTCACCATCCGTGTTCAGGGCCAACACTTCCTGGCTCACAAAGTGGTCCTGGCCTGCTGCAGTGACTTCCTCCGGGCCAAGCTGACGGGAAAGGCCGGTGATGATGAGCGGCGAGAGGAAGAGCGACCTGTGCTCGACTTGCACCATGTGACAGTGGCAGGTTTCGCTCCCCTCCTGGAGTACGCCTACACCTCGACGTTGTCCATCAGCACAGAAAACATCATTGACGTGCTTGCCGCCGCCAGCTACATGCAGATGTTCGCTGTGGCCAACACCTGTTCAGAGTTTATGAAGTCCAGCATCCTGTGGAACCCTTCGGGAGCAGGTGGCAGCGGAGTTGGCATCGGCGGCGCTTCGGGATCGGGCCAGGATCGCCCTGGCGGGCAAGAGGCCCCCGAGGGCCAGACAGGGTGCCCACTGGCACCGTTGGACGCACTGTCGCCCTCCCCAGTCTCCTCCGAGTGCAGCATGGTGGAGCGTAACATTCCAGTATGCCGCGAGTCCCGCCGTAAGCGCAAAGGATTTGCCAGCCCCCAGCTTGCGTCTTCCTCCTCACCACAAGTTCCAAACCCGTCGCCCTCGTCTTCCTCGTTCCCCGAGAGCTCGGCTCAGGCCGTCGACCCAACCTTGGCCTTCACCTGGACATACCCGTTCGGCATGGATCGGCGCTTCACCGCTGAGAAAGCCAAACTGGCAGAGGGGCTCCTGGAGTCATCGTCGGGAGCCGGGCCCGACCCCAATGCTCGGGCATTGGTGGAGTACCTGGCCTGTGAGGGGGCACGCAGCATGGGCATGACGAGCACAGGTAGCGGCGCTGGCGGGGAGGAAGAGGAGGAGGAAGGTGTGAGGGTGAAGGTGGAGCGCCTAAGTGACGAGGAGGTGCATGAGGAGACGGCACATCATCCGGTCAGCGCCTCCCACAGCTCACTTAGTGACCAACAGACCGTCCCTGGCAGCGAGCACAATCAAGAGGACCTTCTCATAAGCCCACAGTCATCATCAATAGGTACACACACACACACACACACACACACACACACACACACACACTCTCTCTCTCTCACACACACACAGACACACACTAGACATACACAATTCTTCATCTGATTTTGCCAGTGACATGTCTACAATAAGAAATCAAAATATTTCCAGATGCGCGCATGCACACACACACACACACACACTGTTCATTTGAACATCATACTTTCACCTACTTAACCGCCTGTTATTATGTCAATAGTGACACTTTGAGTGAAGTACAACAACAGCTACGGTTCATGCAGTGGTCATTCCCCATGACTATAGACGAGCTCCAGCATGAAAATGGGAAGGTCAGCAGCAGGCTAAGTCTGGACAGGGTTTCTGCAGGGTCTTAAAAAGTCTAATATTTTAAAATATGATTTCAAGACCTTAAAAAGTAGTAAAATGTTGTACAGTAGGTCTTAAATACTGTAAGTTTAGGTTACTTGGTCTGAGTTATGAATTATTACTGCAAATGCACCAGAGTGATGCATTTTGTGTGGGCCATGCCACTTGCTTGAAATGTATGTTGTATTTAAGGGAAAGAGTTTTTCTGTGAAGCTGTTAGTTTTCAATTAAAAAGTATCTATGAATTCATAAAGTTTAGTTCAAATCTCACAAACCTGTGTTTTTTTTTTGTTTGTTTTTCTTTGCCAGAAAGGCCATCATGTTGTTGCTTGAACTACAGTATGAGTTCTTACCAGTCCTTACCTTTCTCAATTATTTCAGTCATGAACTGCTGTACAACAGAGCCAAGACAAGAGAAAGTGTGTCATGTCCAAACGGACTGAGCACTATGCCATTACAAACATTATGAGCGTATGATTTGAGCATTCCACCTTGTTCATAGTATTGAGTGAATGAAATTGGGTTTGCCTTTTCAGCACACGTGCAATGGGTTCAAGACATTGGTTGCCCAGGCACCCAAGACAAAATATTTCCAGTTGTCTCAACTCATAAGCATAAGCTGTCTGTTGGACAACTAAGAAAATTACACGCATTAATTTTCCCCATTTTTCTGATCTTTCCTCCCTCTCCTCTATTTTTAGTAATCGATTCGATGGTCTGAAAGGAAAAGTTCTTGGTAAAAATTAGTCAGTGACAAATACTTAGCTGCGAAAACTCCATTTTAACCTCTTGAGTGGAAAGAGTTATTTTGGGGATACAAAACTTTTTTTTCCATGTAAAATGATCTGAAATAGTTTTGTATTCCTTTTGCTCATCTGACGTAGCTATGGAAAGGTCTTTTTGTTGTTGTTGGGTGTGTGTGTGTGTGTGTGTGTGTGTGTGTGTGTGTGTGTGTGTGTGTGTGTGTGTGTGTGTGTGTTTGGGCGGGAGGGGGGTGGTCCAGTGTTATGTCATTGCATCATTGAAAACAAACCATGCAAAATATTAACTTAAAATGATAATTTTGCAAATCCAGCGCTGTCACACTATGCACCAGTCAGGCCTATCTCCAGCATATTCACTGCAATAGTAAAGAGAGAGAACTGCAGAAATTGTGCCTTAAAAATCCAACTTCTAAACATCTACAAAAGATAGGCAAGCACATTTGAGATGTTGGTTGTGCAGCGGACCGCCATATGAATTTCAGTGTTTGTGCACCCATGGAATGTAAACTTGGCCGATGTATTTTAAACTTACTGGAACCGGGTTAGACGATGTGCACCCTCTCCTCCGGTGCGACTCGCAGATGCTCAGGGCAGCTTTTCTCTCTCTCTCTCTCTCTCTCTCTCTCTCTCTCTCTCTCTCTCTCTCTCTCTCTCTCTCTCTCTCTCGCTTTCGCCACAGGCTCCATAGACGAAGGAGTCACAGAAGGCCTGCAGTCCATTCAGGGGACGCCTAACACCACCGGTCACATGGAGGAGGACGAGAGGCAAGACTTTTTACTTAACTTTTTTTTTTTTTTTTTTTTTTTTTACAGAGTGTCCTTTTACAACGTCTCGCTTTTATAGTTTCACGAAAAAGGACCCCTCCGAGGAGAGGCATAATTTTTTCTTTCATTGTTCCTGTTTCCATCCTTTCCACACTTATACAATGTCCATAAAGACTGGAAGCTAATGTGATATTGTCGTGGCTTTTTTAGAGGGCAGGCAGACCAACTGCCAACAGGCCAGAAGCTTTTTGGCCCACACACTGGAAAGTTCTTGGATCTTGGGTTTCGTGTTGGAATAATGGCAAAAAAATGAATTGTCATGATGCAAAACAAAAGAGAGGGGGGAAGAGAGCCTCTGTCATCTAAGCCAGTGTAGAGACGTCTCTTTTTTTTCTGTCCTTTTTTTTTTTTTTTTTTTGAATGCATGATTGAAACCTTTGCTGATCTTTGCAGGATTAAGACAAGACACAGTAGAAATTATTAAGCGATTATGCTGTTTTAAATCAGCCCTGGCAAACGCAGTCGAATACCAATTTAGGTAAACAAGCTCCAGTGTGCTCTTCCAAAAAGCTGCAAAAAGTGGGACGAGGGAAGGGAGTTGAAGGGAGTCCGTTGCAGACAATTCAACCGTTTGACGTCATTTCCTGTAATGTGACACGTGCGTTGGTTCTTTTTTGTGTCCTCAGGCTAGAGAATGTCCAGTACCCTTACCACCTCTACATTAGCCCATCCAACCGTCCCAGCATCAAGGGCCCAGCCAGACCCTTCCAGTGCCCCACCTGCGGGGTCCGATTTACCCGCATCCAGAACCTGAAACAGCACATGCTCATCCATTCTGGTGAGGATCTTCATATGCTCCAGCTGTACAGCAACTGCATCCCATAGCCAATTTCAACTCCAGTGCTAGCTTTTCAGCTCTCGCTCTCTCTCTCTATCTCCCCCTCTCTCTCTCTCTCTCTCTCTTTGTCTCAGCTGTCTGTATTTTTTTTTTTTTAAACATCTTTGAGTGTTGTCAGTCTGTATAGTATGTTTGACAGATTTACTTAAGTTAGTTTGTGGTCAAACAATGACCATATTCTATATATTCCTCTCTATCTAGCTCTTTACTTAAGCATGTAATTTTGCCATTGATTCCATTATAAGATTAAGATTGGCTAGTCAGCTCCATTTCTCTTATATCATGCACCTCTCTCTTGTCAGAGTGCGGTCCATGGTGGCTATCAGACTTCCACATAACACTGGCCCTCTCTCTGCTTCTCTCCCACTCTCTCTCTCTCTCTCCCTCTCTCTCTCTTTCTCTCTCTCTCTCCCACTCCCTCTCCCTCTCTCTCTCCCACTCTCTCTCCCTCTCTCTCTCTCTCTCCCACTCTCTCTCCCTCTCTCTCTCTCTCTTTCTCTCTCCCGCTCTCTCTCTCTGTCCCTCCCTCCCTCCACTTTGGCATCCCTTGACAGGCATTAAACCTTTCCAGTGCGACCGCTGCGGAAAAAAGTTCACACGGGCCTACTCCCTAAAGATGCATCGGCTGAAGCACGAAGGTAAACGCTGTTTCCGGTGCCAGATCTGTAGCGCCACTTTCACTTCCTTCGGTGAATATAAGCACCACATGAGGGTCTCCCGCCACATCATCCGCAAGCCTCGGATTTACGAGTGCAAAACATGCGGCGCCATGTTTACCAACTCCGGCAATTTAATCGTACACCTGAGGAGTCTCAACCATGAGGCGTCAGAGCTAGCAAACTACTTCCAGACCAGGTGAGGTTTTTGGCCAGCAGGACTACACAAAAAGAGTAAAACCACCTTTATGAAAAGATGCATCAATACTCAGGGAGCACACATCACATCATACACTCCCCCTTTCTCCCCTTACAATTTAAAACAGCCATGCATGTTAAAAATTATGGACTGAAAAAAAAGTTTTGAAGTTAAGGGAGAAAAAAAAAAGAAAAGAAATTAAAAATTCACAGTTGTTGCAACAACACATGTGCCAGAAACTCGGTTGTAAACATGCTAAAAAGGAAACATGTTGTTCCCAAATGCAATAAAATTACAAAAGACAGTCGTTCATGGTGGCGTAACATCTGGATTGCTCTTATCTGGACTTGTTTTACTTGCCAAAGGCACACTTTTATCTGCATACGTTACAGCTGCACATTAATTGGCTAAGTGATGCTGTCTGGGATATCTTCTGAGAAATGTCTTTTTTTAGCAGTGCCTTCATTAGATAAGCAGGAAAGAATGTGCTTCTTTTTACACTATGCAAACCATATCCAAGTTTATCGTTGAACTAAGCAAGCTGCGTTTCTATCTGTGCTGTATAATCTTGGGTATTGCATTGTTTCTTTTTAAATACTGCAATTAGTTTTTATCTTTATTTGGCTTATAGCTCTTAAGTGGGTATAATCTCAAAGATTACAAGACTTGGATTTATTGCAAGACTTGGGACTTATTGAATTTTGATTCATTCAACAGTTAATCACAGTTAATCACAGCATTGCATTTCTTATCGGCATTGAACCCACTCTGTTGTAGTGCTGTTGATGGCGGGCACCCTTGTGATGTTAGCTTAGCCGTAGGCACATGTAGCTCGTCCAGCTTCACTCTGCAGCCACGCTACGGAGCTCCCCTCTCGCCTGGCCTCCGCCGCTCGTCTGTGTCCAGTAAAAACAAACACCGGCGGGGCCGGCGCACACAAACATGAGGAGAGATGAGGCAATGTGTTGGCCCTGGCTCCAAAAAAAAAAGAACGAAAGAAAGCTGCGCCGCACGTCGTGTGTACGTGCGTTGGCAGGTGGTCAGGGGCGCCGCGTTCTGCGTCCTGATACGTGTGCATGTGTGTCTCGCCGCTGCGATAACGAGGAACAGCCGACACTGCCGCCGAGCCCTCCTGGCGCCCGAACCAGGTGGGCTCTGCCGTTTGGTGGGATCACGCAGTCACGCGGCAAAGGAGCCACGCGACTGTGGTGTTCCTATATAGCTCCATCCATTTGTTACACAGGAAAAAATACCCGGAGGTGGAAATCTCAGCATACGCAGATGTGTGTGTGTGTGTGTGTGTGTGTGTGTGTGTGTGTGTACTACACAAGTGAGTTGTTTTCCATACCATTAGCACTGGCCAAGCTTGCTTTTATAGGCGTTTTTCTCCTCTTTCAGGGATTTAGTTGAGAGAAGAGGAAGATTGCTGGGAGTATTTTTCCTGACAGGTACATGGCACAGTGAGATGACTGTTGGTGCTCTCTCTCTCTCTCCCTCTCTGTCTCTCTCTCTCTCTCTTTCTTGTTTTCTCTCTCTCTCTTTCTCTTTCTTGTCTCTTCCTCCCTCACTCCCTAGTGAGTTCCTCCTCCCCGAGTACCTGAGTCAGATGCAGGAGGAGTCGCTTGGCCACTTTGAGATGGCGGACCAGGCATTCGAAGGCGACGGCGGCGGCGGCGGTGGTGGCGGCTCCTCCTCCTCTTCCTCTGTCCAGATGCCCGTCATATCTCAGGTGTCCTCCACCCAGAACTGCGACCTCCACCCCTCTATGGCTCCACCCGAGGCCCCGGCCCCACCCCGCGGCGCAGGCCAGGGTCGGGGTGCGGGAGCTGGCGGGGGGGAGGTGGTGGTGGTGTCAGACGAGCCAAAGACCAGCGTCGCCATCAACTCTCCGGAGGTCCTGGAGGAAGAGGAGGAGGATGAGGAGGATGACGGAGAGCGGAGGGAGCATACAGACAAAAAAGCACTTGTTTCCATTACCATAGAATAAGATGTGATTCTCCTGCATTCACTTATATATATATATATATATAGATATATATAACATATATACAAGCCCCTTTTTGAGTCACAATACAAGAGTGTGTACTGGACAGCGATTGTGTTAGTGCCTGGCAGTCATACACCAATTTTGTGTGTTTGTTTTGTTCGATTGTTTTTTTTACAATTACTTTTTGCCGTGATGAAATGTGGCTTGATCTTATTTGCGTTGTGATTGCATAGAAAATGACAAATGAACATTATTTTCCCATAGAAGTCCTTTTCCATTTGCAGTACATATTCCAAATGCACACTGGATTGTGATTCTCTTTGGAGCTGGCAACCTTAAGCATATTTCTGTGCATCAAAAGCTCTAGTCTTTGTGACATCTCAGTCGCTTTGTGACAGAAAAGAGGGTGAGTATACCCTGAAATATCCCCTTTCCCATACAATTGTTTGTCAACATTTGACACTTTTACAGACTGTCTTGTGAAGTTGTTTTTAATTTGTGTGGGAGTTTGTAAACAACAATTATTGTGAGTGTATTGTTTATGACTGTATGTAATGTAATTTTTTCTTTTTTTTTAATCATTATTATTATTATTTTTTAAGGAAAGCTCAGATGTTTCTTTTTTCGGTCTGGTTGAGAAGCGCCTTACCCTAGTCCTGTAGAGATAAAGTGTACTGAATCCTTTGTATGGTGGATATAGGCTCCTTTGTTACTTTAAGGGCATTGCCTTTTAAGATACTGTAGCATGGTCATAATGAGGGACTCTACCACTGAACAAGACCATGGCATTTTCCCCATTCCTACCCCAACCTCTCCTTAATAATAATAATAGCACTCGTTCCAAAAAACATTTCAACATGGAACCTATAGACAATCTCCTTGTGGTTGATCAATCATGTCACGTTTGTGGCATTCACAAAGGAAACTTGCATCTGAAAGCTAAATGGATTTCTCTTTTGTGTCAAATCCAGAAGCTTTGACCCCATTTACGGTTTTAAATCTTAGTGAACACGGTTAATGTGTTACTGCAGAGTGTAGGCCTAACTGTACGTGATTTTGTGTGCAAACTGACACAGGCTTTTGGGTCCAGGTTAGCTGTCACTAGTGTCTTATTTTTTATTTTATTTTATTATTATTATTTTTTTGGAGGTGGAAAAACTATAATCTCATTCTGCTGTCCAGCTGAGAGGCATAGCATGACTGACTTTGTAATACCTGCTTCACTTGACGCACACGCTGAAGCAGTTAGAGAAGTTGAATCACTCCCAACTGTACGCTAATCCAAAATCAAGAATTACATTTTTTTTTTTTTTTTTTTTTCACTCGGATTTGGGGGGGGGGGGAAGAGCAGTAATTTGGCAGTAGTCACAGCTAACCTTTGAATGTGAGGTTTTTGTGTTTGTGTGTCTGCAGCATTGGCCTGTGCACAGAACACTGTGTATTATTCCCATCACACTTAGGTGCAGTCGTACACTTGGATTCTTTAGATTTCTGGACGTGGTCACTCTTGAATGTTCTGTGCTAAAAGATACTGCAGAAGAGAAGTATAGAAACGTATTTCCAATTTGCAAGTTTCTTAAAGACTATCTGAAAAAAATGTGCCATTCTTTTATTTGTGCCTATTACAATGTCCCATCAAGTCCTGTTTACTCAATTAGGAATGCAAGGATGCAATGTTTTTTGGTGATGTAAGAAAGCTTTTTATATATGTAAATCCTTTAGCATTTACTTGACTTCTTTAGATATTTAATATACATATCTTTGTGTCTACCATTTGCACAGGGCAATCATTGTTAAATGCTGCTTAGTTATAATGTGATATTTTTAATGTGATGTTTTCCAACATTTCAAGAAAAAAAAACTTCTCCCTTATTGTGCAATACAGTTGTAATACAGTGTACATGTTTTGGAACATCATATGAAAAAAAAAAAAGAATGTATTGTTGGTTGTTTGAAATACTGAGCAATATGAAAGCGAAAGTTGTGAATATTGGAGGTGGTTGGCACTTCCTTTGTTAAAAGTTATTTGTGGTTCAAGGAGGCTGGACTAAAATGTGACACTTCGGTTAGTTTTTCGTTTTGCGCTTTTGTGTCCGCACTTTCAACAGAAGCTACAGGTGCAGAGGGTTTTTTTTCCTGCAGTGTGGTTCAGGGAGGGTGGGGACCCCTTCCTCTGATGTCAACTGTTTCAATATCCGTCACTGTACTGTACCATACAGCCTACTGTATGTATGGTATTCCAAGCTCTATGCCTGAGAACTTTTGTTTGTGAGATTGTATGAACGCCCTATTTCTATCAGTAGTAATGTGAATTGCGTGGTCAGTGCAGTTATGTCTGTCTTTTCTAGCTTCTGGTGGCGCGCACTCTCTCTCTCTCTCTCTCTATAAGGTTTCAAAATATTGCAAATATTGCGGTCCCAGACCTCACTGTGGTACTGGCATGTTTTCCTACAGAAACATATTAAAAAATACTGAGAAAGAATACAGAAAAAAAAACAATATAGCATGGTTTAATTTCTTGGCTGTTTTGTCAGATGTGTGCAACTACGTTTTTGTACTCTGTAGTGCATCTCTGTAAAATGCTTAAAAGCAAGAGGAAAACGGTGTTCAGATGTCATGACACATTTTGTGTTTTTGTTTTTTTTGTATTCATCTAAGTATAAACTTTGTATATTTCTATTATCAATGTGAGTTTCAATAGTCGATGGATTTGAGCCTTACATCATACTATTCGTTTTGTGACAATGTCTTTAAAGTGTTCCTGTATAGTTTTATTTTCCAAAAAAATACAAAACAAAACTGTTTTTATTTGTAACTTGTGCCTTTGGATATTGAATCGGTAGTGCATTTTAATAGTCATGAACATCCATTGCTATGATTCATATCACAACTACAAATGCTGGTAGTGCTCTGATGTAGCTTGTAACCTAAAGTATTTTTGAAGTGCTAAACTATATTTTGTTTGTGTGCATTTTTTTATTTTAATATCTTACAAACGTGGTGACTGTTTTTTGTAACTTTCCAATGATTTTCATTTAGAGTTACTGTGCCAGTGTGTTATACTAAACAATGTTTTGTATAGACAATGTTTTGATTGAAAGTAAAGTCATGAATTAATCTAATCAATGGTCTCAGATTACCAGTTATTTGCATGCTCACCTTCGAAAGCAATGCAACGGCACAGAAAAGGGTTGCAATGGCCTAAACCAGGTGAGGGAAGCCTTGAAATCTATGCATATAGCGATGGGAAATTGTTTTGCTATGCAGGAACGTCTGGTAATGAACTTTAGGGCCTCTGTAGTGGTTTCCCCAAGTTTGGTTGGACCAATCGCATTGCTTTAATTTTTATATGGAGTCACTGGATGTATCCTATTGTTAACTGTTCAGAGACAGTTTGAAAGATAACCCCTGATTCCGCCCTCTTGGATTTAGGATTGATTCCAGTCTATTGGTTGTAGTCAAGCTAGTAGTCGAAGTATGGCTGTTCTCTTAAGTGGTGCATGAGCTTCCAAATAGAACAGGAAAAGAGAGATTAAAGCTCAAATGGTCTCACAGATACCCCAGTGTACATAAACTTTAAATAGGGGCATCTGTAAAACCATTAAAACCCACTTTCTAGATGGGAATCTCTGCTTTTGAGCTTTCTTTAAACTGAGTGTGAGCTTTAATCTGTCTTTTCTTGTAGGCTATACGCTTTGATGGGATAGTCTTGTTCTTCAGGCTAAGGTGAGGGGGCATTATGGTCGGATAGACAAGAGGAAGATTCATTTGAGGGACAGACTGCGTCAGGAGTGCTATGAGGGGCCCAAGATGATAATATGAAATAGATCACACAGCTGCACAAACAAATGAGCACTTCAAGGGGGTGTAGTGGCGTGTAAGCGCAAATGTGTGTGTGTGTTTGTGCGCGTGTACACGTGGAGGTGGTGCGGTTGTTGGGGTTGAGAATGAGAGGAGCAGGCTAGGATATAAGGCAAATTCCAAACACCTGTTTGTGATTTGGTGTGCTCTTACCTCATGACCCACACGTCAGCCTTGTTGCACATCCTGCAGGTCAGAAGAAGGGATGGTTGAAATTGGGTCAGAGCTACAAAGTGGGTCACGCTCCATCAGTCTGTTAATGGACTCAATTAAGTGGCTTTATGTCTTCACTGAAAATGACACGAGTGTGTAAAAAAAAGGCACCAATAGGCTAGATTTCCAAGGAGAAAGTCTGCAGCATTACATCAACTTTATTGGGGCAATCTCCGAATTGGGCGAACCGTACTATAACTTAGAGGTTATGACAACTAATTGGATAGACCTCTAAGGAATGTAGGCTTACAAGACCATACCTTCACTCACGACATGTGCTTCCAACACCTGCAGAACCCACTAAAGCAATGTTACATAACTGGAAAGGAAAGACCACCATCTCTTCAAATAAGAAAGCTGACTCTGTGCCAAGACTTTGTCGCGGAGATTATTTTTGTTGTGATGAATTGTGTGTCGGGTCCCAGTTTTCCATCATGTGACTGCCGCACAGGACGAACTAAAACCTTATGCAGGGAAGAGCTACAATGTTGCTGCAATATAAGAGAAGTGTTATGGAAGTTTCTTTTAAGGCCCTTTGCTTTGCAGATACTTATTCCACAATAGAAGATTCTGACCTACTGCAAAGTTATTCTAGGGAGAAATGTTGCTCTAACTACAATGTATAGAAATGTGATTGAAAATAAAAATATGAAGTTTGCACAAAAGACTTTTGTGTGATTTTAGGTTTAAAAAAACAAACAAACTAAAGGTTTGTTTATGGTATATAAACCTGATTCTCTGAAGTAGAACGCAAGACGCCAACCTTTGGAATTTTGCCTTTGGTGTAAACTATCAACCTGGTCCGTTCATGGACAAGTGCTGTGGATTGGTAGAAAAATAACCAAATTTCGTGCGCAGACTAAATTACAAAATGGCAGCCAATGCTAGTTGATGAGAGCATGAACGTTTTGTTTCATCTGTTAAAGGTCCCATATTATGCTTTTGCCAAGCTAACTTTTTTTGCTCTAATGTTCAGAACAGGCTGTTTCTCATGGAGGTGTACAACAGGTAACTAGACACCTGCAGCCAACACATTGAGAATTTCTCCTGTAGCCTATGACAGGCCATCCCTAATTAGTCAATTCATCATTTCCATTGTTCTCAGCTGCAAAGTGGCTGCCAACTTGTCTGTCTTTATTTTTGCAATTATCCATTCTCATTGCCCTCAGCTGCTTAAGTGGCTGCCAATGCTGTGGGACCCCAGCCACCTTACCCTGTGACATACGTAGTTAGGAAGATTCTAAACAGGTGGTTTAAGCACACAGCAGCTGAACAGTTACTCACTGTGTAAATTGACTGTTTTAACAATTGAGGCTTTTTATCAAAATTAAAGTGTGTGTAGAGGCAATATAGACCCAAGAAACACTTGATTTTTCATAATATGGGACCTTTAATAGCTGCAAGTTCGCATAGTTGGTCTACGTTGTAGCAAATGCTGCCGTTCTGATACCTAACGATGGCACTCAGAAGCATCAAAAAACAGGGAAATAGACTGATTGACTCTGATTCTGGACTTTAAGCTTGAAGCAGACCAGGGATAACGTAGGTGGCGTATTGTTCTCTTTCAGAGAACTGAGCTTATCTACCACCTAAACTTACAGTATGTTCTCTGTCAGTCAAAGCACTGTAAAGCCACCTATTGGCAACACGTATACAACACAGCCTCTGAATGGTGCTTACAGTACATCACATGTTATGACCTTAGTGAGTATAGTCACGCAATTATCAGATGAGATTGGAAGGCAAGTGATCACACCACTGAGGATGTCAAGTGACCACACTGACTGGCGTCAACGCTGTATCTCAGACCTAACAAGTTTGGCACCACAGAGTTATGTATGTAGCACACAGACGCAACCAACTGCAAGGCAACAGTGACTACTCTGGATCACGTCCTATATAGCACATAACGCGTGTGCATAATGTAAAGCTGACTGCCAAGTGGTTACACTTGGACCAGTCGCAATGATGTTGTATTGGAGATGCAGTATCCTATAGCAATGTGTGTATTATTGAGATGTGGCGTGCAATGCTCGGGGGACATGTGAATTAGCCAAGTGGCTGTTCTCGTGTGCTTGTGACATTCAAGCTGTAAAAGCGGCAAGTAGTTTTTACCTCCGCCAAGGAGGTTATGTTTTTGGCAGCGTGTGTGTCTGTCTGCATCTGTGGGTCTGTGTACAACATAACTCGAAAAGTACTGCATGGATTTGGATGAAATTTTCGGACGTGTGTATTGGGATAAATAAGAACTGATTCAATTTTGGTGGCGATCAGTGATCCAGAACACCATCCACCACCACATTGCCTTGGCGGAGGTCTGCACTCTCTGAGCGCTTTTCTAGTTTTACCACTGGGCTAGCTGGATGATTGACAAACATCCTTCAAAGAGAAGGGTTTCCATTGGGCCCATGAAGCAGAGGGGGATGTGAGGCCTAGCAGTGAGCTGCCAGAGTACTGGTGATGATGCCATACTGTGTCGCTCCACTGATCTGAAAAGAATTCTTTTGAGATCTGTGTGCCCCTCACCTGGGACAGCAGCATACAGTATGAGGTCACAGATGTGCTACTGTACATCGTCTGTGCCCATGGGGGGGTTATCATTCAAGATTGAGATCCACAGCTGTCAAAGAGTGATCTCTTTAAATGCGAAGAGATCCACCTGTGCTGTTCCAAACGTTTCCCAAATCATTCACACCACTTGGGGATGAATTCTCCAACTCATGGCAGCAGGACTGCCTCTGGACAGCTGGTCTGCCCCACAATTCATAGTGCCAAGGTGAACGAGAGAAGGTGCTTCTCAGTCCATGTGACAATTCTGTAGCACATCTGGGTTGACCTTAGGCTTTTCTTGGCAGTGTACTGTAGGCATGTATGTATGTAATGTAACAGTGTTGTCAATGCGAGCTGAGGTACACTGTTACAAGTTCCAAACCGCCGTTGCAGTCTTTACAACTATTGGGCTGTTGTGGCTGGTGGGATGTAGCCTGGCACGCCCTCCCAGTGACGTAACACCTTCGCCGTTGCTGTCGCTGGTCTGGCCAGCTGCTGATCGGGCGGGACTTCTGAATTCCACAAAAATGTGGAACTCCCCCGCCTTGGTCAGTAACCAATCAACTTTGAGCAGCTCCAATGGCTATCAGTCCTGTTCAAGCAATTCCCTTCGTGTCACATACGTCAGAGGAAAGAGTGGTGTGATTGGTTTTGCTTGGCACAGTATTTTCTAACATCGACCAGTAGCAAACCGAGGCATATCAGGGAGGCGGGTCAACCATGGCGCTTTGAGAAAGTTTGTTATACGGGCTCTTGGTCAGACCAAAGTCTTGCAGAGCTTTGAAAGTCGATGACAATCAGGCTAGGTGGAACGCTTCATGGCTGGGGAGGAGGCTAGTCAGCACCTCCCTGTCCTTCCACACAGCCCCAAACTTGTCCTCCATCGCTTGGACTGCTGCTCCAAACAACGCAGAGTGAGGGAGGTTGGGAGGTCTGGGTGATCAGTTGGGTGACTACAAGATAGACCATTTAACCATGTGCCTACACTGTGTATTTAATGAGCTTAAGAGACAGAGGGAGTGAGGGAGGTTGGGAGGTCTGGGTGATCGGTTAGGTGGCTACAAGATAGACACATTGTATTTAATGAGCTTAAGAGACAGGTCTGTTGCTTTTCTCAATCCTCCACCACCTCAGTGTATCACTTCAGAGCCCATGCGATGGAGGAAGTCCGCTTGGGGCACTTTGCAGTGCTAAGTGTGCACTCTTGTTTCACGCAGGTGTACACCTCACAATTAGCCCGACTGTGGTGTCAGAGGATGGGAAGGGTAGAGAAGGTTTTCCCTGCCATGCTGTACAGAAGGGCAACAGGTAGGAGGTGCTGAGCCCTGCCTAGTGACCCCATGATGCTAAACTTTCTATGGCAGGGGTCGGCAACCCTAGGCACGCGTGCCGCAAGTGGCTCGCCAAGGAATTTCCAGTGGCACGCGGACATTGCACTACCCTAATAATTTAATACATTAAAAATGTTCAGACATATGCTGAAATGTCATTTAGCCTACCTTAAAAATGACTACGCAGCAATAGCGCCCCCCTCCCCATATTTATTTTTCACACGAGTGCCCCCTTTATGCATAGCTTAGATGGCAAAGAAGCCGACAGGTCGGGCCTTCCACTCCTCCTAGACCGCAGAATATTTGTTCGTTTCTCAGAAGGATTGTGCTGTGTGCACTTTGTGTTTTGAAAGTGTTGTGTGTCGAACATAGATACAGACGGCAAGTACGGTTAACGCCCCCAAAGTGCGAGGGTGGAGTCAGCGTGGGGGATAACAGAGGCCAATTTAACATTATGGTGAATGGACAAGGTAGAGAAAGTTACTTAACAATAAAAGATCGCTAAGTAAAATTGAACAAAGTCCATATTATATGTTTTGTCTAATCATGACCTGTTTGCCTACTTGTGTTTAGACTAAAATAATTTTTCCATCATTAGTTTATTGCAGTTACACTAACAGAAATGTCATGAGCCGTCTCTGCTCCTGTCAAAAGTAAAGCAACTTTCAATCACAAGTCTGATTAGCTCAGTTAAGCAAGCTAAAGTTAGCTACATTTACTGTGGTGATCTATGAAGTTGGCTAGTTAGCAAGCTAATGAAGCTAACAAACATCATCTAAATTGTCATCAGTATCGCGTTTGGAGGGGTGTCAAGTTCAGAATTCACATCGGACCATCTGACCGTCATTACTACCTTCAGGCATTGCCCTCAAAAATGTGTCTGGCTCCTTGTAGATGGTGCTCAGTGTAACTTGTAGCTTAGCATGCCATTGACTCCTTCACTAATTTAGGGTTTGTTTTCCCCCACATGAGGGACACGAGGAGCTGATTTTATGGGCGTGCCCGGACTTGCCGTCTGTATCTATACAATGTTAGATGTCATTACGAGACAAAGCGCGAAAAGACTTTCAAAAGATCAGGCAGATAGGAACGATACGATATTTCAGACACACAAGGGAGTTTAGGCTACTTCCAACCACACACATATCTGCGAATACATGCGACAGCTTCAGTCAGAGTTCGCAGAGCGCTTTGTCTTCGCAATATCGCACTTACCCTGATATAGCCCGCCCATAATACGAATGTTCGTCAGCAGTAGGCATATGGTCGGGCTATGTCAGGCGCACTGGCTTTTAATGTCAGTGTTCGGATCAACCTATCTGCGTGAACAGATACACATGAAGTAACGTTATGTCCTTTGCCCCTCCCGAAGTCGCCTGACAGCGGAAGCATGCGTCCAACTTAAAGAGACCACACCCAGATTGCTCCCGGTTGCAGGTTGAGCCTCGCATGGCTGCCTCTGCCACCGGTGTGTAATGGGTGAATGAGGTTACATCCTAAGCGCTTGAGTGCTCGTAGCAGTAACAGCGCCATATAAATACAGTCCGTTTACGCAGTGCTGAGCTGCCTCTGTTTCACGCAGGTGTACCTCACATGCCTGACTGTGCACTGGTGTGTAAATGGGTGAATGTGAGGTATACATTGTAAAGCGCTTTGAGTGCTCGTAGCAGTAGAAAAGCGCTATATAAATACAGTCCATTTACTTTGCAGTGCTGAGTCTGCACTCTTGTTTCACGCAGGTGTACACACCTCACAATTAGCCTGACTGGTGCGACAGGATGGGGAGGGTAGAGAAGGTTTTCCTTGCCATGCTGTACAGAAGGGCAACAGGTAGGAGGTGCTGAGCCCTACCTAGTGACCCCATGATGCTAAACTTTCTATGGCTTAAATGAGTTTTTAGTATCAGAAGTGAACTGACACAAAACTGGCAAAAGGTAGTGGGCCACGGCAGAGGCAGACGGTAACAGGTCTGCACTCTCTGAGTGCTTTTCTAGTTTATATTGTTACAGTGTGTGCAGCATCAATATGCAGTTGACACACACTGTCTGGGTAGCGGGCAGGCTAATTGACAACTCAGCAGGTAACAAAGGATTCCAGCTGTAGGCTCTGTGCAGCAGATTTAAAATAAAGAACGCTGAGTTCACCTCAGTCTGCTGAAACGGGTTTCCATCATTCTGGCGACAGCTCAAATGCGTTCCGCTTTGTCTGATACCGCCGTTAGTCTTTCTGCACAGCCCCCAGCATCCTTTGCACATTTTGTACCACACATTGATGGACATTGACCATATGCAGGACGCCAACAAGTACCTGTGTTATGTAATGACACCGGAGACACTAAAGCTGCAATTCTGAATGGTTAAATACTTCCCCAGACTGTCACCTGAGACGTGTCCTGTTTCAACAAAGTTTCTTAGGTATACAATTTCATCTGCCAAGACTGTTGTCGTCAAGATCAGTCTGGTAGAACCATCCATTAAACATTGTAGCGAGAGAGGGCCAAAAAAAGGTGTACACAGCCAAACATGGGGTAGTTAAATGAATGGATGTTATGTCACACATAATACACGACCATTTCATCTAATATATCACTTCTGTTGGAGAGGATAGAGATAGAATTGAGGACAGAGGATTGGCTTGTGACTCTGTGAGAGTAAGGCTAGATTTTCAAGAACATTTTTCTTTTCTGAAAAGTACAGTATATTGAAGTGAGCAATATGCTTCAATTTGAATTAAAATTGTGTTTTATTTATTAAGAAAATGTTAAGCCTCTTCCTTTGTTCTTTACAGACTATATTGATGGAAAATATAATGCCTTTTTGCCTGTGTATGGCGTTGTGGATTTCATGGCAATTAGGCCCTATTTCCATTTGTGACTGGAAAAAACGAAACAAAACCCTCAACCGATGAGTCAAGGTAAAGGTGCATCTGCTGGTCGCAAATTTCCAGATCTCTCTGATGCTGTCCAGCTGTTGACGTTTAGTTTCTGATCATATCTTACTCCAGAGGCAAACGTGCCCATGTCCACCTGCAGTGGATTACGGAGAGGCGTTGCAGAATTTCAGCTCTTATGTAATGTCAGAGATACCATGACTCAAATCAGGCTGAAGTTAATGGAAAAGGTACCGCCAGCCACTGCTAAAATGAAATCCCTTTTTTTCCCCATACTAAAATATGAGGATAGAATTGCTTTTGTCTATTTATAGTCTGAAACCATTTGGAGTTTTTTTTTTTTTTTTTTTTTTTAAATCTGTTTCAAAGTTTTCAAACAGGAAAGAAGTGGCGTGTAAAACTCTTATTCACGTTATTTAGAACACATTGTAATTAAATTTACTGATGTTCAAGTTCATTATATTGCAAAGGAGTTTGGTCTCACTTCAGTGGACACCAAGTGTCTTTCATGTCTAGTCTAATGAAGTGCTAAAGAAATGAGGCGCATGTGTTTATTTCCACTCCCCCAACAGGCTCCAGGGGAGAGAAAACCAAGCCCAGGCGATGGGCCTACACAGAGACATAAATCAAATGACCCCCCCACAAACACCCCCACTCGCTGTCCCAAGCAAAAACTCAAGTGCTCCTGAATTGATACTATGTATTTAGCCAGCAGGTCATATAATGTGGAACAGTCAGACAGATAACAGAAGACGTCATAGTAATGTCTGTTTTACTTTGTTGCGTCTTCACTGACATCTGGCGCTGTCTAATACTTTGATGGCTTTCTCCCTGAGGATGAATGTGTCTCTACCTACAGTACCTTGTGTAAACAAAAAGTAAAGTAAAGTAACTTTCTATAAACTAAAATATTAAATGTGACATCAAACATGCCTGTAGTTTTATGTATTTCTCTTCCCTATCTGAACTCGTAGCTCCTTGAAAGCTGGCTGATGATAACGTATACCATGAGTCATTTTCCTGTCTCCATCCAGTCATGTTTTAATTCTTACCACAACAGTGGAGATCAGCGTTCTGGCAACAGGTTGAACTGTAACATGTACTCACTCAGTCATATTGTCATTTCATGTTTGCCGCCGTCGCCCCGGAGACAGGCCACATAGCTGCGCTTCGAGATACTGCAAGGCATGAGGCCGTCCTGTCTCCAGGGCCGTTTCAAGGTACTTGGGGGCCCCAAGCAAACAGGACATGGGGGCCCTTCACTCCCCGTAAATACTTACATGAACCACATTGTGATAATTTTCAACATCATCAATATAATTATTTGTATTGTACAGGTGTCTAACTCCAGTTTAAAGTCATTTATTGTTGAAAAACACCACCAAATGAACTACTAAAATGATTAAACAGTCAATCTTGGGGGCCCCTTTCAGCCTGGGGCCCCAGGCAATTGCCTGGTTTGCCTGCCTTGTTGCGACGGCCCTGCCTGTCTCCCAACACAGAGGGGAAAAAAGGTAAAAGATAACAGGCTCTGTGTTACTTTTCTGAGAAACCCAGTGATGGGCCAGCTGTTTCAGTTCCACACCATAGAAGGGCATTTGGGAGATAGCAGGATATCTTGGGGAAAACATTTATGTAATTGTGTTTAAATTTGTGAATGAAAGAGGGGGGGTGGGATTATAGCGTGGGAGTTCCCATGCTCCTTTGCGTGCTTATTTCATTTCACTCTGCAAAGGCAGCATGGTGACCATGGCCGATTTTCTCGCATGCATTCGGTATCCAATCACAGAACAAAAAGGGATTTGCACGACCCTCGATTGCATTTTACGTCACATGGTCGCACTGGTATTGGCTCCGAGCTATGTACAGACGGTATGATGGACATTCGTAGTGCCCAATAAACGGCTCTGGGCAATCGTAAACGATGCTTCCGGTACAAGAAATGCAATAAGTATAGTAGGTCTCCAGACTAAATATCACTTGTGATTCTTAGTTTGGCATTCGCCAGCCTAGGGGTGGGGTGAAGGATAGCCTACAAATCTAGACATAGGCTTCAAATAGATTTGCTATAGATTTGCTATGCCAGTAGGTCTGGAATCTAGCCCCAGGGACTTAGTAGGTCTTGTGATTGGTCGTACACAGTTGTTGTTCACCTATCACAATGCTCTATGTGTTTAGGGTGGAGTCATTGGGTGGACTTAGCCAAGAACAGTGGTCTTTTGAATTGCCATCGACATTTTGTTTGTTCAGTTTGTAAGTCAACCGCTAAATCTCTGTCTATCTCTGTCTGTCGATCAATGCCATTTTAATGTTATAGGAAAAAAGGAAAAAAAAAAAGAACAAGTTTCACTTTTTGGAGACGTACGCACAAGCTTTAAATAGAAAGCATCTATCCAAGTTGCTTCATTAAATGAGATTTATTTTTGCTAATTAATGCAAGTTATTGATATTGAAGTGTCTGTAAAGATTTATTACAAATAAGAGTTCCAGTCGGAGAACAGTTTCTCCAGAGACAGACCAATTTTCACTCGACTTAATTGCTCTTTGCTCTGCTCTCATTAAAAATTAAAGAATCCCATAACAACTCTGCTTCCTAGCGCTTGAGACTCTGTGCCAGGTGCTGTGAAAATAAGCGATAGGCTTCAATGTTCCATTCTTTCACTACTAAGAGTAGCATTTTGTTCCATTGCCTTTTTCCATTGCACGTCGAGAGAGTTGCTGGAAAACTCTATCTGACGTAAATGACAGAAAGTTTAAAACATAACATGATAAGAAGGCATCTCTCCAGCCAAATGGAATGTCAGCTGATCTGTGAAAGTGCAATGGCCTCAAGTGAAGTCCACGTCATCATGCCCCCACATTCTTCCATCGACAGAGTGCTTTTGGGTGGACGTATTGATGTCATCCCAAACTGCACTCACTCCAACCGCACACCCATTAAAAAGGCTAGTGTATAAATACGCTCTCTTTTCAGACAGACACTGCAAACGGTACTGTTTTAAAATCTGAAGCCAGCAACTTAATCATGTCACTACCCTTCTCCTCATGATCTGACTACCTTTCTCTCTGAGCTGAGTAGAATTCCAAGTTGGAATTAAGGAGAGCACTCAGAGTCCAGCCCTCAGAGTCTGAGTGTAAAGGTCACAAATGAGAGAGAGAGAAAGAAAGAAAGAGAGTGAGACACAGAGAGAGAGAGAGGGTTTAATCTGTCACATCATCTTTCCATGCTTCACTGGCCTAGGCATAAACACCTGTGTAGTGTCCTCTCACATGAATACAACTCTGGAGTGGTTTGGAGTTAGTGACTCTCGGCTAACATACAACAGTCGTCCCAGCAGCAACAGAACATCATGCGTTAATCTCTCCAAACTCCTCTTTCCCACATGGGTTTTGGTGGTAAATATTGTTGTTCCTCTGGACATCCCAGCACATGAATAGTGTTTGACAATGTTTATTGTTACTGTATGACGTGAATGGTATGGATGAATGTTTTGTCTGCATTTTTGTACTACATCTGCCATTCTGAATTAGCATGTTTCCAAAATCATGATCTCCTCCAACAGATCTCTCACCGAATCTTTGAGTGAAGTTCGGGGAAATAACTCTGGGGAGATTGACTCTGTATTACATCAAGGAATACTGCGGACAAACCAGGAAGGCGAGACTTCTATTAGCCAGACATGACCTAAAAAACCCCATCGGATGAGTCAAGCCTCACCCCGTAAATAAAAAGGCTCATGTCTAGGAGTTAACCGGGATGACACCATGCTTGTCCTGTTAGCTTCTTGAGGATCTGCGAGAAAGAGACAGAAAATCAAAAGATGAAGCAAGATTTTTTAAAGGGGGACATGGTCCAGGAAGTCCATTAGAATCGCCCCCTCTCGCAGTGTAAGAGCCCATCTCTGAGAGATGCTGGGTTTCCTTTATTGAAAAAAGGAATGTCGTAGCTCGCCGGGTTCCAACTGCTTTGACGTAAAACACCCCAGCATTCCTACATCCTTCCAAGGATATGTTTGTTGCCATGGCAGCCAAACGCTGCTCTGGGACAGCCCATGGAGAGCATCCCAGAGTCCCTCGCAGCTGGATGGACGGAAGTGCATTCCTAACCGTCCCTCTTAAAAATGTCTGTGGAAATAAGAGAGGCCCAGAGTGCTTTATCATGCCTGCATCTTATCGTTAAAAAAAGGCAACAACATAAAAACTGTGTTATCATAGTGGTCAAAAACACTGTGATCCTGTTATCTCTTATTAAAAAGATTTATTTTTCAATATACTTTCCTTGCTTTCGAACTAAACTTGGGAACTTTTGTGCTTGTGTAGTTAGACAAGGTTGATGCTCTTTCCTGTTGCCAAGCTGTGATAATAATCGCTGGAATGGGTTTCTTGTGTGCAGCCCAAAGAGCATCGTCGCTTTAAGTGGCTCAGGAATCAAACATTGCCTGCTGCACTCACCCAGGAAGGTGAGGAGAGACAGCAGAGAGAGAGAGAGACAGGACAGAGGAGGTGAGGCTGAGAGAGAGAGGAGGAGACAGGGCAGAGGAGGTGAAGAGAGAGAGACAGAGAGAGGGGAAACAAGGCAGAGGAGGTGAGGAGAAAGAGAGGGAGACAGGGCAGAGGAGGTGAAGAGAGAGAGACAGAGAGGGGAGACAAGGCAGAGGAGGTGAGGAGAGAGAGGGGGAAGATAGGACAGGGGAGATGAAGAGAGAGGAGAGAGGGCAGAGGAGGTAAGGAGAAAGAGAGGGGGGAGACAGGACATAGTGGGTGAGGAGAGAGAGGGGAGACAGGGCAGAGGAGGTGAGAGATAGACAGAGAGAGGGGAGACAGGGCAGAGGAGGTGAGAGATAGACAGAGAGAGGGGAGACAAGGCAGAGGAGGTGAGGAGAAAGAGAGGGGGAGACAGGACAGAGGAGGAGAGGCTGGCCAAGAGTTTGTGCCAAGACTGGTCCTCCCTATCTTGAATAAAAAAAGAAAGTAATTTGCAAAAAAAGAAAAAGAAAAGAAAAAAACCTTACCAAGGAAAACTGATGACCCTAGCATGTGTGTACCTCCTCTCTTGTCTCCTAAAGTTACTGAGATAGCTTTCACAGATGCCTACGCTCAGTCTCAGTCAAACCCTCTAGTTGTACCTGCAGGAGTTCCAATGAAAAAGCTACACACTTCCAGTATCACTTTGCATTTCCCTTGCTATTGATATTAACCATGCTCAGCACATTGGGGCCTCTTATCCTGAGTGCCTCCTATCTCATTTTATCAGCACTTTTTATCTCCCAATTCTAATGTTTGTGTTATTGCCCTTTACCGGCTTTTTTTTCTTCTTCTACTTCAAAAAGATGGTGCTTGAAAAGGTTTATAAAAGCAAGCTTGTAACTGAGATGCGCAGCTGAGTGGAGTATCCACTAAAAATACATCACTGGATTCAAGCCTCTTCGCTAATGCAGTTTGGCTTCAGCCGCTACACTTAGGCATATGGAGACCACAGTGAAATACTGTGCGATACATGCTGTCTGCCAAACTCTGCCGCTTTCCATTTTCGAGCGAAAAAATCCGCATCTCCTTTTTTGGAAGCCTCAACGGTTCACCAAGACCCTGCAAGATGAAATAGTGTGTTTTCCTTGTTGGCAGTTCAGATGAACTGTCTCTACCTCAACGTCCCCCCAAGGTAAATGTTTTGTCTACACAATACTCACTTCTCAGAGAGAGGGCATTGATGAAACACTCACTGAGACTAAAAAAACGACACACACACACAGAGAGAGAGAGAGAGAGAGAGAGTGAGGGAGAGAAACCTGGTGAAGCAACTGAGGAGGTCGAGTGCGGTCTGGGTAACTCTTTCTGCTTAACTGAGCCACATCTGGACACCAATCTGCACCCTGCACTGCCAGGGACTCCTGGTGGAGTGAAGAGGTGCGTGGAGAGGGAACACTGAGTTCAGATACAAATGCACACATGAGAGAGAGAGAGAGAGACTGGGCAAGAGATTAAAGGAGACCCATTTGCCATACCGATATTTACTCTACAACGAGACAGGATGTGATGAGCATGAGAGGAAACTGCATAACAAAAGACATGGATAAGGAAACAATGCAAATACAGTATCTATTAAAAAAAATAAAATAAAACAACATGATCCTGACAGGAGTGTTTAATTTCCAGTAGCTTTTCCATCTCTTTCATGACAAAAGGAATAGCCTCTGGCCCATGTTTCAATATCATTACCACGTGAAGATACAGACTATTCCCACTGTAACTTTATGTGGTCGTGCACTTGGAGGAGATATTGCTCCAAACTCTTAAAGGTAGGACTCAAGGGTCATTTCATGTCATTCTGATGCTTTCTAAGAAACACTTGGCTAGTTGTGAGTGAGTGTATATGACTCTCGGGAGATTACCTTTGACAGAGCTGCCGCATCGCTGGCGTGAAGATCACTCCGTACTAGGCTCCTGTTCAATATCCGGGTAATATCAAAGCTGGTGTAAGTAACAGCAGTAATCAGATGTGTTGTGGATGGTATGGTGTTCATTTCACACAAACGGCCAAACAAAGCAGAGCAATAGAACATTTTCTGACAATTGCGTCAAAGAAATGAGTTGTTTACATGGGTTCAGTGTGCCATAATTCAATATTCTTTTTACATAACTTCAACTGTTGTTCCCATTTGGATTGTGTTTGTAGACTAAATATCCATGACTTAGGCTTAGACTATGTTGTCAACATAATAGTTAGAAGCAGATTCGGGGATCCAGACTTGGCATATACCACTGAGAAATGTGAAGAAATACTGACCCCTGGTGAAAATCTGAGAACACTTCACAACACAAGTAAACAGTGTACTAAACATGGAGTGATTAAAAGAACTGTCATATATACTGTTAACTGAGATGACAGTAAACTTTAATATCTGCTGTAGGTCTTCTTATTGCCCCTACAATAACAGTCATATTCTGACTCAGCACAGCATTATCCCTTAATAAAACATTACTCATAGCAGAATGAAACTCAGCCAAACCAAAATATGGCTTAGAACAATTTGACTTAGCAACGTATGAAGAAATATGATGTGATAATCAAAACACAGGTAAACACATTGTGTGGAACTGCACCTGCTGGGTGGGGCAATGACTCACCTGTTGCCACAAGCGATCGTGGCACCTGACATCATCGTTTCCTTGCACTGAACACCTCTCATAATGCCCTCACACCAATAAAGACAAGTACCTGTTCGGCCTCAGATGACAGCAGAAGTGTTAGGTAAACATGTAGTCTGTGAGGTAAGATGATTTAATGGAGAACTTCATTCTCGCACAGAACCACAGCACTGACAGCCTCTCAGATGCCTTGCAGATAAAATAAAATGCCATACATCATCAGTGGCTCTTTCAGATCAAAAACTGGCAGAGACATGAGAAGTGGTGTCAGTCTTATCCCTTGTTAAATATTGCTCTGTGTGTTGCAATTGCAGTGTTCCTCAGAGTACTAATAAAAATATCAGCTTTTCCAGAGAGAAATATTTACCAAACTGGCGTGCACATACAAGACAGTAAAACAAAATGTTGTGACACAAGTATTAAATCTATTTTCTAATTTAATTAAAACATCGTTGCAACACATTTTGTGTATTCACCATCACTAATAACAACCAGAAAACGGGTTGATATGGTTGAACTCTACTTGATATGTTGCAAGGTTCATGCACTATCCAATGAAAGGTCAAACCTTTTTTTTTTTGAGGTAGTGATATTCGTTTCTGATGGAAATGTCTCTATTGTAGACCAGTGGGCTGGATAACAGCCAGAGGAGTAATATTTCCAGAGGGATGCTTTGAAATGGCATGCTGCCATGGGACACCATGTCCTTTGGGTGTCAGTCGTAATGTCTGGAAGCCATTCAGAAGGGTGAAGGAAGTGTGATGGCCCTGACATCAAGAGCGGGCTTGTTTTACATCATTTGTTTAATCTTTTATTGATGAGGGATTCATATCTGTAGCCTACACAGGCTCTTTGTGAAGTTAATGAATTTTACTCGGTTTGCTCATTAAAAAGGTATCAGGATGTTAAGGATCATATCTAATTTCCTCTGCATTTGTAATTAAGAACATCCATAATACTCCCAGGACAAAGACTGTTTTTGTTTCCAGTACTATTGTAGGATATGCTATTGAGGAGAAAACATATATCCAATAGGATCATATATTAATATTTCCTGGCAGAATGAGTTTCCTCTTTGGCTCTTATTATTTAATGTGGTTAATAGGCTTTGATCTCCCCCGGCCTCTGCCACCTTAATATGTCTGCCTTTTTTCCCTCTTTTTGTAGAGTTTGATCACTCAAGCTCAAATTGACAGACAAGACAAATATGTCATGGAAATGTGTCTCCCGCTCTGTTTTCTCCCCACTTCAGACACATATTTCCATAAGAAATCATTCACCCGTCTGCCATTGTGAGATCAAAGAGCAATGCCTTTTTGTCCTGTCAGGGAATGTGCTTTTTCTAAAACAGTCATCTCTTTCCAGATGCTACAATCAGTATCCATCTTTTGTAATGAACATACAGCACAGTCAATGAGCACCAACACATCTTTCACTCTCTCTTGTTAACTCAATTACGGCTCCTTCATGCAAAGATTTGAGCTGATGCCTTAATACACAAGGCTGCTAGAAGGAACAAGATGCTCTGAGTGTTCTTCTGCCAGAGACTGTCAGACCTCAAAGGCGACTCAGACGCTACTTGTTTCCTGTGCATGCTGATAACGATCGTCAGAGGCTTATAAGCTAACCTGCTTCCTGTTCTTAATTAGCAGCGCTGACAGGCCCCTCATCACCCAGGAGGGACTGAGCCAAGGAGACTGCGGCAATGAAAGGGCCACCTTGTGTCCAACACAAAGTCGACTGACAACAGAGAGCATAATCTGACTGCAAACCCCCGCCATGGAAACCACTCACACCTGTGCCACCTGAGATCAAAAGTGAAGGTGAACCAAATGACATGAAAAGAAGTAGGCCTATGGGCTTGCTCTGAATTTGACCAAGGTCTTGTTTTTTGAAGAGGTGATTGGATATGTATAGCCTACTTTTTAAAAACAGATTTAACATAGCCTACTGTTTGAATTCTTCCCTCCATGTTTCTTTTCTATTATTTCATTGGCAGATTGTTAAATTGCAGATGAAAAAAGTGTCAACATACTATTTTTAGATACATTCACAGAGGCCTGTGGTTAATCTCAACTACAAAATCCCTGGGGTAGCCTTGCTATTGCCTTCCTACACAATTTTACAGTGTGAGAATATAGGCTATCAGTCAAAGGCTGATCCAATCTTTCTTAAAATTTAAAAACCTCCAGCAACCAATCAATTTCTCAATACCAACCAATCAATTTTTCAGAATTCCAGACCCTAACGAAGCATAGACCGAAGGGCTGGTTATTATGACCAGGCTATCCCTGTGGTTGTAATCCCTTAATGTTTTACCTCCACCAAGGAGATTATGTTTTCGCCGGTGTCTGTGTGTGTGTCTGTGTACAACTTAACTCGAAAAGTATGCACGGATTTGGATGAAATTTTCAGACAACATGTGTGGGACAAGTAAGAACTGATTCAATTTTGGTTGTGATGATCCAGAACATGATCTGGAATTTATATTGTGTCTGTGGCCACATTGCCTTGGCGGAGGTCTGCGCTCTCAGAGAGCTTTTCTAGCTTTTTTTTTCCTGTGGAGAGGGAGGTGCCCCTCAGGAATCTGCTGTATTTCTCTCATAAGTAGGGAAAGGGCACCTCCAAGTGGTCCTGATTTGTTACCTGTGGCAAACAAGAGCCCTCCTAACAAGAAGGGGCACATTTGCTCAATAGAGAAGGTAAAATAACAATTTACTAAGATATCCATACATGCTACGATAAAGCTATGATACTATAGACACAACTTAAATTCACAGATTTGCTGTTACAATACAGAATATTAAAATAACACACTTGTGTTTTTGAATTAGAGGCACACCAAATAGCCTATGTTTTGATAGCCTAGACAAATGTCATTTTTAAGACCTTTTTTAAAAAAATAATTTCTGTATTGTCACAGATGTAACTTTAAATTGGATTTCACTTGAAAACTTTTTCATAAAGCACAACACCTCAGTTACAATCAATAGACTAACCTAGAGAAGCATTTGGAGAGCGCAGCTGCCAAGGCAATATAGTTACTGGTGCAATATAAATTCCAGATGGTGCTCCACATCACTGATCACCAAACAAAATGTTATCATCTGTTCCTTGTCCCAATACGCAAGTTGTCTGGAAGTTTCATCCTTGCAGTAGTTTCACTCATTTTGTACACAAACAAACAGAAAGACAGCACAGCACTGAAAAAACCTCTTTGGTGGAGGTAACTAACAGCTGCAGTGTTAAAAAGAAAGCATTATATGTGCAGTAGGGCTATAATTAAACCTAAACCAAGCCTACAGTATGTAGACCCCATAACTTCTCAGATAAAAATGAAATGTCAAGTGGTGACAAACTGGGTAAAGTTAGATTTAATTGGTTTTATGCAACAGCAATTGGCAAATGACAATGAGAGACCATCAATGAGTTCCTTTTTCCCTCATAAGATAAACATAATCTCATTTGACAAGTCAGCACTCTTCCTGACAATGCAAGGCCCAAAGAGATGATATAAATCAAAGACAGTGGACAATTGTCAATCTGTCCTGAAGGCGAATAGTCTATCTTGCAGTTGCATCACAGATAATCAGTTTCAATGTAATAAAATAGTCACAACTTATGAAATTGAAAGATTTCGACTTTAGACTTGTTTCACACCTGAACATTCGACATTCCATGGTAGTAAACTGAACATTTATCATTGAAATGCATTGATTATGCCTCTTCACTTGAAAAAATGGGTATAACATTTCAAACATGTTTAAATTCACTTTCCTTCAAATACACACATTTGAAGCACACAACTGGGAGGTCCCCAATAGTTTGAAGCTTCATGCACATAAATGTAAAATCACTTTTATCTACTTGAGACCTCCAAATTTGCGTGCTTCAAATGTGTATTATTTGAAAGAAAGTGAATTTAGACTTATTTTAAATGTTATTACCCATTTTTCAAGCCAGAAGAGGCATAAATCCAATGCATTTCAATGATGGAATGTTCAGTTTACTACCATGGAATGCTTTAGAACCTCGGAATGTTGAGGTATGAAACAAGTCTATTGGTCAATGTTCATGGCTCATCTTTTCCTGGTGAACCAGAAGCTATGTGTTGACGCCCAGAAAGGCTCATCTAACATTGAAGTAGAAATTCATAATAATTTGCTTTAACAGGAGGCCTAGCTTATCCTGGGTTTGCAGCAAAATATTCAGAATTCTTGTTTTGTACTGCACTGCAGAGACCTCTGATGTTACGGGTAGATAGACCCGTCAAATGATTGAACAGTGACAATTGACAAACTTTCACAGAAATATGCTGGGTATTTTTGACACACCATTCGGCTTATTCACAGCGATTCACACATCATCTCCGGTGACAAGGAGGAAACAACGGAGGGAATTTACAGAAGAGTTCTTGATATGGTGTAAGAGTCCTCAAAATCACATATGTCCACCTTTTTGAACCATTTGCGAGAAGCGATTCGTGATGGTCAGCGTAGTGTCGATGAAACGTTCCACACAGCTCTCAAGACATGTCTCTGTTCGAGAATCTAGCTTCGAACTAGGTTTGTCCATACACTTGTCCCAACAGACATCGGTAAAATTATGTACCTGTTGAACACAAGATCAAGTTATATATAAGGGATAGGATGACAACCATAGATACTAACGTTAAACATCACAGTTCACAAAAGGTCGTGCATTGAATATTCATGTAGGCTAACGTTAACGTTAGGTTGACATACCTGGGCTTGAAATTGTGCTTTCTGTTGTTCTATGGCTATCATTCGCTGCAGCTCTGCAGCTTCTGCCTTTTCTGAGTTACCAGAGGATAAACCATAATCAGAGCTAAAATCTGCCATTCTTTGTTGATTGTCTGAAATTCCAATGAGCAGTTACAGCATGAGTTACAGTCGGATAGTGTGGATGAAAGTCGAATCAACCAACCTTTCCTGGGTCCTTTGGTGTTAGTGTCGCAACGTGTGTCATTGGGCAAAAAAGTCAACGGTGAAATTAACATCAGCTATTGGTGGATTTAGGTGTCTGAGCTGCCTCAACACAATGTTAATCCAAAATCTAAACTACTGAGCTCAGTGATCTAAAGGTAATATTAATCCTGCGGGAATATTTTAGTTGATTAATCGCGCTGAAGTTGAAATGAACAATGATTCTCATTACTAAATTATTTGCGATCACAATTTGTAAAACCACATAATGTTGAATACTGTCAGTATATGCCCTTTATATAGTATACATACTTTTCTGTTCATCCATATTTACACAAATCACTAGGTAATACCAGAGAAATTTTAATACACATGCATAAAGCAGTATTTTTCATTTGTGTTTACGTAATATCCCGAAACGTCATAAATGTGCGACAAATCTGGAAAATTGCAATTTTTGTATTTTAAATGAATAGCCTATCGTCGGTGGTGATCATGCAAAAACAATCAAAAACAATATTAATACAGGTGACAATGACGGAATAGAAGTTATATTAATCTGAGCTTTTCTTTTTACCCACAACATGAAGACTTCCATCACACTAGATGGCAGTATTCCATTATTTTCATGTCAAAGAGAGAGGTTTTAAGTAACAACAGAGACCCTAGAAGGACTTTGGTAACAAGCACTGCGGTGCAGTATTGTAGCTGACCTTGTCTTACGATGGCTAGTTTCGTGAGGTTAAGTACTATATGCCAGCGAGGAGTAAAACGTAAGATAATGTTTATTAGTAGGATTATATCTTTTCTTTCACGTTCCCTTAAAATTTAGTTTTGAGTTGCTCTGACGTTAGTTTGTGTAACGCGTTAGCGTTGACTCACACACAAACATTTCTATGGCATGTCCATATCCAAGTTAACGCCAAATGCATAGATTAAGATAACTTGTAGTCAAGGATGAGTGTTTGGTTTAAGATGTATATTGTTCAGTCGTGTCTTCTAACTTTCTGTCTTTGTAGCTCTGTTTACGAGGACTTCCTTACCTCGTGAACTGTTGGCATGTCGGGCTGTAACGTTACGTGACAAGCATCCCATTCTTGCCGTTCAGGTCCATGCCTCTTCACATTCAGGTAACATGCATCATTTTTGTTTTAAGTGTTACCAACCAAGAAACTTTAACTTCACGTTGCAGCAAGGATCTTTGTAAGTTAATGTAATGTTGTTTGTTTGAGTCTGTAGTAGTAGTAGTAGTATGGTAGTTTAGGAAATAGCCACCTTTGTGAATCAGTTCTGGGATGACTTACTGTCTGCTTGTGAGACTACCACATGTCATTTATGGAGTTTCTGACTCTTCCCTGACTATTTATGAAATGTGCCAGTTGTCAGCTTTTAACTCTTTGCTTAAAGAGGATATTCTAATGTGTTTGCATTTCTGTTGTCATTAGCTGAACAATCCAAGGCTGCATCCATTCACTGGACAGGTGAGAGGGTGTTGAGTGTGCTTCTGCTGGGCATGGTACCTGCTGCCTACATGTACCCAGGTCCAGCAGTGGACTATGGTGTGGCTGCTGCCCTCAGTCTTCATGGTCACTGGTAAGGCTAATTTATAGCTTAGCAATGCTGACTGTAATCATATGTATTATTTCCTCTCCTCGTTCTGTTTATGTTGTACATTCCACACACAGCATATTTCAAGCTGTAGGCCTATTTGTTCACTCTTTATAATGTCTTTCCTGATATGACTGCTTGATATCCATTGAGGTTAATGTGCTTACATTTATATTAGCGGATTTTACTGTACACAATACCTTTTAAAAATGTGCAATAAATATCACCTGCATTATAGTGGTAAAATAACAGCTGGGTAAACTATGAGTTTTGTGATCACAGCAAAATGGGTCACAATATGCACAATAAGATGCTCACATAGAAATACAGAACATTTTGGATGATGAAAGATTATTGGTGTGGTATTATATTTTAACTAGACTAGAAAAGCGCTCGGAGAGCGCAGACCTCCGCCAAGACAATGTGGTCACAGTTGGTGTTCTGGATCACCGATCGCCACCAAAATCAAATCAGTTCTTATTCGTCCCAATACACACGTTGTCCGAAAATTTCATCCAAATCCGTGCAGTACTTTTCGAGTTATCTTGTACACAGACAGACACACGCTGGCGAAAACATAACCTCCTTGGCGGAGGTAATAAGATAATGAAGTGGGATATGAAGATGTTAAAATGTGTATTGTATGTGGTGCATAAACTCTATTAAGCGGTGGATAAACCCTCTTTTCAATATTTGAGAGGTGGGTAAATTGTGTTTACTTGCATTTAGTCTCCACTACATCCTTGAATGTGACCTAATCTTGTCTCTCTGTGGATATTTGTCTGCAGGGGTATTGGCCAGGTCTTGACAGACTATGTTCATGGCGAGACTAAAATCAAGCTTGCCAATGCTGGTTTGTTTACCTTATCCATGGTCACCTTTGCTGGGTTGTGCTATTTCAACTACAAGGACGTGGGCATCTGTAAAGCCATTGCTATGCTGTGGAGCATCTAAGGCAGCATTAGCTGGAAGTGAGTGTTGACTGTGTCCTCTCTATCCGGAACCACGCTTCAGCTGTAACGTCATCCACAACTTGAAGTCATGTTAGTCACTGTTAAGAGGTGATTTGGAGAACTGTAATTTATCTATATTTGTTTTATGTCAGCACTAAAGGACATCTAATTTATTTAAAAGTTATTGTTATGTATATAAAATGTGATGGTGTCTCATTTTGCCATTAGCATGTGCACTTGAACACTTTTTGCCTCATAATCACATGCCTTTGTGTAGCTGTACCTCTGTGACTATAGGCTAAAAATGATACAAGGTACCTGATACATGCTGAAATGGTGAAGCATTCCAAAACAGTTATTTGCAAACAATTAGCCTATATATTGCATGCCTTCTTTTGTGTTTTGTCAATTCACACTCATAGGAGTATTGAAACCAGAGATGAAACCAGTTTCCTTCAACATTAAGTGTCCTATTTATCAGTACCTCATCAGTTCATGAGGGGAACATGGACTGATTTATTGTCTTTCACACTACCCATAAGGGAAAGTAAATATTGATAATAAAAACTCATGTAATTTATTTTTTTCCAATAAAGCCAATATATGAACCTACAGTATAAGCTTGAACTTGAGTAATCACTGTTGCAAACAAATAAATAAAAAAACATTAGATTAAGACCTGAAGGAATGAATTTATTAGCTGGAATTTATTTTATTTATTTCTTCCAGACGATTTTATGATTATTAAAATTGACTTATGTTTGCTAGAAATACAATTAATTAGTTTGAAAAAGGGAAGACTCCATTTGATTTTAATGTCATAAACCTAAATATTTGATATCTTATTTTATATTTTATACCAATCTGACATCATAATGTTTATTTGGAAGGCTAGCCAGGACAATGCCATTTCTCTCTTAATGAAAGGTATGCTGTTGGATGTTGCTACTGTAAATCACAACCAAAACTCTGTTCCATGTCCATTCAAACATTCAAGAAACCCTTGTAGTGGTTTGGGAGTACAGAGAAGAAAATTCAAGTTCATGGGTCAGTGACCGGAGTATAATTCATGTTCACTATACTCATGCCTCCTGTGAAGTATGTTGTTATGGTAAATGATGGGCTTGCTTTCTTCTGAAGTCCCTGGGAACTACTCAGCATGACCTCATGTATACGGTGGAATGCCAAAACATTTCTCAAAACTGAGTCAAGTTCAAGTCCAAAATATTTGTCATATATGCACAGTAGGTCTGAAATTCTTTGCATTCCACTTAAGAAAAGCCTTTGAAGAATACAGCAAAGACAAAATAAATCTAAATTTTAAGTGCCAATGTTATAATAGAGGGTTCATCCGTGACCAAGCATGAGTAAGACCAACCTAAATGTCTTTGCATATCCCTTAATAAAGCCATTGAAGAACACAGCAAAGACAATAAAATAATATACTTTTTAATTGCCATTGCAATAAAAGGAGGTTCTTGTCCGATACATGAGTAAGCCCAACTGGTAGTGGTCTTCATCACACTTGCCCTTTTGTTCTGCATATATATAAAGTGACGAATCTGGACTGCGAGCAACCGTTTTGGCATCTGGACATTGCAAGCCTGGGGTATTTGGAAATAAATACAAGTACTGTTGGTTCCGGACCATGTCGCTTACATACTTTTCAAAATGATAGTGTTTGATTGTTTGTTTATTTATTCAGCTTTTTATTTGGTTTACATTTATGAAAACATAAGCATATGATAATATGAAATAATTTGGGATTTCACATACATACATAGGCTATACACATACTGTCCTCATATTCATACATAGGCACATAGAAAACACACACATAAGAATGAATGGTGGTTAATTTAAACGTATGCCCCATTCATTCATAGCTGTAAATACATATAACTTTCTCGAGATCTTTTTCATGGAGTAGGTCCTAGACTATATGTCCTATTTTATGGAATAGGTCTTATACTATGTAAGATCTAAATTGAATATCTTACATCAGTTTACTTCCCTGTACTTAATCTTGTGTGTGGAAAAAAAGGTTAGTTGTGTCTATGTGAACAAAAAACCCTTAAAACAAAACTAGGCTGGAGCTTACGTCAGACTCTGAACTGGAGAAAGGGAAGACTCAACTGTTAGGGGGTTTGGCAGGGCCGGTTCTAGGCATAGACAAACCAGGCGATCGCCTAGGGCACCACATATCGGGGGGCATCACAATACATTTACTGCGTTATTTTCTTTAGTTTTTCACTCTTATTTCTACAAAAAAGGGTGAAAATTCAAATCTGGCCTAGGGCACCAAAAAGGCTAGAACCGGGCCTGGGGTTTGGAAAGTGAGTGGAGTATTTCCCCAAATGGTGGAATAACCCTATCAGACTCCCCTGACAACCTTTGAGAGCCACTCCCATATCGACTATGTTGCTTTTCGCTATAAATGTGTCATTACTGGTAGTTACAAGATTATGTCTTCTTAGTTATTTCATAATATCTGTTGTTTCAATTGCAATTGAACAAGAAATTCAGCATAATATATATTAAATTGATCTTTTTATATATTTTTTAAATACTTTATTTTCAATGTAAGGGTTAGGGTAGGGTCTAGCTGGGATCAGTGTAGTTCAGGGGTGGCCAAACTTTTCTGTTTGTGGGTTGCCGAAAAATATAAGCTAGCAAGGGCCAAATGAGGAGCACCCACTTTAAACCAGTTTCAAGTGAAAGTACAACTGCATTTTAGATCAGGAAACCTGCAGGCTGTCTAATACACTGTTTAATGATGCTGTTGACAAACATATTACACCAGTAGTGAAACCATAATGTGCACTTGATGTATAATATTAGATTAATGTAATTTTATTCATTCATTTATTTATTTATTTAATTAATTTCAGGGTGGGCAGAGGGCCAAAATTTACCCCCAGGTTGTTAGTTTGGCCACCCCTGGGTCTCAAGTATTCATGTAAGATTGGCTGATAATAAATAAGTGACAGTTCACCATGTAGCCGCTAGAGGCTCACATTCCAATGTGCGTCTATTTATTCACCATAGTCCCTCCTCTTTATGCCCCACCCCTCCCCCATTGTGACTTCATGCAGCAGCGACGTCCTCGTCTCTGTGCAAAGAGTATAAGAGCAGCCACCATCTGGGTTCCTGAGACACATACTGTACAGAGGACCTGTGTGTTGAAATACGACTGGCAAACAGCACACCATGTCCTGCACAAAAATCCAGACCTCGGGTAAGACAAAAAAGTCATTTGTTCATTTTTATCCTTTTTAGTCTGGCTCTTGTGCATTTTCATCATGTAAAGTAAAATACATACAGTAGCTGACCTGACAGCTTGGCATGATATGGAGCAGCTCATACTGATTCATCTACACAAGCAGCTCTATATCATGTCAGGCCTGTACATGAAAACTTCCAGGGGAGTCAGCACAGCAGCGCTTGAGTTATTCCCACTGACTTGTGGAATGTCCTTTTGCAGTTTTGTTTTGTTTTGTTTTGTTTTGTTTTATTTTTTTTATGTGGACAAAACTGTAAGTGTAAACAGTCGTAAAATGATTCTTCCTTATGCCTGGTTGTTGTGCTACCTGAACAACCTGAGTTAAGAGAAATGTTTAAAATGAGTACAGTATGATGAATGGAGTTATGACATCTATGTGTTATTACACTGTATTTGATTGACAGGACAAATATTGTGCCCCAGGCGCCTAGCAGAAAAGGTGAAGAAAATAAGGTGTCAGTTCTGAGCAAAAATGGAAAGCTCCCCTTTAGGCCTTTCCTAGATAAATGTAGGTCAACTGTCAAAATAATATCAGATGACATAAGTTTCATGCCCATGCAATGTTGCAGTGAAGCCTGTTTTCTTACAGTAATTGCCCATGACTATGCCGAGTTGTTGACTAGGACCAGAATTAGATAGCAGATCCTTCAACTTTCTCTAGTTAGATGGGCAGGACAAGTATGATTTCAAATGTTTCCTATTAGCAGTTTAGCAGTTGAGCAGTTCGGGGGTGGGTGGACGTCCACAATAGTCCAGGGATTAACTTACCCTCTGACCTCTTTCACAAAGTCTACTCTGAAAAAAAAAAAAATGGAGATGTAGCAGACAAAATGTGAACTTTAATTAATCCACACGAGAAAATCTATCTCTTTTGATGATTTTAGATGTATATATTTACTACTTCAACCACCACTACTATGTAAAATGACTAATACTCAACTGGTACAAATCCCTTGTTGTTCCATCAACATTACTTGAGGAAGTGCAAAGCCTGGACACTTACCAAACCAAACCCACCCCACTGAACCAAGAGTCAGATCAGCAGTCTTTCAATAGTCTTCCTTCCAATATATTGACAGCTAAAGCAGAAAGCCCGGGCATATTAGGTCAGAGATGTGAGTTTGCCAAGACACGCTTGATGCCTTGATGCAGCTGGGTTTCATTATGGAGCAGGCCCTCTGCCTGCGTTTCTAGCAGCAACAATCCAAGGGGCTCTAGGGAGATTCATGTCATTATTGAATGCACTTTTTTTTTTTTGGTAAACATTTTTGAATAATGGGAAAACAAGAGCACCATATTACCAATTGCTGACTGGTCTTTCAGTCTCTAGTCAGTGAAAACTGCATGTCAGTCCACAGTTCTTGTCTGTAAAGCCACACAATGCATCTTTTCCCCTTTTTGTAGAAGAGGAACACTGTAAGATGGGCTGTGATAAAGACCTACATGGATTGCAAAGCATTGAAAATCTTCTGCGTTCAGTGGAAGAGACCCCAGAGCCAATTGCTACACAAGTGAAGGGAACGATTCCGACCTGGATTCATGGAAATCTGCTCCGCAATGGACCAGGAAAATTTGAGTTTGGCAATGAAAGGTCAGAACCCTGCATATCATGTTATGCTTGTATGCATGAGGCCATTAGCTTGTGCTTATATTGAAGGGGGTATATAGTGAGTGAATGGGGTATTATGCTTTGCTCTATATTCTTATAGAATATAAATATTTCTCAAAATATTTGAGAGAATATACTAGAGAATCCCAATAACAACCTTATTTAGGCTGTCTAATGAAATGGTCTGTTTTGGCTAAATGTTCTAACTCACCCATGTTGTAGTGTCAATTCCTTAATTCATGATTTATGGTCAAGGCAAAAATGCTTTTCCATTCTGTCTCCTCTAAGACTCTTGTCTTGTAAAATTTTAAGTTCCATCTCATGATTTGGGCCTGATGTCATCATCAATTATACAATAGACATTATGCAGTTACTCTGGTCTCGTGCCTCCCACTGAATTATGGCTGTGGGGTTGGGCTTTTTCCTTCACCAGGATCATTGGTGTCATTTTGTTTAATTATTGAATGTGTGAGCAGTAGGGTAACCAGATCATGTGGATAATTCCTTTAATTTTTGATTACAGATGTCCATAATAATATTAGTCTGAAAATAAAAGCTACATTATGTGTTTTTTGGCTTGCATAATGTATCTGGTTTTGATATCTGATCTCTCCCTCCTCACAGTTATAACCACTGGTTTGATGGGATGGCTCTGCTGCATCAGTTTAGGATAGAGGATGGCCGGGTGACGTACAGGAGTCGTTTCTTGCGCAGTGATTCGTACAAAAAGAACAGTGAGCGTGACCGCATCATGGTTTCCGAGTTTGGCACAGTGGCTATGCCCGACCCCTGCAAGAATGTCTTCCTGCGTTTTCTCGCCCGCTTTGAAATGATCAGTGAGTGATGGTTTTGAATTTGCTCCAATAGGCTACCTTCTTTTCTGTTAGGCTCACTGTTTTATTGAAATAAAGAAAAACAGCTCTTGAAATGTAAGTAGTTCATACAGTAAATAGTTTGTAAGAAGAAAAAAAAAGTATTTTAAGTATGCACATACAGTAGTAGTAACAGCACAAGCCCAAGACATTTTTGTCTGCATAACAGAGAAAATCTGTGAAATCCTGACTTTCATGCTGGTTGACTTGTGGTGATTGTGGGTTTTGGATTTAATTACTCTCTGAACAGACTTCAGATTCAAAAGCACTTATGCAAAAGCACTTGTGTGTGTCTTTTGTTTGTAATACATGAGTTGATTTTACGAAGACTAATAAGACTGGAGACAATGTTCAGATCTGAAACTTTTACAAACGTAAGCAAGCTAAAGAAAAAAAAAACATATCTTGGAACATTGTCAAACTTCAGTGCTACAAGACACGTGTACAGTTACATAACCCTTTAACTCTGAGGGAGAGGGAAAGAGGATTTCCTTACAGGATTTCTCTCAAAATATATCAGTGTCATATGGTGGGCCGTTCTTCTCACTAAAAGTTTAGTTAAATTCTTTAGTCAAGAAAAGTGTGTTTCCAGCAAAGTGTGTTGGAAAACATGATACATTCTTCATCTTCTCTGTCTGAAAATACTAATATGCTACTTCTGGTTTAATGTACAGCAACCTGTGTGTGTGTGTGTGTGTGTGTGTGTGTGTGTGTGTGTGTGTGTGTATATATTTCCAACTCCAAATGGATTCAACTGTGATTTATTAAAATACCAAATGTGATATTATTAAAATATAATTCTTATTTCTTTCTCATCAAAGAGCCAACTGACAATGCGAGTGTAAGCTTTGTCAAATACAAAGGTGATTACTATGTCAGCACCGAAACCAACTTTATGCACAAAGTGGACCCTGAAACTCTGGAAACTGTTGAGAAGGTACAAATATTTACTTTTATCAACATAAACAGAGAAACATCAGTAGTCTCCTACAGGCACTCTGTATGTAAACTGTATAACAGCACTGTTATAATCATCAATACTGTGCATTATATGTATTTTCCTGGTTGTCTTATTGGGGGTTTCTTTATTGTAGGTGGACTGGAGCCAGTTTATTGCTGTGAATGGAGCGACTGCACATCCACATTCTGATCCTGATGGCATGGTCTACAACATGGGCAACTCCTATGGTCCAAAAGGTAAGACATAGGAGGATAAACCTTTCACTTTACCAGTGTTCACATTTTTGCTTACAAACATCATCAGTCCTTTCTCGCCTACACTGACCATGCTACTATATGTTGCTGAAACTTTTAACTTGTTTGGGTTAGTAGGGTGAAGTTTCAGAGTGGCTGACCACTTTGAATGCTAAGCCTATTGGCCTATTTCTGTGTCTGATTTACCTCTGGAGAGCACCCTGACTAGTACCGAGGCGAAATGCTAGGAGTGCATTAAGTGAAGGTGGTGCTAGTTGCCATCCTCAGCCCGGCTTTTTCACAATGAATGGTGCAAGGGAAGAATTTGACTGCTAATTTGTCAAATATTTCTTTTTCTTCTTGAGGTGTTTTCTACAACATTATTTGTGTTCCTCCTGAGCGGGAGTCAGCTGAGGACACACTCCAAGGCGCAAAGGTTCTGTGCTCTATCCCTGCAGTTGACCAAGGCAAACCATCCTACTACCACAGCTTTGGTAAAGCTCATTCACTATAACCACAGCCTTAAGACGGTTTACATTTACATTGCATTTACATTCATGCTTGTGACATAATGCCTTTATCTAAAGACCCTTACAAAACAGGATTAACAAGCAAGGGGGTTGTTCTTATGTTCCCCATGTCCTATGTTCCCTTTGTCAAACCAGACACAACTACAACACACCCACAGCATGGGAGACAAATGAACTAAGTGCCTAGCAGTTAGTAGCGCTCTTAAGACTAGGGTGTGAGCATTCACCACAACCCTTTTTTAAAAAAAAACGGTTGACAGGTCCCATCTTTCCTGGTCTCTATACAAAGTGGAGAACACAGGACACAGGAAAACCTGACACTAATTAGCTGCCTTTGTTGTCCTCAAATGGGGCAAAGTCCGCTTATCCCCTTACCCCAGAGGTGACCAAACTACGGCCCAAGGGGTAGGATGCACTGTTGTTGGACAGTGTCCTGTTTTTTTTTTATCTGATTTTTTTTTAATCATAACTTGAGTGAACTCTTTAATTTTGACAGCATTTATTTAAACATACCTACACAGAAACATTTATAAACTCCCTCAGCTGTGATTTTTAGACTATTTGTAAGGTTGGTCAAGCAATATGCCTTAAAGGATAGCTCCGGAGTAAGTTTAAGCATAGCCCTGTTGCATGAGCCTTCTAACAGCAACAGATTTTGAATGGAATGAAAGATTCTCAAACAGCACAGACCGAACGTGAAGCACTTTACATTAAGTCAAAGAGCTTACTTTTGGCTTTGAATAATGAGTTTCCATTGATTCAGTGTGAAGTGCTTGTTCACTTCTGAGTTCGAGTTCGGACTGTGCTTGTTCCACTCACTAACTATTGCATTTAGCAGGCTCGTTCAACAGGGCTATTCCTGAAATCACTCCGGAGTACTGCTTTAATAATGTTTATTTCCCCCATGTGACCTTTTTTTTGTTTCAGACAAAAATGTTTTATGTCTCTCAAAGATTAATGATTTTTAATCTTGTCTTTTACAGCTATGTCAGAAAATTATGTGGTGTTCATTGAACAGCCTATTAAAATGAATGTTTGGAAGATTCTCACGGCCAAAATGACTGGAAAAAGTATTGGTGATGCCATTTATTGGGACCCCAAACTTGAGACCATCTTCCACCTAATCGACAAACAGACAGGCCAGGTGAGTAGATCGGAAATTAAAGTAGGTGTGGCCAAACACACACCTCGTTGTGGACATAATATTACGCAGGCAAGTTACATTGCCAGGGACAAATTACAAGTCCACTTTTTTGAAGAATTTGAATAATTGCCCTGTTAGGGTCCGGAGGAGTCATTTAAGGTTAGGGTCAGGAGGAGTCATTTAAGCAGAGGTGGAAAAAGTACAGAAAAAATGTAACTAAGTAAAAGTATCTTTACTTTGCTTAAATTCTACTCAAGTAAAAGTAAAAGTAACCGACAAAAAATCTACTCAAGTAAAAGTAAAAATTACTTCATTTAAAATTTACTTAAAGTACAAGTTACTTAGTTACTTTCAATTATTTGATATATATTAAAAATCATAATCAAAAGCAATGCTAGGGTGTTGCTTGGTTGCAACCCCAAGAATTCATAAACCACCTGCTCAGTAACCACAATCAAAATCGTTGTTATGAATGAATGAATGAATGAATGAATGTTTTTTTTTTTAACAATTATATTTATTTGGAATTTTTTCACACCAGTACATTGTTTTAAAGTCAACACTTCATGTTTATAGCTAACCAATGAATGAATGTTTGGTCAATGACTTAACAGTAACCAAAGGGTAGTGGCTGTGTAAAGCCCCCCTTCTCACAGTTCTAAAAAACAAATGTGTACGTACAGTGTTATTTACAAGTAATACAACAGCTGTAGATGGCATGACTGAGAGAGCACTTACATTGGCCTACATGCCAATCACAATTCATAAGGTTTTCAGTTTTTTAGATAAGAAATGTATTCAATCCTAGAAGTTGTAGGTTACGTATCAAACTTTAATCTCATTCTGACCAGGCAACCGATCCAGATAACAGTGACAGTAATCAGTAAGCTCACATCCTATGGGGTGATTGAGTGCTAGAATAATGTAGCCGACTAGCTTTGAGATTTTACATATTGATGGTACTCGGGCTACCCTAACCCTGGCTAGACTCAAATTGACCTGGACTGAAGCAATGGTTATACTGGCTGACAACATTCCTTGGCCAAGGATTTCCTTTGCTTTTGAATTAATCACTTCCACAGGTTGCTTGGCTATTGTCAACATTTACAAGAAGCAGGGTCAGCTTTAAGCTACAGTAAATAGTCTGTATTAACTTTCGGTTCAAGCCAAATGTTTTTTCCTCACATTGATTTTTTTTTACTCAGTAATCAGGGAGGTTTCAAAAAAGTAGTGAAGTACAAAGTACAATACTTGCCTCAAAATATACTCAAGTAAAAGTAAAATTACCTATTTAAAAAAATACTTAAAAAATTACGAATTACTCAAAAAAGCTACTTAATTACAGTAATTTGAGTAAATGTAATTAGTTACTTTCCACCTCTGCATTTAAGGTTCCTCAGTGGTCAGTTATCTTTTAAATCTAAGCTGCTACCGGTAAATACCAGGTGGAGCCATAGCACTCACCTGCAGTCTTGCCACAGTCAGAGATCTCCCAAATAACCACATTCTACTGCATATTTGTCTGTCTGGTGTCTTCCTATCCAGGATAATGGACTTACTTACTAGGGTTACTTAAGGACGTGCATTTCGCAATGCATTTCGCATTTCGAAGCAATTGCTTCTCACATTATCATGTTAGGATCACCCAAGCTGGAAACACTGCATGGTGTCTCTTTTGTTGGTCCCTGTAGGTCAATTCGGTGAAGTACCACACCAAAGCCATGGCCACCTTCCATCAGATCAATGCCTTTGAGCAGGATGGCTTTCTCATGCTGGATCTGTGTGCCTCAGATGACGGCCAGGCCATCAACATCTACAACCTTCAGAACATGCGCAAGTCAGGGGAGGCTTTGGATCAGGTATTACTGTTACCAACTTTTATTTGTTATATGCATAGAGGTACTGTGTACCCTTAGCAATGCAGTGTGCCTTGAAACTCTCTGACCCCTTTCATAGGAACCAGCATTTCTAGAAGAGAGATGGCAAAACTCAAATCTGGCCTAGAGCAGAAAAACAGCTGGAGCCGGCCTATATGTCGTAGTATAAAACTTAAACAGGGCTAAAGCAAAAGATTAGGATCTGTTAAAAATCAGGAACTTGTTCAGCTTGAGGGTAAAAACTCTCCCGTCTCTGACACGGGTGGTACGATGTGACATACCAGTATCATTTACCAAGCCCATTTACTTCCAGTAGTCTTCCATCTTTTGAGTCCTTCCCCTAGTTTGTTGCAAGGTAACGCAAATCACCTGGCATTGAACCCTCGACTGTGCTGATTTCAATGAATGTGGTTCAAACGGGTGCTTAACCAACTAGGCCACCTACTGCATGCAAGTTTAAGTTCCTCACATCTAATTAGTCTACTTGCCAATATCATTTCCTGTCGTTATTATTTCTTGTATTTTCATACGAAGGTGAACATAAACTACACCACTTTTGGCATATGACTTAATTGAATCTTACATTGATCGCAGGTCCATGTAACCGCTGTTATTAACTGACGATATCAACATAAATGTATAAACAGGACTGGCATGCTTCCTACCGCGAATGCGCCCGAATAATCTCCGAACATTTCCGAAAACCTCTGCAAACATGGTCGTAGGAACTATGGCGGTACATACCAACATGGTAGAAACTTACATAGTACGATGTTGGTAGCCGTTTTTTGGGAAACACCCATAGCTGAGCACCTACGTAGTTCCCACAAACATCGTACTTTGATGGTAGAATGCTAACATTCATGCGAAATGCATACGTATGTCCTAAACTGTACGAGAAACGCACCCCAGCAGGCATGGACTGGCCATAGGGCATACAGGGCAATGCCCGGTGGGCCGACGGTCATTTTTGGGCCGGGGCTGTCATAATTTACTCATATTTTTCTTAGGATAGTAGGATATTGTAGTCCAATTAAATCTCTTTTCTTCATGTAATGTGTCCAATTTACAGTGTTGTTTTAGCTTGCCATGGTGTTAATATTGAATAAATGGTGGGCCGCCATGGCCAAAAATGCCTGGGCCATTTTTTGGTCCCAGTCCAGCCCTACACCCCAGTACAGTATGTCTACAAGGTTGAATGAAGCAAGTGCATGTAGCCTAAACTGAGATGCAAACAGACAGCAAATCTCCAAACAATGCCCCAAGGCCCAAAAGCTACTATATTAGCATATATAGACATGCCTTGGCCCCACCCACGGCAGCACTCACCTGTGAGGAAGGAGACAGACATGCTGTAGAGAGCAGAGGTAATGCCTGCACTATCATCAGCCTGCATGCCCTTTCATAGGAACCAGCATTTCTAGAAAAGAGATTTCAAAACTCAAATCTGGCCTAGAGCAGCAAAACGGCTGGAGCCAGCCCTAAGTATATAGTATATAGCTTAAACAAGGTCAAAGCAAAAGATAAGGATCTGTTAAAAATCAGGAATTGATCAGCTTTAGGGTAAAAGTTGTTTTTGATATGGGTGATGCAATGTGACATACCAGGTCACACAAGGTGTGTCTGAATATTTTAGAGGGAAAGTAAGGGCCAAAGACCATGATTGTAATGTTAAGGCCTAGCTCAAAAGCCTAACCAAACAAAGACAGGCAAACCATAAACACATTTAAAAATATTTATCCTATAAAGAAATAAACTGATAATAGATATTCATCAGTAATGAGTATCAGTATGTCTACAAGGGTGAATGAAACAAGTGCAAACAGACAGGAAATCTCCAAACAATGCCCCTAGGCCCAAAAGCTATTAGCGTATATAGACATGCCTTGGCCCCACCCACAGCAGCACATACTGTACCTGTGAGGAAGGAGACAGGCATGCTGTAGAGAGCAGAGGTAATGCCTGCACTATGAACAGCCTGCAGGCCTGCAGACGACACAGTGACCCAGATATAGGCTCATAAAAGTAGGCCACTCCACACATCAATCCTAGTTCTGCAACATCAGGTGCATCTCATCTTGATTTAGGTTCTTTTTAGGGAAAGGACAGGATATTTTTTATTTGTGGAAAAAAAAATGACTAATGTTTCGACTATACGTCTTCGTCAGTGTCATCCCAGTGACCCAGATATAGATGTTATTTGACTTGACTTGACTTGAAAGCTTTAATGTCCTTAAAAAGGCAATTTGTCTTACAGCACAGCAGAATGACATAAACAAACACACATAGGCATACAATAAAAAACACAGATACAGTACAAACACAATAAATAGCTAAACATATAAGTTAATATGTAAATAAATAAATACAGACCACTGGTCAGATGCGTCCGTTAAAAACAAGGAGATTGCTAACAAAGTAAAAAGAGGTCAATTGTGCATTAGAACAAATATGAATGTCCATAATATCAAGTATGTGTCTTCCACATCTTGTTCAATTGGTTAATTGCCATGGGGATGAAGGAGTTCTTTGCTCTATTTGGTTAGGGCTGAGAAGCTGAAGGCCGCAAGTGGCATTTCAGTAACTTTAGAGGAGAGCCAAAACAAAAATGTCCACAGTCTTATGCTACTTTCTGTTAATTGACACATATTGATGACACAATACCAAATAAATGATAATTTATCTGTAAACCAAAATTCTGTTTGATTCTACTGTAAATTCACAGTTAAGACTTTTAGTACTTGTTTAATAGATTTGCTGTTATAACTTCAGTATTTGATTAAAAAATGTGCTTCTATGATAGTGAAAGAGCCTAACTCAATTTTGACCAATATGTCACTTCCCCCTTAATGTTTTCTGCCCTAGGAAAACTATAGCTGCTAATCAATTAGCATAGTTGGCTGGTAATTGGCAATTCCATTGCAACCAACAGTAGTTAGCTTAACCAGGAACTATGACTTTAGGAAACAGAACTGTTTCTTGAAAACATACGTAAACATATGTTCTTGAGTAATGTAAACAAGACCTGTGTTTTTCAAAAATGTTCTCTTCCTCTTTTCTACTTTTTTTTTTTTTTTTTTTTTTTTTTAACTGTTTACTCTGACTGAGTCTGACTGGCTTCTTTGCTCTGGAGAGTTGTGTTATGTATGTTAGGCACTTACACATCTGCTTGCAGAAGCAATAAATCCAGACACAAGTACACAAGTTGTCTTTGAAGCAGGATGTTTCAGAGGAATGTGTTTCAGCTGCTCAAGCAAAATGTAGAAGAACAGTTCCAGAAGTTTTGGATGAAAAAAAAGAAACTTCAAAAAAAAAAAAAAAGAACTTCACATATTTTTCTGCCACCACTGTGTTTCACTGAAAAAGCTGATAAATATTTTGTGCTAAAACATCCTATTTCCAAAGAAAAGAAAAAAAAAAAAAAACGCTTGTGTTCTTGTTTGGATGGATATGACTTCCCCTACCAACTTCTGTACAGTTATTCCTGGAATGTTGACCACAAAGTATATCTGAAGTGCTGTATATCTGTACTTGTTGAAGGTGTACAACAAGATGTGTAGAGTGTTCCCTCGTCGCTTTGTGCTGCCACTCAACATAACCAGTGACACACCCATGAACCAAAATCTCAACACACGACCCGACAGCACGGCAACAGCCATGAAAATCGCAAATGACAAGGTATTATGTTTTTGATGTTTCTCCTTATAGGGCTGCAACAAATAATCAATTAAGTATAGACTAATGCTGCCATCATTTAATCGGTTTTAGAGGTCTTTTTTTAAGAAACAAATCTGAACCCACTGTTGCAGCTTCTTGAAATTAGATGTTTGACAATTTCTGAAAATTTAAAACATAGAGAAGGGGATAGAAGGATTAAATGAATAAGAAAATAATTACAGGTCTGTTATAGCCTTAAAGGATTATCCGGAATGAATCAACCCTGTTGTTTCATAAGTGCTGTCGATAGGTATGAGAATGCCTAAATTTGGTGCAATGCAGACCAAATAGCAGCAAAGAAGGCATGAATGTTTTGTTTTCATATGTCCTCATCTGTTAGCCTTAGCTGTAAGTTTGCATATTCTCTCTACATTGTATCAAATGCTGCTATTCTGATATAGCACTCGATAGCCTTAAAAATGAAGGATATGCACTTGTTGACTCCAGATTTTTCTTTTAAAAAGGCTCCCAGACTTCATGACTTTACGAAAACATTTCGACTGATCCCTCCCTGTCTTTTAGGTGTTCTGTACCTTTGAGAATCTCCATGGCGATGACATTGAGGAGTTTGGTGGTTTAGAGTTCCCACAGATAAACTACAGCAGGTGTAACACAAAGCCTTACCGCTACTTCTACGGTTGCGGTTTCAGACACCTGGTTGGGGATTCCTTACTCAAGATGGACTTAAAGGGAAACCAATTAAAGGTGAAACCACATTTCATTCTCATTTTAACCCTTGCAAGATAGATTCATATTTACAGTCTAATGTTTTCATTTACTACGAGTCAACCATGTTTGGATTCCTTTCTTGTAGATGTAGTTTTGGAATTGTTTCTTTTAGGTTGTACAAAAAAGGAAAGCAACACATGATTAAAGTATGGTTTTGATTGTACAATGAAGAAAACAGAAAAAGTAGTAGATTGTCAACTCAACTTCTGGCTATTTTCCTGTCTTCCAGACCTGGTATCAGGAGGGTCTCTTCCCTTCTGAACCAGTCTTTGTACCATCTCCTGAGGCCGTGGAGGAGGATGATGGGGTTGTGCTGTCAGTGGTCCTCACCCCCACTGAGGTAAGCTTGGTTTGTTTGTTTGTTTACTGTTTTCACTATAATTTCAGTGTAGTTCTTAATAGATATCTGCCCATTTATTTTTTTCATGAAAAAGTAATAATTTCATTGGCTCTAAATAGTGCCTACAGAAATCCACACTTTCCCTTTTATCCCTAAAAGTAAAATGTCAGTAGCACCCTCTGACCTCTTTTTTTGAGGTCAGTGGTAGCACCAAATCTACTGCTTCATGCAGAATTCTAGAGTGCCGAATGACATTTCAATCAATACAACATGAAGAAGCACAATGTCATAAACACTCAGAGTTGTCATTGCATTGTGTTGCGTGTGGTGCCACTAAAGCTGGGAACAGACCTACCGACTTTCTCAGTCTTTTACGATTAGAACACCAATCTTTCACGATTAGTGAGCCAAACCTACAGACTCAATCTGGGACGATTTGGAGTCGCTCATGAGCACAAACCTAACGATTGAGTTGTCGGTATTTTTGTGTCATAATTGGTATCATAGCGACCTCAGTACTGACCGGTTAAGATCATATCAAACATGTTTGATTCAGTCCGACCCAGTCGTAATTGCGTCAACAATGGGAAGAATCGCATCGTTATATCAGTCACCCAACCACACATAACGATTCTAGCCACAACTGAAACTTGCGACTACTCATGACTACCCACGACTGGCCCGGACGTTCCATCATATCAAAATCGGGGTTAATAATCGGTAGGTCTGTTGCCAGCTTAAAGTTAATATAGTGTGCAAACCAGCCAAGGCTCTCTTGACTCTCTTGCCTTTGTCAACATGTACTCTGTACCATGTAGGGTGCTCTTCTAAATACAGTAAAATAGGGCTGTGTGAGTAGCCTACATAAAGACAGCAGAACTACTAAAGCATAACACATAGTTCACACAGAGTATGATGTTTCAAAATGTGTTGAATGTCGTCTCAGAACTACATTCCTCCCCAGCTGTGAGTAAAGCCCTGGTAATTAACTGAGTGATGTGTGGTTAACGGAGAGAGAGCTCTCTGTTGGTCTTGTGATGAGCTGCTTATGAAATCACACACACAAATCCAGAGATCTTTTGAAAGCTGCCGCTCATTGGAAGACGTGGAAAGTATGAGTAAAGGATATTTGTCTCAAGTTAAAACTTAACTTAATCAAAACTTTCTAATGTCAATCTGTGACTGAACTTAAGAGTGCTTAACAAATGAGGAATTAATGACAATCGCTGTTGTTAAATAATTAACAGATCCAGATACCAGCCATTATGAATTTTGCCCACCATGAATGGCCCTTGCCTTAGTGTTTATCATTAGTGTGATAGAAAACCATTAATTCCTATTCTGCTATATAAACACAATACAGTATGCTTAATGTTTGTCTGCAGTTTTACACAAATGGGACAATGCAATGTGACTCAAAAAGATGCATTAGCATGTGTTTGTATTTTCATGTGTTGCGTTATCATATGACGACATTACACAACACAAATGGGACAATGTGCAATGCAATGTGCAATGCATTGTGACTCAAAAAGATGCATTAGCATGTGTTTGTATTTTCATGTGTTGTTGTCGTTATCATATGACTACATTGATATTTACTGTACTTCTCCCCTAGGATAAAGCAACATTTTTGCTGGTTCTGGACGCTCAGACCTTCAAGGAGCTGGGCAGAGCTGTAGTGCCGGTCAACATCCCGTATGGCTTCCATGGAACCTTCCATCCTACTAGTTAGACGACAATTGGCCTCATTCACCAATATTTTCTTAAGAATTTTCCTAAATTTGTTTTTTAAGGTCCAATTTAAAAACAAATCTTGGTTAATGCAAATTTTCTTAAAAACTGCATAAGTGGGATTTAAGAACACATTTCTTCGTGAGAATGTTTGTTGAAAGAGGCCCAATGCGCTCTGGTGAAGAAGGAAGATCGATTCCACTTTCTCTTTGAGGGAACTGACCAAAGATTCAACTCTCATATTACACATGCTGATAGTAGTATGTAACCATTATATAACCACTATGACGTTGGCTTTTAGTTAGGTCATTCTTGCTGAGTATCAGTTAATGGTCATGCATGAACACGGCATTACATAATTGTGCCTTCAGACCTCATATGTTAGATGTTACATGTTTACATTTTTTTCAATTTAGTCCAAAGTGTCAAGTGAGGTTCATTATAAATGAACAGTCAGGGATGTTCCAAAGTGCCATTTTTTTGCGTGAATTTGAATCTTGAGGTTGTTGGGAGGAAAATGAGACCAATGAAACAATTAAGCAGTTTGAATGAAGTTTGAGTGAGTGTGAGTGTGGAAGAGTGAAAAGATAGCATCAAAGTTATTATGAATGACCTTGAAAAGTGAATGTGAAACTGTGAAGCCTATATACTTACATATGTGTAACATACTGTATGTACTCTTTACTTCTGCACTGTTATGTTCAACAGCTTTTTTTCAGCAATGTTACATTTATACCGGTATATGATTTTATTCAAATATATGTGTACTAATTCAAATTCAACTCTTAATTTGAATACTTTTGTCTAACAAACTTGTAATTGTAAAACAACAAACAATTTTAATACTATTAATATGTTCACTTAATATTTCTGTGTTTGTTACACTTTGTACTTTCCACAGTTACACTTTAATTGTATGAACAAAGTTTAATACATGAAGCCTTTGAAAATATGTGTTCGTTCTCATCATTCTCCTAAACAAAATGAATAATAGTAGTAGTAGTAATATTGTATGTATTGTGGTATTAACCAAGTGATTACTTCTCATCCAGTGAGATATTGTGTATCTCAAGGCCTTTCTACTTACATAGTAACAATATAGTCAACATTTGACAACAACTTTGAGAATTGTAATTTTCAGTCCTATCTGTTTTTTACCTCGAGTGCGAAAGGGTATTTGACAGAATTTGGCAGTACAATTTCATACTCATCACCACAAGGGGGCAGTATTCACCTTCAACAATGGCAGAGACTGTTTTTTACCCAGTTTGTCTCAAAGAATAATTATGGCGCGAGTGTGAGTGTGTGCGTCTTTGTGGCAGCTATATGTGTGTGTGTGTGTGTGTGTGTGTGTGTGTGTGTGTGTGTGTGTGTGTGTGTGTGTGTGTGTGCCATTTATGTGCATGTGTGTGTGAGCTGGCAGGGTTCTGACTGAGACCAAGGGGAAGACAGCAAAAGGAAAAGAGTGATGGATAGTGAGAGAGAGAGAGAGAGAGAGAGAGAGAGAGAGAGAGAGCAACCTTGCATTTTCATATCTCCACAGCATTGCTAAAATTAAAGCTCTCAGATTTCCTGTAATCCCTGCACATCAAACGGGAGCCGCCCGGCACACAGGAGCTTAGACACTAGCTAGCACCACTCCCCTGCTGCCAAAACGGCCAGCAGCAGCAGCAGCAGTAGCAGCAGCACTAGCACCAGTAGCAGCACATACTGTAGGAATACTGTTTCCCACAAAACACATCCGCTTTTGTGCCACCTTGCCATCACCACGCTGGATTGACAGCCTCATGTTTGCATATATAACACCCATGTATTGCATTATAACACCCATGTCTCCAAGCATCTGTGTACTGAATACAGTAAGTATGTACAATGTAGTATGTGTAGAGTACAGACAGAAAGACAGACAGATAGGCAGACAGTCAGACTTTATTGATCCCAAAGGAGAAATTAAAGTATTGCATCAGCAGCATGGATGACTGTGGTGTGTGTGTGTGTGTGTGTGTGTGTGTGTGTGTGTGTGTGTGTGTGTGTGTGTGTGTGTGTGTGTGTGTGTGTGTGTGTGTGTGTGAAATGTGTGCAAAAGGCTTGTTGTGCATAACCAGAATACACACACACACACACACACACACAGACTCCACACTCTTTCTCTACGCCCCGTCTGGCGTTCACAGTTTTATTTTGAGTTCCCAGCCACTTGCCGAGCGACAGACTGACAACACTGAGGCTTGGGGATGACTCACGGCGGTGTTTGTGTCGCCTGCAGTCACGTTAAATAAAGCACCACTCAAACAGACCAGGGAGACTGCAATGCGCACTCTGAACCAAGGGGGGACCTCACTGAAGTTCACACACACACACACACACACACACACACACACACACACACACACACACACACACACACACTCACTGGAGGGCCTCACCCCACTCCACCCCACTCCCTTAAAATTCATCTGTCATGCCTAATGTCACTTTTTTTTCCACCATTCACGTTCTCTCACTCCACCCCTCCCCCTCTCTGTGTCTGCAATGGGGTCAAACGGTTACAGTATGATAAATCTGATGGTGTAGTCAAAGGACTTAATAGGCATTCACAGAGCCATGGGGGTTTTGGGGGAATGGATGTATGATGGAGAACAATGCGCAGGGGTCTGTGTCAAGGTGCTGCCACTAGAGGTCGCCATAAGCAAGGGTGGGACAATAGTGTACGGTGTGTGTGTGTGTGTGTGTGTGTGTGTGTGTGTGTGTGTGTGTGTGTGTGTGTGTGTGTGCTGTACTGGCATAGCCATTGTGGCTGTGGCCGTTGTATTAGACTGTTCTCTGGCTGTTGGGAGAGATGCATAATTACTGAACAGTGGATTAAATATGCATGACTGACTTACTGACTGACTGAATGAAGGGGTGAATGAATGCATGAATGAATGGATGCATGCATGCATGACAGAATGAATAAATTACTGAGCGGTGGGAACTGAGGCCAGTGGAGAGATAGAAAAATTGAGGTTGCAATGCAGGCAGCTGCATCGTCGCAGGTTGTTTTGGGAATTTTTAAGTGTGTGTATATGTGCGTGTGTGTGTGTGTGTGTGTGTGTGTGTGTGTGTGTGTGTGTGTGTGTGTGTGTGTGTGTGTGTGTGTGTGTGTGTGTGTGTGTGTGTGTAAGTGTGTGTGAGAGAGAGAGAGAGAGAGAGAGAGCCACACACTCACGCCCTTGTGCCCTGCTGCCCTGCAAATCCCCCTCAAACACCTGCACTCAAAGCTCCCTGCTGCTGTGCCACGGCTTCAAACAGCTGCCGCCCCGGCAAGAGGAAGCACATTTCAACAGCGACCAGAACAAAAGAGTGCAGGAGAGACAGGGCAAAGGGGTGGGGGGTGTTCCCTGATTGAACCCGACACAAGACACAACAGACAACACAGACATTTTGCTGATACGGACGTGAAAAATATGAACGAGTTACTAATTAATGATAAAAATCATTTACATTTTTCAAACTCTTCATAACCACTTTTCTGCTTGCATTAAAGATTTCCATATGTAGTATATTTCTTACATATTCCCACGGGATTTTATTTCAGGGTGACATTGTGACACATTCTCATTCAATTCCAGCCAAATAAAAAAAAGAGAAAAAAAGCTTAATATGACTGCAAGTGAATACGAGAGCAGTGCCTAATGAGCACTCTAATTAAACTCTAGGAATATTTGCATACGCTCACTCAGATAATGCCACATTACCGGTCTGGAAAAGGGAGTGCCGTCATCATTCGTTTCAGCCACGGCTTTGCGAGGAGGGTAACCTTTCCCTAGCCTCAGAGGTCGGCCCTTCTCTCAGGTTCTTGGGAGAGAGAGAGAGAGAGAGAGAGAGAGAGAGAGAGAGAGAGAGAGAGAGAGAGAGAGAGACGTTTCCCACGGACACAGGTCCCTCTGTGGAACCACATCACAAACAAAGATTCCTCTCTGGAACCACTGCCAGTCAGGTTGGAACAAAAAAAAAAAAAATGTTGAAAACAAGAAAAGATTTGAGGTTTGAGGGTGGTCTTTTTTTGACTCCCAAAGATCTTGAGTCTGCACCTGTTAAAGCAAGCCGAACAATCAAGACACCAGCCTCTAGGTGTGGATTTCGAATAAGCACATCTCAAGAGCATGCTGCTGGCGTCTACAAACGCACCACACAGAGTTCAAGTTTGCTTTTATTACAGGCTTATTACATGTTAATAACTTGTTAATTAAAGCCTTTGTAGGTAGAGCCAGCGCTCCAGACATATTGAAAATTGTTGGAGTAGGACTCCTCTGGTGTTTACGTTAAACAATGTTGGTCATGAGGGGGTTTATTCTATGGGAAACTGATAACCTATTGCAAGGAATCAATATTAAAGGAATGGAATCCTGAGCATTATCCATGTAATTTGGGAAACCAAACGCAGGCCTACCTTTATTTCCGTGTAACGGGCCCTTTGTTTACACAGAAGAATTTCAAACAGCAGAGAGCAATGAGATTAAAACTCAGTTACCCAGGAGCACATGATTTGCTAAGACTGACAATCTTAGTCCTGTGTTTTCAGTGGAAAAGTCTCCCCTCCCTCCTCCAACCCCCCCCCCCCCTCTCTCTCTCTCTCTCTTGCCCCCTCTCTCTCTATCTATCTCTCTCTCATTCACATGATTCAGCTCATGTGAGTCTTCCAGGTTACAAGGGTGTTCACCATGAGGACAGTATCGTTGTGTGCATCTCTGTGTGTGTGTGTGTGTGTGTGTGTGTGTGTGTGTGTGAGAGAGAGAGAGAGAGAGAGAGAGAGAGAGAGAGAGAGAGAGAGAGAGAAGGGTGGGAGTAAGGGAGAAAAAGAAACAGGGAATGTGAAAAATGTATAAAGAACGAATGAGAGGAAGCAGTAGAGTGACTGTGTAGGAGATCTAGAGAGAGAGAGAGAGAGAGAGAGAGAGAGAGAGACCTCCATGTCTATCACAGTCATGCATGTGTTTATTTTCTGTTTGTTCATCCCCCCCATCTGTGTATCATTATTTCGGCCTGTGCAGCATGGACATGGTGTATGGCAGCCCGTCTGACAGTCTCTTTGTTTGCTTTTTAATTACAGGCACTAGCGAATCTCAGCCATGGGGACTTTAATTATCACATACTCATGAAAGTATGTTCCAAACCAACCCTCTGCTCCAGGGCCACTGCACTGTACATGCTGATTTCCGTGACATTAATGGATGTGTCCCATTGTTGTGGCTTTGCAATCAATTAATTTTATTGGAGACAAAGGAATATATAAAAGTCCTTTTTAAATGGATTTCGCCTCTCAATCCCTTTCTGTCGCCTCACAAGACCTTATCCATATCAAGACATATGGGCAAATTTGCACACTGATTTTTTTTTCTCTCATTTCCATTGAGCATAATGCAAACATACTGTATCAGCTCTCTGCACACACACAGGCACTCCGAGAGCATGCACAAGCACTATGCACACAGCATGCACCCACGCACACACACACACAAAATCTCTCTCTCTCTCTCTCTCTCTCTCTCTCTCTCTCTCTCTCTCTCTCTCTCTCTCTCTCTCTCTCTCACACACACACACAGAGTCTCTCCCTACCATTGCCTCTTCGATGCATCTACTTCCAGACTGCCTTTAACCCATAAAACATGTCTAACATATTAATCAAGCCTGTATGTACGGGCCTCTTGCACTGCCCTTCTGCTGATTCCAGACGACTACGATTGGACAATACCGCAGTCCTTGTCAGCCAATGGGGAGGGCCTGTGCCTCTCCTCTCCTAGCAACAAGACTCTTTCCTTTCTGCGCGGCACAGATCGCAAACCGACACCCATAATATTACGACATGAATAATGGCAACTTAACGGCTTTGTAGTGGGGGGCAGGGAAGGAACGAGTTCTCTTTTTCCCTCCCTCTCCGATGGCCTCTCACTCGCTCACTCACCCTCTCTCTCCCTCTCTCTCCCTCTCTCCTTCTCTTTCTTCCTCCCTGCCTCTGTCTCTCACAGTCTTTCTCTCTCGGTTTCCCCCCTTTTTGCTCCCTCTGTCTCTCTTTCCCTCTCTCTCCCTCTCTCTCTCTCTCTCTCTCTCTCGCTCTTGGCTGCCTTAGCGTCTCTCCCTGAGAGCGCTCGCCGCCGGCTCCTGTTTCATCGTCTTAAAGGAGTAGCCCCGTCTATTTGGACGGTGGGTGTGCCGAGCATTATGGGTAGGGGCATGTGTACCCGATGACCCCGCGGTACTGCAGCGGGAGGAGCTGTGGAGCCGTGTGTGTGTGTGTGTGTGTATGTGTGCGCGCTGCTGCTGCTGCTGCTGCGTGCACTGCACGCCGTGTTCAATCTCAGCCACCGACCGACCGACCTCGCTCAGCCCACTCGCTGCTCACAGCACACACACACACACACACACACACACACACACACACACACACACACACACACATATATATATACTGTATACACACACACACATGGTCTGTCTGAACACATTAATTCCCAGTCTGCTTGCCTGAACTCTGAAGGAGAACGTTGAGAGAACGTTAGCACAGCGTTAAGAGAACAGAATCTCAAGAGTGGGGGATGGATGGACGAAGATGGGTTGTCCAATTCAACAAAAGGTGATTTGATTATTTCAAATTCCAGTTGGTCCCCCGTGCTGCCATTCAATCCCTGCACAGCATTCAAAGATGTGGGGAAGACAAGCAGTACTAATGTGGAAGTGGTGTGTTCAAGAGGACAATGCATAACATACTGTATCTTACATACATGACAAAATATTTAACACAGACAGACAGACAGATACACACACACAAAAACGCACACACACACAGACACACACACACACACACACACACACACACACACACACACACACACACACACACACACACAGACATACACACTCAAATTATATCTAGGCTTTAATGCACATGCACATCTGTCCAGAGGGTGACACTGCTAAGCATGTTATGGTTGGGATTATCCTTTGAGTGATTTTGACAGCTTTAGTCCCATGGCAGAGGACTCTCTCTGGGAGAGCTCGAACACATCCCACCACCCCCAACACACACACACACACACACACACCGACACACACACACACACACACACACACACACACACACACACACACACACGCATACACACACACACACACACACATACACACACACACACACACACACCAACACACACACACATATACACACACACACATACATACACACCGACACACACACCCATACCGACACATACACACACGTACATACACACACACACACACATACACGCACACACACACACACACGCACACACATACACACACAGACATACACACTCAAATTATATCTAGGCTATTATATCTACACACACACACACACACACACACACACCGTGCTGAAGTAGTGTGCTCGATACACAACGGCTGGCACTACTGAGTCTGTGAGAGGCATGGGCTCCAGTCCTGGTAGTGAGTCAGCAAGTCCCTGTCACCTTGTGACCACCTCAAGCCAGAGAGGAGAGAATGCCAGGGACATTCATGCAGTAGCACTTGACCAACACACACAAAAACAATAATGAAAACCACATATACACACAAACAAGAGCATAATGCATATTACTGTATGCACAACAATTTCCCATTCTATTCGTGATAAATTAAAAATGAGAATTGTTCCCCCTGTTTAATCGAAAGGAACTGTTTGCAAGTGTTTGATGCTTTTGGTTTATGATTGGGCAGTGCAGAGGCGGGGAGGAGGGAGGGACGGGGGACGGGTGGGGGCTGTTTGGTGAGCTGCAGGTAGGAAACAGGTGCTTGCTGAGTCCTGATCCGTGGTGTCATCAGTGCGGAGCTGAAGGGAGGGAGGGGGGACAAAGGCGGCATTGAGAGCCTGCTCAGGTTCAGGAGAAGAGGGATAGTCTTACAGAAAGGCCGCAAGTCTCTGCCAAGTCTTCATACAGAGGCCGCCTTCATCCCTTCCCCTACCTGTCCACTGTTGTCTAGGTACTTTCCTGTGAGTCTGTGTGTGTCTGTGTGTGTGTGTTTGCATTTGTGTGTGTGTCTCCGCAACTGTTTTCGCGTGACATTTCTATGTGTGTGTGAGTGTGTGAGAGAGAGCATTTGCACACACACACAAAGAGAATTGTGGAGTCACTCGAAAAACGCGACTAACAGAATCACAATAGGCCCTCTCTCTGCGTACCTGCCCCCATCCTGGTAATACTATTGCAATTGAATTGCTTCCACTTGGATAGAGCAGAGGCAATCACGCAGACAAGCGCAGACAGAGGACCTCATTAATTTGACTACTTTTAGGAAGTCTGAGTCAAATATTGCTGCATTTTCACTTCAAAAGGTTGAGGGGGTAGGGTGGGGGGGTGGTTCAGAAGGTGATGAGAGAGGTGAGGGAGTCGATGCCCACCACTGTACCTTTTTCCCGCCAGTCGCTGGTTTTCCCGCCCCCTAGTCTAAATGGTTAAAACTTCCCCTCAGCTAAGAGGCACTGTCCAACCTTAGGTGACCTTCCCTCCGCCTCCTCCTCCTCCTCCTCCTCTGCTCACCTCCACTCCAGAGGAATTCTGCCGGTGGGGTTTTTTAATATTCCCCTCCCGTTTGGCGGCGCGGCGTTAACGCGAGCTGACACCACAGATTATCGGCAGACAGCAGGAATGTTGCGGCTCTTTTGTGCCACGTGGACCCAGGCCAAAAAAACGCCTTTTTTTGGGGGGGGGGGCGAAGAAAAAAGACAGCAGGAGACTGCTGCACAACACTCAACTACCCCCCCCTCCCCCACCCATGGACTATGAGGGGGTGCGGGGCCTAAGACCCTGTGACGAAGGTGTGGCACTGTGCTTTGGCAGGACACAATGGAGAGAAAAACCGAACAACTTTGCGCAGGAGCTTGAAGGCAGAAAAACAACTTCCTGTAGGCATTCTGCATTTACAGTAAATGTCATTCAAGAACCTAACATCTATCTAAACTGTACTAATAGACTTAACATTTTGCTCTGGACCTGATACAAATTTCCTACTGTATACAGTAGGGTTCTCAAAAGGCATTTTACTTTGGGCTCTTCTACGTGGCTATGAGGTGGACAGACAGAACTTGAACTTAACAAACATGCGGGGCACATTTAATACCTCAGGGGAAGCTCTGGCCAGGATGGGAGGGCGATGGAGAGAGACAACCCCTGCGGGGTCGGCCGGGAAGCCCCGCTGTTCTCCACTGCACAGCCTCAGACACCTGGCATTTTGTTGGTGGTCATGGTTGCCACAGCAACCTGTCGAAGACTTCGCCTGAGTCCACCCCAACCCCTCTGCAACCCCCCCCCCCAACCCCCCCGCACACGCCTTCGGACGTCTTGAAGTGTCGCCTGCAATGTGTGTGGCGTAGCCTCTGTGAGTGCACTGCCGCGTTTCGACTGAAACGTCCTTCCAGCAGCTCCATATTGTGATGCCTCCTCTATTGTGACAGACAGGAGGACGCAGGGAAAAGCTCGGACTTTCCCAAGAGCCGATAAGCATAGAGGGGATCTTCGCATGTAACTCGACAGCCTTTATCTAGAGATTGAAGCATGTACAGTAAGCCTCTGAGAGAAGAAGATGATAAAGTTCACAAAATCAACTGAAGTTAAAAAAAAAGTCCACATACATGGTGTTCCACGCAAAGTCGAGACAAGACATGTATGATAAACACAGCCCACCATATAGATCAAGACATGTAGGGGTGGGGGGTATATGGGGGATGAAAGATTTGGGAAAAAGAGAGTATACTAAGATTAAGAAGAGAGGGAAAAAAGTCAAGGATCGAGAGAGAGAGAGAGAGAGAGAGAGAGAGAGAGAGAGAGAGAGAGAGAGAGATAAGATGGGGAGACCATGGAGGAGAGGAGGTGGAACGGAGAGAGTAAGAGAGAGAGAGCGAGAGAGAGAAAGAGAGAGAGGAGTAAAGGAAGGGAGGGGGAGGTAAAGAAATAAGAAGCCACTCACATTAAATGGGCTGAGAGCGTGGGGAGGGCCAAGGGTAGGAAGGAAGGGAAAAAAAAGTAGAGAAAAGAAAAAAAAAGAGGGAAAGAGAGGCCCTCTGAGTGAAAGGGGGCAGAGAGAGGAGAGAGGACAGAGAAGAGAGTGGAGAAGGAGGCGGGAGAGAGATGGAGGGACACAGGGAGAGGGAGAGAGAGAGGGAGAGAGTTTGAAAAGAGAGGGAAATGACTTTGTGCACAAAGACAGGCAGATAGAACTAGTACGCCATAACACTTCCAGATACACACACACACACACACACACACACACACACACACACACACTACAAATAAATGCATTAATTTTTCGCAAAGAGCAGAAGCAAAAAGCATATTTTTGTTTGCTAGCAGAGCAGGCGTGGATAAATGCATCGGTTTGCATATGCAAAAAGGCTCAGCCGATAATGACAATCGTGACAGTCAAGCAAGAGTGCTGAGGTTGCACCAGCAAACCCTTTTTTTATCCAGACGACAACGTGCTTTGCATAAGATGAGCTGGTAACGTCTTTAAATCTGTACACATCCAATGCCTCACCAAACCACCTCTTCAACCCAGACATGAATACTGTGCACACATGGTCTATGCAGAAGGAGCTACAATACTGTACTAGAAAGGCCTGTAATTACAGACATGTGGACAAACTGTGAAAATAATTTGACTTGAGAGAACAGGAGGATTTTAAATTTTAGTGGCAAGTAGGAAACCTAATTTGGGACCAATCCATCATACTTTGTAGAGACAGGAATAGGTTGTTGTTCCAGCAATTGTTACATCTAACTACTGTCATTCAGAAATGACAAGTGCAAACATTTGCTGAAATAAACTTCCTAATTTCATTCAAAAGGATGTGTTTGTCTCTTTACAGAGCTTGGAAATAAAGGAAAGGGAGTTCCATCTAAAATTGAAGGATTCGCCACCACAATGATTATGCCACGATGATGATGATGATGATGATGATGATGATGATGATGATGATGATGTCACAATGCTCGCTTCACATGGGAAACTCGTATGAAATGCTAAAAGTAGCGATCATTCTAAAGTAATCGTCTGAGGCAAGTTATAAGGTGTACAGTTTTTTGCTTTGTTTGAGCTGATTATTTTTTTATGATATTTGTCAGTTTGCCAGCAAAAAAAATATTGCAAAATATATTAACTGTACATCCTTAAACTATTGTCTACATAACAAATTGGTGAAATACCTATGTTACATATCCCAAGAGCACAGAGATTGGGCACATATGGATGGGATATTAAAAATAGGTTGGAGTTTAGATAAGAAACATGAACATATGGTTATGGTTTATTGCTATGGCTGTGGTATGCAGTTACATGCCTGGGCCACAGACTGTATGGAGCTGTCAGGTTTACAGCTATAAGAAACAGGAGGCCTTTACTGTACTTGCAGTGCAGGGGCGTAGCAACAAATTCTGGGCCCTGTGCACAAACAGTGGCCATGGGCCCCCCTCACCGCCTTGAATACTATTCCAGACTCCTCAAGGGCCCTCCCTTGTCTTGGGGCCCTGGTTACTCAGTCCCCTTTCCCCCCCCACTACAACGCCCCTGCTTGCAGCGCAGCTCTGCGATACCCACCACAATACAGTCTTTGTATTCATTTGAAAACATCCTATCCTACTGTGTGAATCAACCCTGTGTTTTTCAGGTTTCTTACATGGGGGACTACTGAAGGGGAATGGCTGAACATGGGCCGTATCAGCCAAGAGAAAAATGATCAAATTACTGAAAATGTCATCATGCAATGGTCACTTGCAAGGGAAAAGTAAAAAAAAAAAAAAGAGTGAGTGACAAGCGAATGGAAACTAAATTGAAAATGTAACCCATAACAGTGGTGGGTAGCCCTTTGAACTCTTCCTGTGTATACAACATATATCAAAACAACTCCACACCCCTTTGCTCCATATCTCGAGCCGAGCAGTTTATGTTGTTCCGTCCAATTTGAAGTGAATAACTTCTGTGGTGAGGGAGATAAAGAGAGAGAGCAACAGAGTGAAAGAGAGAGGGATAAAGAGGGAGGGAGAGAGAGAGAGAGTGAGAGAAAATGGTACAGCCCGCAGGCAAACATGCGGCGTTATCTCTATAATCATCTACATGGCAGTTGCACTCAATGTAAACCATGGCAATTATCAGTGGTGCCACCGGCTCCTGCATCTCTCTCTCCATCTCTGGTGTGCAATGCATGCGTGTTCAGCACGCTTAATAAGAAAAGTCAACAAATGGATTATACTTGGCTGCCAACGCTGTGGTGGCATGCAGGTGCACCAATTTCAGAACGGGAGGAGAGAGAGAGAGAGAGAGAGAGAGAGAGAGAGAGAGAGAGAGAGAGAGAGAGAGAGAGAGAGAGAGAGAGAGAGAGAGGTTCCAAAGGAGGACAGAAGGAATTCAAGTGCACGTTCACGTTAAGGAGCATGTAAAAGCACTGTATACATGTACTTGGTCTGGCTCTAAATATACCTCAACGCTGTTTGGCCCCCAGGCATGGAATTTGTGAAAGCTCAATGACCCTTGACCTCTCCCCCGGGCTGGAGAACAGTATGTGCTCTCTTGCCCACTCACTGGTTATCTCCTGGTGCCGTTGAACTGTGGGCAGAGGTCACACAGCCCCAGGCCACAGTGTAACAACCTTAAAAACTTACTGTGGAGAGCTACCAGTTGGAATCCTTCTCAAACATGTACATTCTATATGTATGCATGCCATGCAGACATGCAATATTCAATGGTGTTTAATTCAGTGGTGTTTAACATTTAAAAAGAGGTTTGTTCCAGGGCCTGGCATAAACAAACAATAGCAAGTATGGTGCAGTGTTTGGAAACTTTGAAATATATACAGTACGGGCGCGAACATACAGTTACTGAGCTGTATAAATGTTGACATGCAATCACCTGGAGTTAATTAGCCTCCAAAGGCACAGCAGGCACAACAGTAACCCAAAGAGGACTCACAGGAAGACAGCTTCAATATTAGCTGTAATACATGTTTTCCTGTAATTTTCCCAGATATTTACCATATGCTCTTTTCTCTAACTCTGCACTCTCGGAGTCAATGCGTCTTTTCTAATTGAGAGGGTTTGAAAAATGGCCAAAAAAAGTTAACAAGACTACTCAGTGTTGTCCCATTTATGTTAAACTAAGGGTGAGAATGTCTCACATTGTAGAGAATGTCTCTAATTTGCTCATATTCTTGGCAAGCACTTCCTTGATTACTTCCTTTAACAAGAACATTTTTGTTATTCAAGACAATATGCTATGCACAATAGAGGAGTATTACTTAATTAATTGTATAAAAACCATCTGGACTTCTTCTACTGAGAATAACCCTTTCGATAATTAATGAACTGAAGAATAATACAGATTGTCTTTGACATTAAAGAACTTTCTGTAAAATGTTAAACGATGTTTTTCACAGACAAAATTATGTGTTGCTTTTCAAAAGCACAACCAAAATAGCTTAATCGAGGTCCGCAGTTTCATTTGTTCATATGTTACATTTTACCCTAGTGTCAGAGGCAAACTTGATGGCCATATCTCCATGTGCCACTCCAGTGTTGGCAAACTTGTTGCTAGCGTTGGCCATTATCTCCATGAAGATACATTCTGTCATTTTTACTTTTGCTTTCAACAGCAATAACTTTCCTCCCCCTGCATGTGTCCATAGAGTCCAGACAAACATAAAACATCTCAACACACATCAGTGCCATGGTTTGTGTTAGTGGGAAATGGACTTCTTTAAAAGCTCATGAATCACTCGACACAACATAGCATGAGCAGACAGATTTAGATGGAATGCCTTCCTTTCGAATTTTTCCGATGTAACACTGATTCACACACATCATCTTCCAGTCGAGGCATGTTCACCCCGCATGGGGACTAAGATTTCTCAGGAGCATCACTTTTTTCATATCCCTTTTCCATTAGCTTCATTACATGTTGATCTGTTAGCCTGACCTGAGTTTACCCAAGTGTTTATGTGTAGCCATCCAGTGCCTGGTGTGACAACCATTTGCCACCCATGGGGAACGCAGTGGAAAAGGCACCAGAGAGAAAGGTATTTATATAAACACACTCAAAACAGACCATCCCTCCATTTAGTGCACACAGAAGAGAGAGAGAGAGAGAGAGAGAGAGAGAGAGAGAGAGAGAGAGAGAGAGAGAGAGAGAGAGAATGTTACCATGTAAATGTACTGTATATCATTGCAATGCTTTTCTATATTGTATTACGCTTTGGCAATATGAATTCTGTTTTGTCATGCACTGTTTGACTTTGACTTTGAATTTGAGAGAGAGAGAGAGAGAGAGAGAGAGAGAGAGAGAGAGAGAGAGAGAGAGAGAGAGAGAGAGAGAGAGAGAGAGAGCACTGTGTAAGCTTGACTTTAAATAAAACACACTTAAGTTTTTGTCAGGTTGTCTCTCTGCCTTTCTTGCTTGTAGGCATTCTGAAGACACATTGATCTGTGAGGGTGCCTTGTGAGAAGTGGCAGGCATCTGACAGAATATTACTATTAATACTTCTTTGGGGGAAAAAAGAGAACTGAAGAAGATATTTTATAGCCGTACTTAATTGCAGTCGGTCTTCCATCACACACTAATACAGATGTAGCTCTGAAGAATAAGATTGGAAGACAAAAATATTCAATAGGCTTAAATAAAAATAAAACCTGTGAACTTTAACAGCAATGGTAAAAAAAAAAAAAACTTTACAGCAGAGGTCGTCATTTTCTCTGCACAGGCATCACAAATTAGTTTGTTTTGATTTGTTGAGACTTTGATTGTATTTTCTTTATTGCTGTAAAAAACACAGTAATGCTTTTTTACAAAGTGAGAGATATAAGACCATATTTTTATTTATCCTCCATCCTAGTGAGTGTACAGGCTCATTTTTGAAAGGATCCCCGATAAACCTTCACTGGCAGCAGCAACTGCAGAGAAACTGACTGCCATCTTGAGCATAATTATGTCAGGGAAAAATGAAACGTTTCTTTTCAGTTTTAAGCCTCGTTAACCTGAGACACTGCACTCCTACAACACCGTAATAAATAAAAAAAAAAAAATCTATTTTAAAAACTGTCTTACATGTCAAATTTAGCCATTACAGTTACTTAAAACGACAACACAGGGAAGAGCATTTCATGATAGTGTCTATTTTGAAAATGTTAGGGGCACTGCTGTGAGTAAAAATATAGAGAAGTCAAATGTCAAAGTACTACAAGTAGATATGCATTTGAAAATCATTCATTCAATCACAAATCCCTTTGTAGCATTTTCTAATCTTCAATTTGTGCAAGAAATGTGATTCCATACCTGCAGGAAAACCTGCTATTCTAAACACCAAAACACAGCATGTTTCAGTGTAGTTCATAGGATCTATTTATAGCCTAGTGTGTTTGTGTCTCTCTGCCAACATTTATTCCTATTTATTTAGTACACACTTTTCAAGTGCTTGCGCTAAGCACATAAGTGCTGCAAGGGCAATCTAACTTGTTTAGTTCTTCCGAAATTGATGCAAATTCAACAAGCCTCAATACAAACATGTCTGATATGTACAGCATGTTCTTTGGAGCTGAGAACTCTTTGCCAATGTTAATTCTGCATGCAGCATGGAACCTATAGCTATTCTGAACATTCTCAGAATTAGTTACCACTGATCCATCTTGACAGATCGGTCCAAATAAATTTTTTCATATTTCAAATTGCCCAAATGTCCCCCCTCAATTGAATAGGCAAGCGAGTAAACACAGTTTACCTTCTCAATTTTTGGAAATAGAGTTTATTCAGCTCTTATACAACAAATACAACTTTTAACATTGCCACAGCCATACTTAATATCTCAGCAATAATCTTCCATGAACAAACATGTTCTGCCTGTCATTTTAAACATCTGATTCAGTATATTGCAGCCCACTTCAGTGATCACAAAATCCCACCTATTATTTTACCAATGCAACACTGAACATAGACTGTTGTTACACTGGACGTGGTTACCTCCAACAAAGTCAATCTCACACATTATAACATCACACATTACAATTTGAAAATAAATTTCCTTGAAATCTTGCAGTTTGTCCCACATGCAACAAACTCATAGGCTACTCTAAGTGATGTTACATTGTATATTTTGAAAGAAATATTGAGTCTTGCATTCCTTCATAAGAGAGAAATGATTATCAAGTTGCCTTGAAAGAGCATTAAAGAAACTGCAATCTACAGAAAATAGCTATAATTGATGTATCCTTTTTTAGCATTAGAGGACCGAAGACAGTTTATGTTAGCTGACATGATCATTTCTAAAACAAATAACTTTTATTGCAGTTTACAGTTGCTGAAAGGAGGGTGAACATGATGCTTCAAGTCCAATTTGACTCGCCTGTTAGGCTATTATGTCCATGAATATAAAACATACAATGCAATATGTACTGTAAATAGAACAATGCATAAATCATTTAAAACCATAATGTTCTATGTTCTAGATTCCATATCTGAATCTGATGTGTCCATATCAATAGAACATGCTGGGAAAATTCATATTTGAGTGACATATCTCCAGTGAATAGACAGGTTACGGTACATCAACAGATCAACCGCATTTGCTACCAGTTCAAAAATAACTGCAAACGTAGTTTTTTTTTCCCCTGAGGGGGCAATGAGTGAGGTAATTTTGTGTGTGTGTGTGTGTGTGTGTGTGTGTGTGTGTGTGTGTGTGTGTGTGTGTGTGTGTGCACTCGTCTCCGCTCTGCGTATGAGTGTTTGTTGTTGTTATTATCTGCTGTAGAAAAAAAAAGAAAAACCCATTAATATATTATGACCAAATATAAATCTAAATATAGCCAATTGAGGTTTCAGTCCTATTGAAGCCTAGCCTGACACGTCAGACTATATCATAAGAATGTATAGTCTGAAGACCACTGATAGACTGTACCTCAATGGAGGGGCGGGTGATTGCGTTGTCTTTCAAACTGCCTCTCCACGTAATAGGCTAGCGTTCCGGCCAGTGGTACCAGCTGGTATATCAAACTTTTCCCGTAGCCCGTCGGTAACACGGCAAAGACATCTTTTTCAGAACGAAAAACTTCAGTGCACTTTCTTGTTTCACTTTCAAAGAAAATGACAAGTGCAATTCGTCCAAAACTAAAGCCAAAGACGATTCCGCTCTGGTTTGAGCAGGGCTGTCGTCATCGTACAAAGCCCGCCTTACGATTTCCTGTACACATACCGCGCTGTGATTGGTTATCCGCCTCCAGAGGAAGGCTAAAACGGGTTTCTATCAGTGGCCTCTAGACGTACCTCTGTGCAAATTCAAATTTGCTACCACTAGGGGTACGTCTAGAGTCTAGGCTAATTGAAGCCTCAACAGGCTATGTCTTATATTCTTATTTTTTCTGCAGATATAAAGTAAAGCCAATAGCCATATACAGTAGTAGCATAATGATCCTCATTCACTTTAACTGTGTTCAAATACAGAGCTGACCATCACCAGATGATTTCGGAAGATTTCGGAAGATCTGATATCACCAAGTAATTAAGAGTCCGGGATCAATGTCAAACTTGTTGCCCTGGATGAATGGGTTTGGATTAGGGTTAGGGTTAAGGTACATTGATCCAGGGCAAACGTTTGACGTTGATCCTGGACTCTTAAATACTTAGTGATATCAGATCTTGTCTTAATGTGTCTTAATTTCACACTCAGCAATGTACTGTATATCTCAATGTAAATCATGCATTGAGGGAGAAAAAAGCATTGAAGTGTTGGCAACTGTACGTGACTTTGAGCTTCACCACACCCTTAAGTCCTCCATCCGACTTTCCTTCCTGCTTTTCCTCCCCTCCCATTGGCTATCAATCTTTTCCTCAGTGCAGAGAAAAGATTCTAGAACTCTAGAGTGTGCACTCCCATCAACAAGGCCAGCTTGTTTGGGTCACTATGTGACTTCACAACTCTTTGAGATATTATTTTTATCTTTATTTGTTTAGGCACTACATCACCAAATGAATATGGATGGCTTATAGTCATAGGAAGTAGGAAAAGTAAACACAAGCCCATGCACTAGCCTTTCCGGATATGCACTGTGCAGTTCTGGGTACAGGGTTTGCAAACCTAAACAATTATTATATTATCTCCAAAAAAGAGTCTAAAAAGCAAAACGGACAAAAACCTGTTATTTTCTATTTTCTAAGAAAAAAAGCAAGCTTCCTTGCTCTCTATATATGAAGGGATGCTCTATTTGTAGTGAAATAACCAACAGCAAATTGCTGTTAAAAATAGGCCTATATTACTGTATATATATTGTTTACATTACACGCAAAACTAAATGTAAAATAATATTTACAGTAAAATGTGGTCAGTTAATTGAAAATAAAGTTAAAGTTCTCAAACACACATGGATCACACATTCAACGATTCACTGATAAATACATTCATTACTTTATTCCATTTATTAGGCAATGTATTCATTTCTTTGTTGAACCATATGACCATACATCACGTTGTGATAGTTACTATAAGACTATAAGTATTTTACTATAAGTACTTTATGTAACATATAATTATTATTAATTATTATATTATTATATTATTAATAATTTGCAAATGTGACATTATTTGCAACCATTCTTTCTTCCTTCAAGTGCATTAATTCTTCCAGGAACACAAGCAAATAATCACCTGTACATTAGTGATAATTGAAATAGATTTGTGGTCATTTGTGCTGAATGTCTTGAAAAAACAATAAAAAGTCCTATGTAGGCATAGCTACAAAGTGTTTATTTAAGTATAGTATATGACACATTAAAACAACCTTGTTAGCCATGGAGTACAACATTAATGTGACGTGATTTTTATGACATTATAACAGTGTAAAGGATATGACTTACAATCTAACATAATATGACGTATCAAATTCACGCATGACGTATCAAATTCTTATACTACAAGCAGAATCTTTCAGTTGTTGAACAGTTTTGTCTACTATTTGCTACACAATATTAGTTGGAATTTGAGGGATACAAGTTGATTTGTGTCTCAAAAAAGTACTTGTAATTGAGATGACAATAGATACAGTAGATAGCATGGCAATTCTATTGTGGCTATTATAAGTACAAAGAGTTTTTGCTTTATCATTCAATGGGAGAAAAATATGCAAGTTTACTTGTTCACTGTAATTAATGTTGCAGATACTTTCCAGTTTTGTTTTGAATTATTCAACAAAAATGCCATATTTCATGATTGTGTGCCTGTAAATTCAAGAGTTTTGTTAAAATACATTGTGATGTACAGTATTTATTGGTTCTTGAACAATAAAACTAAAATGCCTGTGAATGAAACATCTCTGAATAATTTATCTAAGATACTTACAAATCGTCTCCCAGACCTGTATCAACATTGATCAATCAAATCCCAGCATTAATCAATCAAATATTCACTTTCATCTCTCAACTATGTCTAAAGTACTAGGCCACAAAAAAGTATTCTCCTTTCAAAACTTTAATTGAAAAGCAAAATGATATTGATCACTTCATGAACTTCTGAATGAAATTTATACTGCATCATTACAAAGTAATGTTATTTGGATATTGGGAAGTCATGTCTTTAGGGCAAAATCCTATTGAGCATAGTCTGGCAGACACCCTAGAAAAATAGAAAGTTGGTGGTATTTACCTGGAGATAGACAGGTAGAATTTGTGATGCTACACCACAGAAACACTCTTACTAAAGGAGGACTTTTTAATTCTTATCCTACATGGAATAAAATAATGGAGTAGTTATTTCTCTTCCAAAACTTCTCTAATCCCACAATCTGTGATAAAAGGATAAAGCTGTTACTCTATCTGGTGTAACAACACAGGACATTCATCCTAGAAATGCTCCTCTCTCTTTTTTTCTTTCTTTCTCTTTCTCTCTCTCTCTCACACACTTTTCGTCTGCAGCTCTGGGCTATGCTGCATGGCAGACATGCCAGACAGATGTTTCTAGCTGATTCACATAAAAGCAGAGGGGGTGAGGGGGTGGGAGTGGGTTTTCATTTTGAAGGTTGACTTGGTGGCAAGAGTAATAATAAAATATTGGATTTTTAATATCTGGGCCTTACTGGTGCATGCCATGGTGCTGCTGTTATCACTGTTACTCTAATTGAAGCACTGGAGGGCATGCTTTTGCTTTTAGGAGATCTATTTCTGGGGTTTGGAATGGACCAAGGCCTCCTTTCTAAGTATTACACAAGAATAGACGTGACACAAATGCTCTCTCTCTCTCACACACACACAGCCACAGACACACACACACACACACACACACACACACACACACACACACACACACACACACACACACACACACACACACACACACACACACACACACACACACACACACACACACACACACACACACACACACACACACACACACACACACACAGCTGTTCATCTACCTGCAAGAAGACTGCATCATTACAGCCCTTTCCAGTCACCCACTCAAAATGGAGGACTGGACGACTAGATGATGTCACCACCCAAGAGGGGAAGACAGACAGAAATGGTTTAACTTATTCAAGCCATGCAGGCTTGTGTTTAGCAACAGTCATAACATCATGCCTGAGAGCCGGGCAAAAAAAAAAAAAAAAAGAGACCCTAAACGATTCACATCAGATGCTTGGCAGAATGATCTCTCTATCTCTTGCCTGTATCTGTTATTACTGTATGATGAGGTGAGAGAGAGAAGAAAAAGCTTGGAGATGAATCCATAAATATGAGTAAGAACATATGGTGAAGACCAGGGCTTTAGAAAAAGTATTTTAACATTTCTGTTTTTGCATCCCATCCCAAAATTGAACTTGAACCGGTTACATAAAAATATTGTTCGGAAATAAAAATAGCAATGCTTTCAAATATAGGCTATTAGTAGTCATGATATTGTCCTTTAGTCTCTATCCGACAGCAAACATAATAAAACACAAGGGCTTTGCTTTAAACAAGCTCCACTGTCTTCTTAGAGCCTTGCCTGTGTGAAAATTCTCAGTCAAACAAAAAAAAAATGTTTATTTTTAAAGGCTGCTGTAATCGGTGGCGCTGCTACAACATTTTCACCCTATAGAAAAAAATTTTGGGCCCCCCAAACATTGATTTCAGTGCCAGACCCTTAGAATCAGCCTAACTTTCCTCCCCCCAAGGGTGCCCCTGGCTATTATACTATATGCCTTCAAGTATATGCATTTAAGCACAATTGTTGAAATGCCAATAATGAGAACTAATACGTTTTCCCAAATAACTTTTTAAAACAGTTGCCTTAATGTTAGTGCTGTGTCCAACAATGTTCATCATGGCTGAGTAAAGTCAGAAAACAGGTGAAACGCATGTGTACGGCAAATATTTGTATGATTTATTGATAGACTTGGAGACTGTATAGGCCTTTAGATTGCCTTTCCTTCTGGCTCAAAGCCTTGATGAAGACACACAAGGTGTCTATTGCAGATAACCAGTGCAGAGTTCCATCATGAAGTAAAAGGCATAAAATCTATCTGGCAAAAATAGCTAAGCTTTTCTGAAGCTGAGCTTATGATTCAACATTCAAGCACCCTCAACAACTTAAAGGGAGAAAATGAAAGGCTTGATCTAGTGCTTGAAATCAAAGCCAAAGCTGGTGGTGATTCATTTTGGGAAATCTTACAGAGCAATGCTCTCATCAAAGGTGAAGAGGGTGAAACTAAGGTGAAACTAAGGTCAAGTAGCACAAGTGACCAAGACCATGTACAGTTTCTTCAGACAAGGTTGCTCAATAACACTCAGTAACATTGTTCAATCACATTCACACCTCAGTAACTTTGCAATAACCACTGTAGCTCTTAATCTACTCCAGAGGTAAGTGATATATGCTTGGACTGCTGGAAACACAATCTATATTCGCCAAGGCAGAATATCAGAATACATACTGTAGCAAAAGGCCTCTGTAAATGTCAACATTTCAATGTCAACCCTTTTCTGCAGTTTAGGCTTTGGATGTAGAGCAACGAGCTACATAAATGGTCAAGTATGTGTATTTAGTACACATAGTTTAAGGTATACTAGGCATATATGATATGCACATGACAACTCGCATGACTTAACGTCTCAGTATCCTTTGGTTAGTATAAGCTAACTATGGCTCATATATGACCATGACAAATTTTTGAATGGTTTAAGAGTGTTCTGTGAAGAGACAGGTTTAAAATTAGCAGGTGAAAATATGGTTTTCTAGTCTGGCTAAATTCAAACAAAACAATCACCAGTGATTTAGTCGGTGAACCACCTATTCATTTTCTCACAGAGAAAACATGATTGTCCAGAGCCATTTACTGGGTACTGTGAATGTTCCTCCCCGTTCTGTGATTGGATCCCCAAAACAGGGCTAGAAATTGGCCATGGACACCATGCTGCTATGTAGAGCGAAATGAAATCGAGCATGCAAAGCAGCATGGGTTCTCCAAGGCTAAGTAGTGCAGCAGATTAAGTCAATATATGGGTAGAATCAGGGGTGCTGCTAGAAATTTTGGGCCCTATGACAAAAAAAAATGTTTGGGCCCCTCAAATATTGATTTTAATATTTAAAATTTCTCTGGGCCTCCCAGTTTGTGCTGGGCCCTTAGAATCATCCTAACTCCCCCCCCCCCCCAGCGGCGCCCCTGGGTAGAATCGTTCACTCGTTCACACATGAGTAATGACTAGGACCTACTTTATCAGAAAAGCCTGTTAGCCACCTGAAAATCCAAGATGGAGACCATTTTTCAAGATGGCCGCCCCATTAAACGTGAAAAAAGTGTCTTAAGTGTAGAAATGTAATGGATACAAGTATTGTGATCTAGGCATCAAATTATGTGTAATGTGGTATGATAAATTCATTAGTAGCCATACAGTTCCAATTTTCTGTCCATTTTAAACTCAAATTCTCAGTTTCTGTCATGAAAAACAAACAAACAAGCCACCCTCCATACGAGTTTTTATCAGTAATGCCACTGACAGTAGGCTAAAACACACAGCATACAGCTACTACAAGCAGCTGTACGCCTCCATCTAGGTTTGAACATCGCCGTTGTCACAAGCAGTTCATCATCATTCAACATTCAAGTATGTATCAACTTATCTGCTTAAGCTACGTTCAGTTGACTGGTCATTAGAACTTGCAGTGTTTTATTGAGAAAAGAGACAAATTTTGATATTTTGGGGGCAAGAGATTAGTCAGTTCTTCTTGAATTTGAGGGATAATAATGTTGTTTAGGGAATCTGTTCAGCGAATGACTGACAGAACATTTATTAGGCTACTCAGGGTGTGTGTTCTGATTCACGCCCCACCACACAGGACCGACCAAAAGCAATGCTGAACTCTTCCGTGAAGCAATTGAAGCGGAAACCGACTGATGATGAACACTCAATATGTAAACACTGAGAACAACAGGATCAAATAGTGCACTACAAACTATCACTAGGATTATACAAGGAAGATGTTTAGGTTGGTGTATGTTTGTAAGTATGGTTATCATACTACCCATTTAAATCAGAATACCTTAATCGAAAAAACATGACTTGTTATAGCCTAAACTACACAAACTTGCCAGCATCACCAATAAACAAAAGAACCTAACTTACAACTCTATGCACAAGCAAAGCAAAAAAATGTGTGTCTTAGAAATTGAGCACAAAAGACAATTGTTGCCTATTCTGCTAGGCTACATGTTGTGAAATCCGGAAGAGAGTGAGGGTGAAAATAGTGTGTCCTTCTGTTGGAGTGGTCGTACGTAAGGGCTAACGGCCGACGAAGTGACCTGTTCTACAGAAATAATGGCGAGGTGAGGTTTAGAACTCCGGCGACGCGCAGAAGCGTACAAAACATAATAGAAACATGCAACTCCAATTTAAAAGAATTTAACCTGTTCGGTTTGGGTACTATTTTCAGTTGAATGTAGATCTACAAGGCTGCTTATTGTTGTTTCCTAAAACTGATAGTTCCGGTCCTCGATTGTGATTGATTGAAAACGCCTTTGTAAATTAAGCATTTAGCACAGCTTCAACCGCATTTCATTCTGAACTGCTGTGCCATAAGAAAGTGAAAGGAGCAGCGCTAATGCGTTACTTGGCAACCATTCAGCAGTAGGAAATATATTTTTTGGCGGAGGAATTGGTATAGCCTATTTCTCGTGGTGGTGTCTTCCGTTAATGAAACCACTTCCGGTTAACGTGGTAACAGTTTTAGAAAAGCAATAAACCCCTCGAGTCCGGTGTTAATGCTGGTTTTAGCACGGATGTCTACCAGCACTCGGCTACACCTCGTGCCTAACAACACCCGTGCTAAAACCAGCATTAACACTGGTCTCTCGGGATTTATTGCTTAGATAGTTACCATTCTAAGAGGCATTCATATGGAACGGTGATTAGTTATAAGAGTAGTTATTTTTGGAACTACTTTCAAAGTAGCTAGTTATAAGAGAATAATGGCCACCCATCAGCCAATCAGAGAAGAATCGCGTTCTGAAGGGAGATGTATATAGCCTAAGAATAGCTACCATTGAAGCCATTTCCTCTAGAAGCTAAAAATCATGAGTTAAGGCGAAGTTATAGCACAGTCAGATTCCAGCGGTGTTTTATAAAGTACCAAGAACTCTCACCTATGTACAGATACCAGGGGGAAAAAAAGTTCAAGACATCCAGGGTGGATCCTGTTAGGATTAACACAGTATTCTACAACTTTCAAAGTGGTATCACTGTTTTTCCTTAGGTGGCCATTTAGAGCAATAAGACTATAGAATGATTCCCACCACATTTCTCCTTTAATGGAGAATTTGTTTGCACTTGTTCAATGACAAATTGTTGCAGTCAGTCAGTCAACTACAAAAATTTACTTCTTTCTGACACTTTTTTTCATTTTCATTTTAGCAGCACTGAGCATCATGGCTTCACAATGTCTTTACAATCACTACTTCATGCTCATTGTGACATTGTAAACATAGGCCTGCAGAAAAATGTTTTGTGTAATTATAAGATAAATATAGTTAAACATGCCTGCTATGAAATTAGAGTGCATGTATCAATATGTATCAATATGCATTTGCCTATACCTACAGAGTAGGAGAAAAGTAAACAGGCTAGTAGGCCTAAAAACTCGTTACCTTTTTATAGTGGCCGGTAAAAATATATTTTGGTCGATAAAAGTTATTGTGTTACCATGAGTAAATAGGCCAAAAAGTTAATTCTATACCCTATTGAGAGCTAATGTGAACACACACACACACACACACACACACACACACACACACACACACAGGAGTACAAGAATGAGGGATTCTCTCAGATGAGAAGATAAGCCCTCACGGCGTGACACAGACCTGCATGCAGAGCGGATTAAATGAACAGGTAAGCACCACCATTCCAATGCCGTACAGTACAGTATGGTCTTTGCAGAGATAAGACTATCACTGCACTCTAGGCACTAACAAAGCATGTCTATAGCATGCATGCACCAAGCTCTTAATCCACCAAGGAGACCAAGGAGATGCTCCAACTGATGATGAGGGCGACCTGAGCTGTCCTTTTGTCCTCCACCATTTCGAGAGTAATCTAGTTATTAGTAGCAATATGGCCACCAAGGCCCATGTTATCTCAGTCTGAGCATTATGTAAATCGCAAGGGGAAAATAAGCAAGACATTAATTTGCCAAACCGAGAGGCACACATGCATTCACACACACACACACATATATACACACACACACACACACACACACACACACACACTCACACAAACACAGAGACGTACACAGACAAAAGTTTATCAAACTTTTATGACGATGCGATCTTTGATGTCAAGCATTCTGAGACTCTGCCTGTATTTTTTTCTCTCCCTCTTTTAGGCTAATAAGCTTAAATCTGCGGACCGGTCATTGCTTTGCCTTTGCTGATCTCTAATCCCTTCTTTGATGATACATTAAGCACTGAAAGGGAAGTCATTGAAAGGTTCGGCGAAGGCCCCAGGAAGTCTAAGGACCTCGGCAGTCATCTGGGACCTGGGAAAAGCTCAGAACAATGGCGGGAGTATCAGGCGCTTTTCTTCACATACTTTATAGGCAGCCACGGGAGTGGTGTGATCCATCTGTCTATCGGACAAATACATGTACACATACAAACCCACACAGTTTTATAGTGACCCTTAAACAGATGAATACATACAATGTGTTGTGAATTGTTTTTTTTTGTTTGTTTGTTTGTTTAAAAGACAACAGTTGCCTAAAAATATAGTACAAATATAATAATAATGCAACTATTTTAATTATTACTCCGATGAGTAAAGTAAGTTCAGGTTTGATTACTTTAAAAACTTTTTCATATTCAAAATTTTTGCAATTACAACAAAATGAATGAAGCATACTGTACTGTACTGTACATGCCAATCAGCAGAATGATTAAGCATTAGCCTATATTAAACAGTTATATTTTATATAATCTTCCACAAGACAAATAATATATTCAGATGCTTTATAATGAAATTTTTGATTACTTAGGCTACTACAATGAAATTAGTCTCTCTACTCAAATCTAAAAATTACCTATTTTATTTCATTTTGTACTATAATATATGTACAGTACTGCAATGTGTATACAGCACTGTAGTTTAATCACATAACTCTGTTGCAACTTCACTATATGAAAAGGCTAAAGCTTGTATAAAACAAGCTTTGAATATATGGATTTGCAGTCTCCTACATGTTACAAATTTGCATGAGCACACTTATTCACTCATACGCACACCACACACAAACACCAGCACAAGTCTGCCTAGAACAGATCCAATCAATACTGTTTTCGACTGAGAGCAGCTGTTGGAATGGATCTAAGAACACCAGTCTGCTGTCGCCATGGTGACACCACCGTACGGACAGCTGCAGAGGGATGATGCGAAGAGAAAGAGAGGGAGAGTGAGAGTCCGGTGTTATTGAATTTCTCACGGACAGCAAGAACATCCCATCTGTTCACTGGGCCCGCAGGCTTTAGAACTCCAAACCTATGTTCTATTGCCTGGGGGAACACATAAGAAGTGTTAAAGATGTTAGCCCATTGGTCACACTTGCTGTTAATACACCAATCTATTGTAATTATGACAAATTAGTTACACTGTGTGAGCCTGAAGTTAGCTTAACTAAGTAATTACCATGCAATTGTATGTTAACTATACAACATTACATGTGTGGAGAAACTATTAATTGGGTTAGGGGCCCGGATGAATTAGAAATGGATAAAAGGGATCATGTTTTGCTTTCACTTTTTTGGCTTGATTCTTTTCATGCATATTAGTGTCTGAACAAAGTGATATGTGATATTTTATGGACATGATTGCTTACTTTTAATGAATATCTTCTGCTTCAGCCACGGAAAAGAAAAATGCTCAGAATTGGGACAATAAAATCATCAATCCAATTGTCCGTCCTTCCATCTGAGAAGTGCTTTTTCAAGAGATGAGAGTACACAAGAGGAGCTGGAATGTTGGCGAGGGGCAAATGCCATTTTCTGATTCATTTGGCAACTTCATTTGTTACTGACAAGAGTGCATAAGGGTTCAAACATTCATCATGGACTTTAAATGTACAAGGCTGGATAAAAACATCTTTGCAAGTTTTTAAAGAACACACGAAACTTTTAAAACTTTTTTTCAAAACTTTGGTTTTGTTTATTGTGTGCCACTAAAATAGTAAGTCGGCAAGTCAGCATAGTCAATAGTCTTCAGTCAGTCTATGGCAAGTTGTAAACTAAAAAAACATTATTTTTTATTTCACAGAAAGGCAATTGCATCTTGTTACAAACACAGGAAAAGATGTATAAAATGAAAGACAAGAATAAAGGAATAAGACAGAGCAAGAGAGATAAAATGAGTGAGTGAAGGAATGAATGAATGAAAGAATGAAGTACAGTGAGTGCATTTGAGATCGACTGAATGGGAAGGGAAAGAGTTTCGCTTCACATTCCACTGTCATTTACCCTCTTGAAAAAAAATACAACACACACAGGGTTCCTGTCTGGTTCCTATGGCAACCTGAGGGCTATTATCGTACCTTGCCATTCATTATGAAAGGACTTCAGTTGACAGAAAGAGGGTTCGGTAGGGGCAGGTAGGGGGGCTACAAAAGGGGGAGAAGGAAGATTATCTCAGCTCACAGCTGGGAAAAGAGAGATGGAAAGAGACAGACATAGAGAGAGAGAGAGAGAGAGAGAGAGAGAGAGAGAGAGAGAGAGAGAGAGAGAGAGAGAGTGTAACACAGAGAAAGAACGAGAGAGTGAGACAGAAAGATAGACAGAGAGAATGAAAGAGTATGAGTGAGAAAGAATGGGGGGAAGAGAGAGAGAGAGAGGTGAATGAACAGGTTTGCTTTTGTGTTTCATTTCCCTTTGATTTCATTAGCACAAAGAGGCAGAGGCCCAGGCCAGACTTGGCTTAAATAAAATTTGAGGAAGGCAAAATTGCCCTTGAAAACATGCACTGCCCACCTTGGTGACTGTTTCTGCTTATGATTCTTGTAAAATGAAAGAGAATTATGCCACTTTAACACAGCTTGTGTGTACCTGCAAGTGCTTAAGGGCAAGTGACAGACATATTTCATCATTTTTAATTTTACGCAGAGGTAACATTTACGTTTTACAAATTACACTAGGTCTGACAAGTGAAATAAAGGAGAGTCATTATTAACAGGGTCTACTGAGAATAACTCTTACCAGAACCAAATTGACTGTATTTACAGTACATTAGGTATGCCAATATTGTTAAAGCACTTAAAGGTTTTAGAATAATTATATATATATACATACATACAGTTTATAGTTCATACTTTTCAGAGAGTTAATGTAACAGTTACATTAGTTATGTTAATACAGTTCCAGTCATAGTCATAGTTTCAGTGATATAGTTATGTAGGGGACACGCAGGGGCAGATGAAGAAAGTCCATTAGCAGTTCTAGTCCATCACCCGCTCCCTGGAGACGACACGGGAGCCATTTTAACATTCTCTTGTGAGCAGCCAGGGGACCTGCCCTCAACGCTGGCCGACCCAGAACAAAGACAGCCTGGCACTGTGTGTGCGTGCGTGTGTGTGTGTGTGTGTGTGTGTGTGTGTGAGAGAGAGAGAGAGAATGCCTGTGTATGTGTCTAAAGGTGTGTGTATATCTGTGCCACCTTGCATGTGTGTGTAAGAGACAATGTCAGAAAGAGAGGCAGCAGAGAGAGAAAGTCTGAAGGAGAAAGAGAGGAAAGAAAGAAAGAAAGAAAGAAAGAGAGAGAGAGAGAGAGAGAGAGAGAGAGAGAGAGAGATAGGGGCAAGATGAAAAAAAAAGAGATGGAAAAAGTTTTGACGTACAACAGCGACAAGACGAGCAGTTTCATTGGTTTCTACGGTAACTCAGCGGTGACATTTTTACTCGGTCGCTGACACAAACCTGAAATTACGCTCAGTAGACTCATGTGGGGAGTGTCACTGGCAGCACTGGAGAGCCGCGGCCAGCCTGCAAAATATTACAGTCATCTGTCAGGAGGAGGGAGCGAGTCTGGCTTCCTGGGGTCTGCCTCGCTCTGTTTCCGCAGGAAAGACAGAGCTCTCTCTCTCTCTCTCTCTCTCTCTCTCTCTCTCTCTCTCTCTCTCTCTCTCTCTCTCTCTCTCTCTCTCTCTCTCTCTCTCTCTACCTCACACACTCTCTCAAACACACACACACACACAGATGCACGCAAGGACACACACACACAACGCACAACGACTCCTCACACACACACACACACACACACACACACACACACACACACTCACTCACACACACTCTCTCTCACACACACACACACACACACACACACAGAAAAATCACTCACACAAATCATTCACACACAGACGCACGCACAGACACACAAACACACACCGACTCTCCTCACCCAAACACACACCACCTCTGTCTCTCCCCACACACACACACACACACACACACACACACACACACACACACACACACACACACACACACACACACACACACACGCACACACACACACACACACACACACACACACACGCACACACACACACACACACAGCCATCTGACCAAATCAGACCTGAGTAATGGCTTGTGCAGTGCAGCTCTCCATCTCCTGACATGTGTCTCAGTAACTCACAGAACACCTGGTCAATGCCAAGAAAGTTCACCCCTCTTCACTTTTATTGTGGAGACCGAGAGACATGGAGACAGAAACTGCTGTGCACAAAATCATATGTTCTTCATGCAAAGTAGGCAAAGACATACAGTACAACATTTATTTTCATTACTTCAGCACCTTTAACTTTAACATATGGCACATCATGTTTAAAACCAGAAACTGGAGCAGCAATAACCCAGACATAATTTTTACATTCAGAGTTTTCAATGTCATAAAATGGTTTTCTTAAAAAATAAGAACATGTAGGCACATACGTGAATACTTTCTGTTGAAAAATGGAAAAACTTGGAAAAATGCTAAATAAGAAAAATTTTAATTTTAAGAAACATTTTATTTTCTGTTATGCTTTGCATGAATGTATTATTATTACTACTACTACTACTACTACTACCACTACTAGCACTATTTTGCACTGACAATGCACTGACTCCACTGCATTGCACTTACTTGGTTTGCAGCCTTTTGCAAAGTCTGAATGTACCACACGAAAACATCTGTAATATAGCCAGACTATTTTTTTCCTGTTTTGATGCAATAAATAGCTCTATGAAGCATGCTATAACACTGTAACTGCAAAAGGTTATAACCTCAAAATAACAGCCTTTTGCCATTTGACACGATCGTTAGATTTAGGGGAGTGTTTCGATTTTCCCCCCAGAAATATTCTGTAAGCAGTTGAAATAATTTCCAAGAGATGTATGAATTAACTTTGCTACTCTCAAGCAAAAAGTCCAAAAATGTCAATATTCCCAAGCTTTTGAAAATCAGTCCACTGCAAAATATTTTTTAGAAATTGCAATACAAAATGAAATTATTGCATAAATACTTCAAAAATGTGCAGACACACACACACACACACACACACACACACACACACACACACACACACACACACACACACACACACACACACAGATTTGAGGTATTTTTGGATCGGGCGCCTTTTCCTTGCTGCTTTCCCTCTGGCTGTAAATGCTGGCTACAATCTGCACTTCAGCTCTTACTGGAGTGGTAAGTAGGGCAAAAGCCATCCGAGGACAATCGAGAGAGAGATGGAGAGAGAGAGAGAGAGATGGAGAGAAAGAAGGAAATGAAGGGAGTGAGAGGGAGAGATTTACTGTTAAAATAGGAGAGCAAGACATATTTGAAAGGGATATTTTGGGAAATGTGGTATTTTTGGGGTGATGGAGGACACAGCAGAACTGCAAACAGAGAGGTTCTCTGATACATTCTCTCTCTCTCTCCCTCTCTCTCTCTCACACACACACACACACACACACACACACACACACACACACACACACACACACACACACACACCACACTGTCACAGAAGCCTAGGCCGTGCTGAAACCAGCCACTCGACAAACACTCTTACACGGAGGTGGTCAGAACAGGCTGTCCGTTTTTTTCCCCCCCAGATGCAACAAAAGCTTTGGTGTCTAAACAACACACTGTCTCATTTTTAGAGGAATCAGCTGACGCCGCAATATGAGGCCAACTAGGTTAAGCTAAAAACCTGCCAAGCGCATTCTTGCCCTAATTCGACTCCCTACGTTTTAATTTAAAAATGGCAGAAGACACTTCGCTGCACGCCGTCTCTGTCTCTACTTATTTCTCTTCCCTCTCTCTTTCTCTCTTGTGAAAAAAGGATAGATAAAAAAAATATTATATCGCTTCACTAGATATTTATTTTGAAATTAGCATTATCGTTCCACGTCAATTACAAGCGTTTAAATGCACCTCCATTGTGGACATACGGCACATGAGTCACATATATCTTGCTATAAAGCACCACCACCATCCTTGTGCATAAGTGATGGGGTTCCCCTAGCTCTACCCTGGGCAATGCAGTGTAAAGGCTCCTCGTGTGATACTGTAGTGGATGGTGGTGGGGGGGGGGGTCTGGGTGTGGCGAGGCGAGGTGAGGGGCTGTGATATGGGTCTGGGAGACGACGCATAGCGTGCTTCATGCCAGCCAGCCATCCACTCCAGCATATGGCAGAGCAGGGGGCTTGAAGCCAGCGGGGCAAGCCGGTGTCCTCTTACAGTGCTCGGACAACAAACAGTAGTGCTCCACGCTAAAACAACACTCATTCAACATTGATAACGCAGGCAGGGAGGAGCGAGATGAGCACACACACACACACACACACACACACACACACACACACACACACACACACACACACACACACACACAAACACACACAAAGGAAAAAACAATACAGTAATGAGGACACTATGAGGACACATTAGAAACTGAGTGGTGTGACTGCATAAAAAGCATTACAGAACCATTCATAGAGGCCTAGACATATTCATATGAAAGTGGATGGCTGTTCATCATCATCATCGTTCATCATGATCATAAGCTTATCTGTGACAGACAGACAGACAAAGGCAATTTTAAAAATACTTTGATGTTACTTCAATGCAAAGTGGCTTCAAGCCTAAGTGTTTGAGTTCCACCACTTTAATTATCTGTATTTGAGTGTGAGTGAAAGAGATAAAACGATACTGGGTGGGTGGGCAAGTCAGACTGAGCAAGGGATAGAGAAAGCAGAGAGAGAGAGAGAGAGAGAGAGAGAGAGAGAGAGATAGAGGGAGGGAGAGAGAGAGAGAGAAAGGGGGTGAATGTGTTCACACGTGCCAGGTCTTGGTATGGCTGGGGGTTATTCGGTACTGCGGTAAAAAAGTGGGCGTTGTCTGGATATGGGGTGGTACTGCAGCATGGGCAACGCGGACCATGGTGGTACGGTTCGGTATCAAGCAAGGTGTGTGTGTGTGTGCGCGTGTGTGTGTGTGTGAGAGAGAGAGAAATAGAGAGAGAGAGAGAGAGAGAGAGCATGACAGAGTGTGTGAGAGCGAGACGAGACAGACAGAGAAAAAAGAGGGGTAAGGGGGAATGCGGGAAAGATGGATCTATCCTCCGTGAAAAAAAGATCTATTCTTTCCGACATAAACAAGGGAATCAGTCTCAATCTGCTTCAGCATCCTTGGCATTGAAGGCTAGATGCTCAAAAACAATCAATATAATGACAGATCGAAGCTAGCCTCTATGATGGCTTCAGCAATTGAAGGTGTGAGAACCACATACCTTATTATCAAAGCATTCAGTAACTGCTGTCATGATGATTACGGACTTTTACGTTCTTGAAGGAATCCTGTTTTTATGGTCATTTTGTGTTTACTGAAAGTCATTTTTGTGGACTGTCACAACCCATATCAGTACAGAATAACGCAACAGACACACACACACACACACACACACACACACACACACACACACACACACACACACACACACATAAATACACACACATACACAAACATACTTAGCCAGTGTATGTCTCAAACTTAAATAGAAAAACCCAGAGAAATTGCAAACGATTGAAAAAAATGATGGAGTGTTCCATGGTAGTAACATGTGAGCAGGGGGAAAGCACGAAGAACAATAGGCAAAGCTCAATATTCCGTCTCCTTCTCTTTTGCCTTCTCTCTTTTTCTCTTCCTCCCTCCCTCCCTCTCTTTCTCACCCTCACTCTCTCTTCCCATCTCTTTTTGCCTCTCCCTCTGTCTTTCTGCCTATCTAATAGGGATGGGTATAGATAAGATTTTATCAATATCAATGCCATTATCGATTCTGCTTATCAATCCGATTCCTTATCGATACTCTTTTCGATTCCTGAGTAGCCTAGTTCATGGCAAAAAAAGAAGTCTTTATACTATATGTTTATACCCAATTCCAATCCAATAATTCCTATTAAATTACACTGTATTATATATATCATCAGCCTTTATTGCCTTAGGCTGTATATTTAAAAAAATAAACAGAACAAAATAGCAGTTAGCTATTGATATAATACATTGCTATTTAAAATAATGAGAAATTAGTAGGCAATGTGCTAGTGTTATTTTGTAGGCTTTTTGAGGTTTGCTTTGAGGTTAGGCTGCTACGTTAATGACAGCCACAACATGAGTTAAGTCCGCTAAAAGGAACCATTCAGGTTGAATATTTGAAGGTTGTTCATTAAAGCCTATAGTAAATTACTTTACCTTTATGGTCATTTTAATAATAGACCTTATACTAGCTGTACAAACGCGGTTTTCATACATTAGAGCTGCACATAGTTGACATGCTAGTGCTAGCAGCATAGTGGAATTGTTGCAGATATTAGCCTAAATGAAATTCGATATTTGGTAAATAGCCTATAGAATAACGAATTAAGTGCTTCTGGTAGTCTTCAACTCACCATAACAGCCATTGGCAACATATTTGTCATATATTTGTCAGATATTTGTAACTGCTAATGCTATTGTTGCTGCATAGGAGGGGCACACACTTTCATCGCGTGCGTGTGAGACTGTGTGTGCGTGCATGACTGGAGGAGTCTTGAGGTCGCACTGCTGAAGGTTTGAAAACAGCTACGTGTGTCTGTCTCCTCAATGTGGTAGGCTATGTGAAACACTGGAGTTAATGTGATAGCCTAGAAAATTGCAGTTGGTGCGTGACGCAAATGCACCGCATGCAGGCAGGGAAATGAGAGAATCGTTAAGAAGAATTGATAACGTTGGAGGCGTAGAGTCAGAACCGGTTCTCGATACCCATCCCTACTATCTAAACGGCCATTGTACCTGGCACTGCAGGGAGTAAAAAGGAGTGTTAACATCGCACCTCACTCACTCCTGCCTCACATTCACATGCATACATACACACCCACACACACACACAGACACACACACACACACACACACACACACACACACACACACACACACACACACACACACACACACACACGTTTTCACACCATACTAATGAAAATGCGTAGATAAATACCATATTCAAACATGTCCGGTTTCTCACCTCTACTCAGAGGTTTGTGTCAAGCACTTCTAAAATGCTGTTCGGCAATTTAGAACAAAAGTTTTGTTCTTAAAAATAACAAATTGCAGCGCATTTTTAACCTAGAAATAGAAGCCTGAAATTCAGTCTGATGCCACATACAGTTGTCCAAAAAAAAAAAAAAAAGAAATTTAAAACAGAAAATGAAAATATTGCACCAGGTATTATTGATACAGTAACTGGGTATGATAATGACCCTTTTAGCTGCATTTTCACTAAGCTCCATATAAACGCTAAATAGCCTTGAATGTCGATTCCAAGGGGCCTAAACATCAATTCTTGCATGCTTTCATTACTTTTCTCAGAAGCAGATATTAAAGTCTGGTTTTTCTATGATGACCTACGGTACTGCTGCAGTGATACAAACACATTAGACACACCTCATCTCTGTCACGCAGAGTTGGGAAAATAAACCAACATTGCACAAGAATGGATATTTATTACGTTTACAAACCTTACTCACACATCACTCAGGGTCCTGTTTCCTTAACCACAGACACAGAAGACGTGAGAGGACCACACTTTAAATCAATGCCCGTGAGGCAGAAAGACAGAGAGAGAGAGAGAGAGAGAGAGAGAGAGAGAGAGAGAGAGAGAGAGAGAGAGAGGTTGAGATGCAATAGATATATAATTAATAACACAGGTATCAAAAAACTCGCACAATAGCAGAAGGTTATATGGCATTTCTATTACATTGTATTTTAAATTGATAATTTAAAATGAATTTCTAGATTATAAAAAAGATTAATCACATTTTTAGCCTTCATGTTCTAACTTAGAAATGTGAATGACAAATAAAGATACCTAAACATCTCTTCGCCCAAACATATGGAATACAGATGTACACTCAATTAAGTACAGTCAAAACTGTCAAGTGTCATAGTGCAACTTTGTTGTGGCCAGGCAAATACAAGGATCATCGTTGAGGTGATAAGACTGACTTCCTGTTTTCACTACTGTGAACTTTTAAACTAATCCAAATATCACTGGAGATTCAGAGTTAATGAAAAATTTGTAGTCTGTATTCTCTTTATTGTGCAATAAAACCTCATTAAAACCCATCCATCAAAACTAGACCAATCTAAGAAAGTCTTGACATGACAGTACTGTAGACTGTGTGTACATCAGTCAGACTAATGAAAGAGGTCAAACCATGATGTGGAGACTGATCGTCTGATGCCCTTATGAATCCAGTAAAAATAGACTATCCCCAATAGCTCACTTTAATGTACATTCTTCTGAAGGGTGGTGACAAATGCAAACATTTTGCATAATTTGAAATATGGCTTCATCTCTTGTGGAGGATGCATAGTTTTAACACATATCCTCCAGACATATATATCCATAGGTAAAATACATATTCCCAAGATATATAGATGTAACATGCACACACGATGCATATACACAGCAATCCTACTTAGCTATCATGCATCACTAGTTGTGTTTCTATTCCAAACAGTGTGCTAAAAAGAATTGTGCTAACTACTGTAATTAGCCAGATGCTACACTAGTGTGTGGTCATGTTTGGCTTTACAGGGGTTAATGGGAGGAGCCCCAAAATTAGTAGACAGCTACTTGAGACGGTGCCCTGTCGGTACCTCACCACAGAAAAATCCACCCTGGGAATTGTATGGGCTGCAACTGACGCTTGGGGCATTTATAATGATAGCAAGGAATGCTAACCATTACAGCGGACGCTTCCATACCTTATGTGCCAGGCACCTAATGATAGACTTCTTCAGTAACATATATGGCTGTTATTTCTCTCTTATTCTTTTATTGCTTTTTTTCTTTCTTTCTTTCTTTTTTTTTTCTTTCCACCTTCCCTATAAAGGTTTAGCTTTCTTCCGGTTTTAGATAGATTCTCTCTCTCTCTCTCTCTCTCTCTCTCTCTCTCTCTCTCTCTCTCTCTCCTCCCTTCCCCCTCTCTCATTTTCGCTCTCTCTCCCCATGGTGCACATGACCTACTGCACTGTTGAAGACCTTCTGCCATGAAGTGGGGCATATACATAAACACATATTTGCATACACACACACACACACACACACACACACACACACACACACACACACACACACACACACACACACACACACACACAGACTATATGCATCCATGCACACACATAGTAGGGCAAACCGTGTCGATGCATGAAAGCTGAAAGCTTACAATGGCACTGATCTTAATGCACAATCTCATTTGCATTTAAATACAGTACAGGGCTTAGTAACACACCAGCTAACCTGCACCTCTGACAAGCTCCTTGCCATGCCTGTAAATCACTTACTGAAGACAGCCGGCACCTGAGGCATACAACATTCCTTATCACACACACACACACACACTCTCTCACACACACACACACACACATACACACACACACACACACACACACACACACACACACACACACACACACACGGGCAAATGCATGGGAAAGACCTCCAACAATGCAACCTTTGGATTAATCCATTCTTGTAACATCAAAATTTGAGTCCACGTACACACACACACACACACACACACACATACAGACCTGTGCATTTCCAAAATGAGCCAACATTTACTTTGTCGTCTTGTGCATACATGCTGTTGAATGTTACCACATGTTGAAATACTGTATTTCTTCAATCACACAGGCCTCCTTGTGGCATTTCCCAACGCCCATCCTGTATATCCCCGACTATGTATAAAAGCTTTCCAATATGCTGACAGGAGGAGAATTTTTTCAATCCGGAATTCCCCATCTTTGTTGTGCGCAATATGCTCAAATTACTTATTTTCTTAAACTTCTTTTATTTACGAATCGCTGGTCCATTAGCGGTAGCTTTCCATTCAACAGTATGAAAGGTTTGGGACTATTCTGAATAATACAGACTCCATTGGAAGAGATTCCATTCTAGAACGATCAATGCGACATCTCATTCCAATTACAATATGGAACAATGGGGAAAAAAAAAAAAAAAAAGATTTGCATGTTACACTCCTGCATCAACATCTTGCTGGCTAATATTCTTCAGCCTACATAGCAAAAGATGCACTTGCTGTTCATGTCATCATCATCACACAAAGCAGTTTCAGCCCAGGCCAATGCAGACGCAAAGGGCTGAACTTTAGTATCGATCAACGCCCATCCACAGCCCCATCCACATTCGCTCAACCAATAGTCGCCCAATGGATGCACGTCTGCAGCATAACTCTGATGTGATTTCTGTACGAGGTCAATGGAGGTCTGCAGCATAAGTCCGAAGTGGTTCTTTATGAGGTCAAACACAAGCGTACCGAGCATATTCAGTATCACGCTCTCACCAGTACTTTGTGCTGCTCTCAAAACTGTGAGGAATACACACACTCATACACACATAGATACAGACACACACACTCACACAAAGATATGCACACACACACACATACAGTATAGACAGAGACACAAAGGCGCACATTTTCTTAAGCAATGCCCTATACAAAAGCGACACCTGCGGAAACGCAGCATTAAAACCACCAGACGCATGCACAGATGTGCGGATGGCAGCGAGGCTAAAACGAGAGGTGGTGGCGTCAGACACCCAGACAGACTGGTCCATCACTCGTCTCACACTGTCTCAGCGATGGCCAGACGAGAGAGAGAATTATGAATTTTTTTTTTTGGACACAGCATGGATAGACTACGGTCTTGTGGGATTGCTCATGTCGCCGGGTGAGCTCACATGTGTCCGGCACGTCCTAAACCACCACCACCACCCCCCCCCACCCCACACACACACTCACACACCCCTGTGCTCCAATGCGCACACCCCTCCTCTTAGCCGAGCTTACTGTAGCTCTGCTCTCTGCAGGCCCACATTCCTCGGTTCTGCTACCACCGCCCTGCCTGTCTGTCTGCCTGCTTGCTTGCTTGCCTGCGCCTCACGTTCCCTCATTCCTTCACTCGTTCGCGCCCTCCCTCTCTCTTTTTCTCTCACTCACTCATTCACTCTCTCTCTCTTTCTCTCTGTCTCTTCCTCTCCCATCTGTTTTGCTACTGAAGCCAGGAAGACGCGACTAGCCATTTCTTCCTTTTTTTTGTCATCTCATTTTAACCAACCTCTGTCCCTCTCCCTCAACCTCTGTTCTACACACACACACACACACACATACACACACACACAGACCACATACGCATACGCACGCCATCTTCATCACCCTTTGTCTTTCACAGTAGATAGATGAATGGACTGATGATGAGTTTCCACCTCTGAAGCTTTCTACCTTTCCCATCCGGAAAACATTCATCATCTTGTTTTCGTTTTTTTGTCCGTTTTTTTTTTTTTTTTTGGGTCAGGTCCGTTTCTTTCTCGTTCGTTTTCCGGTGTTTTTTTGTAATCGTCTCTTCGCTCGTTTTTTCTTTCTTTCTTTTTTTTTTTTGTTAACGGGAGACGTATGGGCGCCCCTCACAGCTCCCGAGAACCCAACCCGTGGACATCAAGGCAAAACATCACAAGTTAGGGTCTCAGGGAAGGAGAGAGGTGCCGTTGCTGTCGTCCACTGTCCCGGCCCGACCAGCCACCCAGCTAACCGGCTAGCCAGCCAGCAGAGAGCGGTGTGGAAGAACGCGTTATCCCTTACGGCCCAGACCCTCTCCTCTCCTCTCCTCTCCGCTCCTCTCTCTATCCCTCTCTCTTCCTTAGCTCCTCTCGTCCATCTTCTCCTCCCCGCTCTCTCTCTCTCTCTCTCTCTCTCTCTCTCTCTCTCTCTCTCCCTGTGATCTGGCACCGATCCCTTGTTCCCCCCCGTTTGTCGCCCCTGCTGTCTCGTTCCCTCACACACCCCGCTCCAGAAGCTAACAAGTGCAGCCTGCCCTCACGTTGAACGCACACACACACACACACACACACACACACACACACACACACACACAGATACCGAACACAAAGTGAAAACCCTGCACGACACTCAACCCGCCCGCACGCACACGCACACACACACACATTGTGGCACAGGGAATCCACTAACACACACACACACACTTTCAGTCCGACACACACAAACACTCACAAAGACACACACACAAAGACCCACGGCAGACATGCGCATTACGCACACAAGTGCTAGCCTGCATTGGAGTTAACAGCTACACCACACACAGACATCAGCAACAGACCACACACATCCATGGACATGCACACACACACATACACACACACACACACACACACACACACACACACACACACACACACACACATACACTCACTCACAAAGGAATACATACAAATATCATATCTATCAGACAGACAAGGTCTATAGGGCTATAAACACTGCAAGTCTCATCTTCAGTCTATATTTATAAACTGGCAGGTTTTCCTCGCAGGGAGAGGGAGAGAGAGAGAGAGAGAGAGAGAGAGAGAGAGAGAAAGAGAAATAGAGGGAGAGAGAGGGGTGAGACAGAGAGAGAGAGGGGTGAGACAGAGACAGCCCCGCTACTCGCACAACAATGGCAGCACAGGAGAGATGGTGCCGGTGGAAGACAAGGAGGTCCTCGGCAAACGGGGGAAATGAAGCGACCAGTAGGTTATCACTCTGTCGCTCCCCCTCTCTCCCTCTCTCTCTCTTTCCTACACACACACACACACACACACACACACACACACACTCACACATGCTTGCAGACATGCAGACACTCATGTGCACGTGTGCATATGAGCGCATGCAGACACACACTCTCTCTCTCTCTCTCACACACACACACACACACTTGCTAAAGCTTGCTAATGCTCAGCCAAGCCACACGTCCAGCATCTTAAAGAAGAGGACTAGAATCCTCACCACCTCCTCAACAACACTGTCTACTACATCTTCTACCCACTGTTCCATTCCATTCAGCTATTTGCACATTGCTCAAACACTTCTGTACACTAACAATGCAACCCAGACAAGAATAGCCTCTAAAATACTCAATCCCAAAGGCATATACATTTGCTAAGGCACCATCACATTTAGCCAAAGAGCACAGAGAGAAAGAGACAGACAGAGAGAGAAAGACAGAGAGAAAGAGCGAGATAGAGAGAGAAAGAGAGAAGGAAAGAGGGAAGAAGGGAGAGGATTGAACTCACCCTGCTGGCGGCGGTAGCGGCAGATCAGGATGCCGCAGTCGACGGCGGGTCCCTGTCTCGTCTGCCGCGGACGAGAGGGAGGGAGGAGAGAGAGAGAGAGAGAGAGAGAGAGAGAGAGAAAGAGAGAGAGAGAGAGAGGAACAGAGAGATACAGGGAGGAGAGGGGAAAAAGCAACAGAGAGAAAAGAAATGGGGGGGGGGGGGTGGGTGGAGGAGGTTGGGGGGGGGGGGGCGAGAGCAGGAGTAAAAAAAAAAAGAAAGAGAAGAGGAATGAGACAGGGAATAAAAGGAAGAGACAGGAAAAGAAAGGAAGAGAGAGAAAGAGAGAGACAGAGAGAAAGAGGGAGAGAAAAGTGTGTGAGAATCCAACGGTCCTCATACTTTCAAGGTGGCACAGCAGCTAAGAAAACCACTGAGACGAGGAAAAGGAAGAAAGGAGGAGAGAAAAAGGCAAAAGGAGAAGAGGAGAGGAGAGGAAGGAAAGGAATGGAGAAGAGAGGAAAGGAGAGGAGAGGAGAGTAGCGTGGGGGCACGATGCCCCTCTGGCAGACGAATGCTGTCTGGCTGTCTGGACTAGAGAGGTGTAGGAGAGACTGAGAGAGGCAGAGAGAGGGAGACAGAGAGAGAAAGAGAGAGGGGGGGGGAGGAAGGGGGAGAGAGAGACAGGGAGAGGGAGGGAGCAAGGAGGGAAATTTAAAATGCATTGGCAGGTACTGTACACTATACGACAATCTCTCCTAGACTAGTAGGAACTTAATAGAGAAAGAGAGACCAAAAAAAAAGAAAAGAAAAAAGGGCCCATGGGAGAAGCTCCAAAATGTCGGTATGAGAAGCATTTTTCTTTTCTCTTTTTCTTTTTTTTTCTTTTTTTTTTTTTTTAAATGACTCGCAAAAGCGAAGGGTGTCAGACTCCGTGAAAGATACCCCATTGTTTTTGCCTTTCAACAGGGACTGAGACGGACAGAAAAGAGGGGGGAAAAAAACGAGAGAACACTGTATCACACGTGTATCACGGTTACACAGAACAGCCAACCACCCCCACCCCATCCACCACTCCTCTCCTCTCCCAACCACCAATACCACTACCAGCAGCAGCAAGAGCAGAAAAACAAAAAGAAAGGGAGAAAAAACAAACCAGTGGAAACCTAGCGGTCATCTGATCCCTACATAAGGTAAAAAATGAACAAAAATAAACAATGACACACAGAGATGAATAATAGGAAAGAATGTGTCAACGCCTGGGTCTGTCATTCTGACCCACACACATACACACACACACACACACACACACACACGCTCACAAGACACACTACTAAACATTTATGGACTTCTCTTTCTCACTACACACAATCTGTCTCTTACACTAAAAGAATTCACACGGAATGAAAGCAGGGATACAGACTGCAGGTCAAGGCTGAGAAAACGACAAAGACAGAGGGAGAAATCGAAATCATCCATTCATTTCCTCCAACAGCTGAGATCAGTTAGACCAAGAGGCCCGCTACCCCTTGAGAAGGAGGGGAGAGAGAGAGAGAAAGAGAGAGGGAGAGAGAGAGAGAGAGAGAGAGAGAGAGAGAGAGAGAGAGAGAGAAAGACAGAAATACGGAGGAAGAGCAAGAGAGACGGAGGAAGAAAGAAGACGAAAGAGAGTGAGTGAAAGAAAGAGAGTAAAAGAAAGGTGGTTCTCGCCTTACAAAACATTCTTCGTGCTCATTCCTTTTTTTTCCTGTTTGTCTCCCTCTCTTTCTCTTTTTTTTCTTCCCTTCTCTTTATCTCTCACAAAAAAATCCAAGTCCGGCATTTTCTTTCATTCCACTTAACCGTATTCTCTGTCTCACTCTCTCAGCACAACTGGGAATCTGAACAGCACTAGGAGGGAGGGAACAAGAGAGAGAGAGAGAGAGAGAGAGAGGGAGGGAGGGAGGGAGGGAGAGAGAGAGCGAGAGAGCAGCCAAGAGGGAAGGCAGGAGGGAGGGGGGGGGGGCGTAGATAAAGGGAGTGTGCGAGAGAGAAAAAGAGAGTGAGATATTGAACGAGAGAAAGATAGAGAGAGAGAGAGAGAGAGAGAGAGAAAGAGAGAGAGGCAGAGTGAGTGAAGGTAGGAGAGCAGATATGGTTGTCTGCGTGATGTTCATGATCTGTTCAGACTTAACTTACTTCTGCCGTCTTCATATTAATGAGAGGTGTGAGAACACTGGAGTGGGGGAAGCAGAATGTTGAAGCAACAGCACAGTAAAAGAAAAAAAAAGAGCCAGAGAACGAAAGAGTGAGTGAGAGAGCGAGAGCGAGAGAGAGCGACAGAGAGAGAGAGAGACTAAGGGAGGACAGAGAAATCTCGGCAAAGGAGGCAGCCAACGGCCAACTGGAAATGGGCACTTATCAGCGACAGAAACATCTCTCCTCTCTAACATCCCCCTCTCCCTCCCTCCCTCCCTCCCTTCCTTAGTCTCAGTGAACTGTTGGTTCTCCACCCCATCACCCATCTCTCACTGCTTCATCTACCAGCCTTTAGCTAGCCTTCTTGCTCCATTCCTCAAAGTAAATAACGACACACAGTAAAACACTTGATGCCTCCGCACTTAGAGGCACCGCAATAAAGACAAACTTGCTGTTTAAGGGTGTCACAGTGAAACTGCCAGCACTTCAAACATTCAACCAAGGAGAAATGTGTGTGTGTGTGTGTGTGTGTGTGTGTGTGTGTGTGTGTGTGTGTGTGTGTGTGTGTGTGTGTGTGAATGTGTGTGTACTGTTTTACTAGCATAATAGCCATGGCTATATGCAATTAAGCTGTGAGACTTCCTGGTCAAGTTCTTATCTTGTTACTCAGCACAAGGTGAGATTTGAGAAGCAGATACAATCATATTACACACACACACACACACACACACACACACACACACACACACACACACACACACACACACACACACACACACACATACACACCACCATCTCCTATAAGCTCCACTTTTGTTCATCCATTTCTTTCTGTCTCTCTCACTACCCCCAAACTAACGAACGAACACATACACCATGCCTTGCACATCAGTTCTATTAGCTTTCATATATAGGGATACACAACTGTATTCCCTGTGCTACATGCAGACTAAAGGATGTAGCAGGTGGAGCAGTGTATAGAACAACAACTCCCATCA
>JAODXP020000020.1:28639759-28662259 GCA_027497455.2 Sardinella longiceps
TATAACTCTGTACATCACAAACGTACACCATCTCCCCTCCATGCGTAAACAAATAACCCCAATGAAACACTCGACACATAGTACATCTTTGAGGGAAGCCAATAAGTGGGTGTGTCTGTGTAGCTCTCGTGGCCCACCAGGACTGTGGAAGAGCATCGGTGCTGCAGAGTATTTTTTGGTTTGTTTACAGTAGTTTTTTTTTTCTTTCTTTCTTTTTTTTACAGTAATAGTAACTGTAGATTCTTTCACTTCATCTCCTTCAGTTGCGATTTCTTTTTTTTTTTCATTTATGAGAGTTGTTTTTGCCTTTTCCGTCGCTCCTTTTAAACCACATGCCTACGTGTTTTTTTTTCTTTCTTTTTTTGCAGTCAACATGAACTTTGTACAAATTTGGCTGCTGAATCACACTTCAAATCCCTGTGAAGACAGCAGCAAAGATGAGGACTAAATCAGCCATCCAATAATATCCAAAGTACTCTCTCTCTCTCTCTCTCTCTCTCTCTCTCTCTCTCTCTCTCTCTCACACACACACACACACACACACACACACACACACACACACACTTTCTCTCTCTCTCTTTTTTTTTTTGTCTCCCACGTAAAACTCCAATGGAAGCATAAAGCAAATGTTTTATTGGCAAGGAAATGTGTTTTCAAAGTGTCAATGCAAATTTGACTAGAGGACCGAAGAGGTTTTGATGATCTGAGATAAAGTTTAGTAAACTGAACACAGGCTTGTGAACCATCATGTCTGAGATATCATGCCATTCTGGTGTTTACACACACACACACACACACACACACACACACACACACACACACACACACACACACGCACAAACACACACACCAAAACATGAATGTACAGTACAAACAAAATTTAACAGCATACAGACAAAGCATGTAAAATTGAAGTCTAAATTACAATGCCAGCAAATCTATTACAGGCGTTTACATATGAGACATTGACGTACGTCTACTGAAATGTTTCCTTTTTCATGACGTATTAATTTAATGTTTGACTTTTCCAACACAAACTAAATAAAACCTTTTTCTTCCACCAGAACATGAGAATTTGTTTTCTCATCCGGTCTTCTGATGTGATTGGCTCTTTTAAAACAAATGTTATGCTTCGTTGCTTGATCCAAAACCACCTATAAATTATCCTAATGCCAGATTGTTGACAGCGAGCCAGCTTCTTCTAAACAAGTGACACTCACCGACATCAACACCATGTTTGCTTTCTGCTTGACTGATGAAACACAAGATGGATGGTTTTTGAAATCCACAGACCACACCTGTCTGAGGTCAACAAGAACCCATGAGGCGCTTACATCAGCATTATGGCAGAGTAGTGATATGACGAGACTTTTTTTCATATCCATCTCATATCGAGGCACACCCATTCCATGTCTTCAATTATTATTATTAATTATTATTATTATGAAGTATTTAAAAAAAGAAAAAAAGAAATAATAATAATATTAATAATAATAGTAATAATAATAATAATAATAATAATAATATATTGGGTGACTTTTGACTTTGACACGACTTTACAGGTCATGTTTTAGAGTAAATGTCTCATATTTACACTAGGAAATAGAAAATAAATGATAATCATTTACATTGCACTTTTATTTATTTGTAAACACTAAACGTGTTTTTCAGAGTGCTCATTTGCATCCCCATGGATCAGTTGTGTGAATGCAAATATAACATTAAGACAATGATTTATACCATCGTCGTAATATTACGATTATGTTGTTTCAATCTAGATACAGTAGATATTTACCAGTGAAAATGTTGAATAAGTCTAGTAACCTTATACTTTCGAAGTTCACTGTTTAGATGTCTGGAATAAGTTTAGAACTTTCTGGAACTATACTCTTCGGAACTTGAATCGTTATACTCATATTGTTGTTGCTAACTTCTGCGATGTGTGATTATGACATAAACTATTAAGAATATAAAACGTTGCCTTCTAATTTCGTTTTCGACATATTTGCAAGTTATTCTAAGTTCAATAGCTTGTCTTTAGGGGTCACTCAAACACATTCAGTATTTGCAACTACCGCATCATGAATTTATGAAGAAAAATGTCCATTGAGGGCAATATTCTGCGTCATTCCCTTTGTCCTTCACATTCAAATTGAGGTCAACAAAATGGAGCCTGCCAATTGGCTTCTGGGTGAAGTACTGCAGTTGCTGCAGCATGATCAGGTCAACCACAAACTCCTGTACTGGTGTAGATGTAGACTGACGTCAGCGCTTCAGTGTTTCTGCAGATTGGTCCCAGATATTGACGCCAAGCGATATCCTAGGGAAAGCTAGGAGGCTGTACAGTTATCTCCTATGGTGTAACTCTAAACTATACAACCTACTACCTCAGCCTGGGAGCTCGCCGCAGAGAAGGCGTGGCTAGTTAGCCACAGGCAGTTAGCACTTGGGGTGCTAGGTTGGGGTGCAAAAGTTGGGCCAGGGACAGGCATCCAAAACAGGGCACTCTCAAAGAATCCCCAGCTGCCCCTGGTAGGATGTTGGATTCACATTCAGTTACCACGTCCTTCAACTACAGTATGTTTCCTTGTGCAATAGGAAGTTAGCTGAATAGCTATCACACGCATATAGTAAGGCCTGACCCTCCGCGAGTTGAGCGGTGCCCAATCTCGTTGTGCAGTACGGTGTGCCGCGGTGTTCTGGCCCTGCGGACACATACCTATAGACACGAGCTTGTGTTGCCAGTCACCACAAGTTCGGATCTACGGGTTTGTGGCAGCTGGCATTTCCCTTCCGTGTTGGAACAATCTGAAGTAGGGAATATTGTTAAAAACCCTCCAAAAAGCAACAAATCATGGAATATGTTGCTGGGCTTACATCGCCTCACATGTACTCCAACATTCTGTGGATGGACAACATTTTTAAAGTTGAGAACTTACACGATAACTCTCATTAACACGTTTAGCTTTCCATGTGAAGACTTTACATACTTGACAAAAAATGTAGGTGGCCTTGAAAACAACATCTGATGACATGGACCAGGTAAGAGTCTGGAGTATTACTGTATACTTTAGTACAGTGTGGTACAATATCTGGCAGAGTATAAACATAGTGTCAAAGTATGAGGAAAAACACCCCTCTTTTACAACGAATATGGTTTGGCTCAACTATAAGACTAAGATTGTCATAGACTGTTAATTAAACTTTATTTGTAATGTTTTGAGAGGAACATCAGAAAAATAAATGCTTCATAAAAGTATACAACACTTACATTACATTAGCATCATAACTTTGTCCTGTGTGTACTTGAGTATTTTCAAGTTTGAAGGTCACCTCAAATTTAGACCCCTGTCACATTCAAATTTAAATTGGAACAAGTGAAACGAAAGTGTTTATTATGTCTTTAAGTACACAATGAGATTCCGATATATTTTTTTTTCGTCTTGACGAGTTTAGTGCTTTATTATTATAACGAAGACGTTGCGGTACTGTTTCCGTTGTTAATGACCTTCAAATGTGTTGCGACCCTGCAATTCTGAGGATCTATATTGATTTTACTGACATACTGACATACTGTTTTACTGACATACATACTGTAAGTTTGAGTTATTAGTATACGGTTTATTCTACAATAGCTCATAAAAGTAGGTCAGAGGGATATTGTACAAAACCCTTTTTGTCTTGTCCATGCAGATCCAAAAAGAAGCACTGCACCAAAAACATATTAGAGTTCTTGTGCCAGAATGCAGAAATATTTGAATGCAACAAGCTGCAATTCAGTGTAGCTAAAGCCACAGGGTCCTGCCACTCCCCTCTGACATTCATCAACCGATATGATCAAACAATGGGCAAAGTCCTGAAAAATATTTCCATGAAATCTGCATCTTGACAGAGAAATAGTTATTTCGAAATGCATCGATAATATTTTGAGCTCTTGTTTATGAAAGCGGCGACTGGAAAAATGATTGAGATGTTTGGAATATTTTTGCGGAATAAGAGTGTAAAGTGCATGTGAGGAGAATGCTCTAAGAGAAAACACATTTTCATTCCACTATTAATAAATTCGGCTACTATCTATTCTGCAGCCTGCATGTACTGTATGTATGCTACATGTCCTTGGCATCCTACTGAGGGCAAGAATCAGATAGAATGTAAATCTTAGACATTTACAACACGCCTCTTGGCCCCAGATTGAAGGCCATTTTAGCAGCTGTCGCTGTTGGAATTATTTGTGTTGTCCTACGTGCTTGAAAGTTTCTCAGAAAGCACTGTTGTGTTTGAAGGGAAAAAAATACCTCAATCTCTGTGAGGACATTGGGATGCAGGGTTGTGTGGGGGCGAAATCCTGACTTTTATTCATTCTTTTGGCCAAGAGGACCTGATCACATAATATATCCGCACAGCATATATATTATATATATATTAGTCGTAAATTCAACGCATTGTAACCGAGGAAACGGCGAAGTCGCGAACGGCAGTTTGTTGTGTGGGAAGTACTAAGGTGGGCAGTGGATGGAGAGAGGGAAACAGAAGGCAATAAGAAGAGGCACATACCAGTGGGCCAGTACTGCACGAGCCAGTGGCAACGATGCTGAACGGCGCCGTGTCCGCAAAGGGCGGTCAGTCCTCACCTGTGATCAAAATGGAGTCAGGCTTAGGGGACAGAGTAGGCCGATTCCAGCGCCAGCAAAACAACCTGAAACAAGACAGGGAGCTCACATTAAAAACACAACACAAGGGCTTGGACTTTTTTCGAACAAAAGAAAAAACACTCAATACGCAAACATGTCCGTACATGAATAAAGCGGCGGGGAGGACAAGAAATGTTTCCTGAAACTAAGAAAAGGAGAATCACGAGCAAAGCCAACGACAGCGTTGCTTCAAAACGACGGGATAGCGCCAAGTCATCAACGAGAGTGCCTCAAAAAACACTGTCCCCTCATTCCCCGGCTCTCTTAGCCTCCTGTCCAGCTGTCCTATCCACATTTTTACCGGGAAGCGAAAACCCCAAAACGGATTTGAAAAAAGATTCCGTGGGAGAGAAAAGGCGGAAAGGTCGAACGCGGTGAGATGCGGTCGAGAAGGAGGTTCAGCACTGCCCTGGCTACAGAGAAAGTGGAATTTGTGACCATGCAAAGGAAAGGGTGGTGTTTTCTTTTTTTTTTTTTTTTTTTTTGGCGCTTCGCTCTGCTCGGGTTTTTTTGGATCCCAGCAGGGTTCTTGGCTGCGGTTCTGACTCCTTAGCAGTGCCAAAATTTGGACGTTTCCTTTTGTCTTAAACTCCCATGTATAAAGCTAAAGAGGGGGGACGACTGGAGAAAAAAAAGCGCTTCAAACATGCGGAGTGAAAAAATGAAGCAAGAGATGAAAAATAGAGCGAAAGTTCGTGTCGAGGGAGAGGGAGAGAGTAAGAGTACAACAGAGAAAAAGAGAGGGAGAGAGAGGGAGAGAGAGAGAGGGAGAGCGCAAGAGAAAAATAATAGAAGCTTAACAGCAGAGTTAAAAAAGAAACTGAACACTCAAAAGAGAAGTGAAGCCTGAAAAGGGTTGCTTTCACACCGGATTTCTTTCTCTGCAAACATGCCATGTCTCCCTACGCGAGCAGCACGCTGTCTCCTCTCCGCCGCTCCCTCCCTGCCTCTGTCCAATCCACGCCACGTAGCGCGAGAGTGAGAGTAGCAAGAGAGAGAGAGAGAGAGAGAGAGAGAGAGAGTGTGTGTGCAAGAGTGAGAAAGAGAGCAGATACGTTTTCTCCCCTCTCCAAAATGGCTGTGGCCGTGGATGAGCTACAAGCAATTGAGAGAGCGAGTGAGAGAGAGTGAGTAAGAGAGAGAGAGAGAGAGAGAGAGAGAGAGAGAGAGAGAAATAGAGACAGAACGTGAGACAGACCAGACAGACAGCCAGACGGAGAGACAGGCAGAGTGACTTGGAGGCAAGAGCAACACTCTTTGCCGTCCTGCAAAACAATATGCAGCGGGTTCCACCGGACTCTTACCCCTGCTGTCCAAAAAACGCCATTCTCTTGCTCCTTCCCTCTTTCTCCCACTCACTTTTCCTTTCGGGGCTGAGAGAGCTCCAAACCCAGTGCACTTAGTAGCTGTCCAGTAATGACCTCTTACACTGGGCATGCAGGGGCGCTATGCCCGACATGCTAACCGGCTAAGATTAGCTCCATTCTGTGTGTGTGTGTATGTTTGTGTGTTGGGGTGTGTGTGTGTGTGTGTGTCTGTCTCCCTGCCCCGTTTGTCTACCCATTTGTCTGGCGAATATGTCTACCTAATCCTGTGTCTGAATCAATCTGTCAAACCCTCCATGTATGTCCACGTCAGTCTGTCACAGGCTAAGTCAGTCAGTTGGTCGCTCGATTTGGCCGTTGCACATGCTACCGTCCCGAGACCCAAACATCTCAGTGTGCCATTATGTCTGAGACCATCTGTCTGTATTGGTGAGCTGAGAGTCTGCCAGTCAGCCGCTTAGCTGGTCGCATATTTTTTTTTCCTCTTTCTGTGTCTACTAGTCCGGTCTGTGTCTGTCTGTCCGCCAAACTCATCTCAAGAGCTCTTCTCAGTCGGGGGAACTTTTGTCGGTTTTGTGGACTCCGATGTGGAATGCGGATTTTTTTTTTTTTTTTAAACGAACAAATAAATAAATAGGTAGGAAAGTAAATGTCAGGGCGCTACTCACGCGGGACAACAATAGAGGGGCACCAGCCCAAACCACACTGAAATAGGACTCTTAGTAACAGTTTCACTTCCTCAAGATATTTGTGACGGAGCTCCAAGCGAAACGGCCATTCAAAAATATGAAAACAGCACTGAATATATACGTGCACAGTACTATATATGTGTAAAACATGGCAGATAATGCACATCAACCTGCTATAGGACCAGCTATATCTTATTCTTAACCACTGCACTCATACACAGGTCTCTCAGAGCTGAATAACAGGGTGAAGGATGACTGGGGACACTTTTCAGTGATACACACACTGCAGTCCTGGTTGTGGTGCAACAACATAACTCTTCCTGCTTTTGTTTTACTATCCTACACCCCACCCATTTCAACCTTCAAATATATACTAAAAGTAGTTTCAGTACAGCGAGTGTCCTAGATTTTTGGACTCACTAACAGAGGCCGCAACGCAAACTATTCCATAACAGAAGTATCCGCGTTTAGCGAATGCAGCTGTGCGAAAATGTAGGAAAAGCATTTCGACAAAAGAAAAGGGGGTACAAAGACACAAAGGAAGACTTAATTGCCAAAACTGGAAATTGGAAGGCTTTTTTTCCCCTATTCCTCCTTCTCCTCCTCCTCTTCACCTCGCTTAGAGTTGTCTGTATCTCATCCTGCCCTCGATCGAATCTCAATGAGCAGATTTGACTCCCAGCTTACTGCCAAGCCCCCTTGTCCCTGTGCCCGCGGTGCCATGCCAGGAGGCAGGAGTGCCCCCCTCCCCAGCAGACGGGTGAACAAAAGGGGCACCAGGACACGGGCCCACTGTGGCCCCCGCTGCCCAGGGACACCCAGGGGAATGAAGGCACTGGGAAACGCCAAAAGAAAAGAAGAAAGCGAAATGACAGATCGAATGAGCGAGGGAGAGGTGGTTGGTGGTGAAAGTCGAGAAAGGGGGGAAATTAAGACAGATGGACAGAGTCAGGAGAGAAAAAAAAAATCAAAGAGGAGATATAAAGAGAGAGAGAGAGAAAGAGAGAGAGAGATGTATGGACATATAAAAGGAAAGAAGGGAGCTCAAATTGACCCAGGAGCCCACAGCCTAATGACCTCATCCCTCCTGTGAACTGGTCAGACAGGTTTATGAAAAGTCCTGATGAATTTCTATAAAGGGGGCGGGAGGACAGAAGTGGGGGGAATGTACACTGAAGAAAATGAGGCCGGCTCGAAAATCAACCCTCTGAGCAAAAGAAAAGGAACACAGAGCAAAAGACAAAAAAAAAAAAAAAAAAAAAAAAGTCGACGGCCAAAGTCACTCACTAGTACACTGTCAAAAACTAAACAATAAGAACTTGTATTTGGTGGCTTAAGGCTTGTTTATGTCGACTTACCGATTGAGTCTCTATTTTCCAGGGAGCAGCTTGGCACTGGCTCTCAAGAGCCGAGTCCACATTAGCCAGAGGCGGCAATAACAACCCAACCCAGCAATCAACAGCAACACAGCACAGAACTAACACTAAAACCCGCGGACTAAGGGCTGCTGCCTGTATCGAGAAAAGACGGCCAGCAATAAAGCGTTTTGGAAAACATAAAAACAAAAACAAACACACACACACACACACACACACAACCGCATAAAATGTGTCTTGACTCAAGACCTACCGAATGTTTTGAAATGAATGGTGGTGAAAAAGAGAAAGAACCAGCGGAGACAATGTAGAGAGACAACAGTCATCCCAGCGAGAGCCACTGAAAAGCCTGTGTGCTCAGCTGAGCAGCTGCCTGCTCAACAAGCAAATGACAAGCAACATCTGTTTCGAAGAAAGCCAAGATCCCGTCTTTGAATTGGCTTGATGCTCGTTCCTCTCTTTTTCTAATCAGGCAGCCTCCCTCCTTCTTGCCATCCATCTTGCTCCCTCTCCGTGTCTAGATCTTTTTTTCTCACGCATGAAGCACAAAACAGATATGCAAGAATGCCAGAGACGTTACTCTTATTTGCTAGTCATGAAATAAAAGGATAGCAAACATTCGCCATTGCAGCCACCACTGGACCAACAAGACCTCCTTGTTCTTGGGGCCTCCTAAAATCTCCTACATACTGGGTTTAGAATCTTGTGCCAGCTAACAGGGTTGCATGTGTAAACTCATATCAATGCATTTGATTGGCAAAATAGCTTGTGTCCATTGGTAATATCTATTCTGTACATTATAATTGAGAAGGGACTGGCTGTAGTATGTGCACTGTCACTTGCACACTAAGCCTCTGATGTCACATGCATTCTCTGCCAGAAATTCGAAAAGCGTTATCACGAAGAAGGCAAAGGACTGTGGAGAGACAACTGTGTATATTTTATGCCACACAGACAGCCTATCAATGTAAATTTTAAATATTCATGTTTTTTGTAACTTTAATTGTACATTTTTAATATTGATATTTTTTTTTGTTGTTTGGAATGATAAGTGATGCCACCTATTAGACAGTTCTCTCATCTTATCTTTTAGTAGTTTAGACACATTTCTGATTTTTACATTAGTTTCTCAACAATTTTGTTTTCACAGCTCAGAGTGTGTTTCTCTTGATTCTAGTGAGTAGCTAGTTTGTAAGCTAAAGTGTGTGGTCCTGAAAACCCGATGACCCTAACACCAGAACCTAGATCTTGCTGTTATTGTGCTTCACACAATTTCATACAAAAATGCTGAAAATCGGTCGAGAAAAGAACAGGCTAACTAATATCACTAGCATTTACAAAACATAGTTACAAGGGCAGAATTGTACAATTTCTACTATGTTATTAGTTCTTTTCCGTTCTATTTTCTACTAACTCTTACACTATTTTCCTCTAAATATTACCCATAGTACAAATCTGTCACTGTGTTTAAAAAGTGATTCAAAGCTGTTTTCACCTTTCCATTTTCACAGTCACAAATTTTGACAGGTATTGCTATCTAACAACCATACCCCTTCATTAATTTTTTATTTATTTATCTTTTTTACATTTGTCTCCCATCATTCTATAAAGCCCTGCTCATCTTCTAAAGTAGCTTGGTAGTATCTAGTCTGTAATTATGTTTTTTTTTCTCTCAGAATGAAACATTTCTCTCGACTGTGCTAAAATAATTTCCTTCATAAATGCCATGAATGCTGAACAGCAAGCAGAGTTAACTGGCATCAGGTCTATCAGTTTATTTCAAACAACTATTAAACATTTCACTGTACAATTGTCATCTATTTGACTTCCATCTGTTGCTGCCTTTGCCGTCCCTTTAATTGCCCTCTCTATTATCTACAGTAGATATGATGTTTGCATAATGAATTTTGTCCAGGGCTAGCATGGCCTGAACCTGTGAGTGCCCGCGGAGCGACTAACAATGACAAGACTGACAGATGAGAATTTTTCTTCATTCACTTCATTTAAATAAATAAATAAATAGATAGATAGATAGAAAGATCATATTTTGAAAATGTAGTAGCATTTTATTTTTTGAATACATTATCACTAAATGTGCAACCAGTAAGCAAAGCTGTGATCGTGGTTCCCATTGTGGCCGTGTGTGTGCATGTGAAGTCTGAGAAAGACCATGGAAGTGGTAGAGAGTGCACATTTATGCAGCCAGAGAAACCATTGCTACGATTATTGACTAGTGAGGAGCTGTGTGTTATGTGTCAGACATAATGATAGCCAGAAAATGGTGAAAAACTGTAGCGAGTGCCAAGACGATCTGAGATTTGCATGTATACATCAGAAGACAGTACACTTGTATTGCCCTTATATGATGATCAGGAATTGTTGTGATAACAGGCCTTTGTTTGGCTCTTATTCATGTATTTAAAGAAAATATTTAAACTCTAAATTTCATTTCTAAAAACAGATTAACTGCAATCAACAAACTCTTGACCAAATTATTGATGTGGCCTTCACATTATTTTACTTTAAGACGAGCCTTGAAATGCCAAAAAGCAGGCTACATAAGATTTATTTATGCAAAACATCATAGAAAGGTAAATAAAAAGGTTAATGGAAATGGCTACCATGTTTGCCACTTATGCTATGCTTAAAAAAACATGCAAGTGTTTACACTCATCAATCATAATCCAAGCGCAATTATGTAACCTTTCAAGCCAGCAGTATTAAAATAGTCACAATTTACAGGAAAGCAGTCCAAGCTGACTCCGACAGAATAACAAGATAAAAACACAGATCCCACAACAACGATTCCTAAAAAGAAGCATCCTCTGATAATATCTTGATAATCTTTTCAAAAAAAAAAATATACACATGGAGCAAAGATGTTAATTAAAACATACAACAATCTAAAACCAGAGTGAGGCTATCAATTCCCACAAATGGCATACAAACATAAAACAAACATTCCAAAAATATTAGAGAAATTTGTAAATTCTCAGAAAAACATCTGCCTCAGAAAAAAAAAAAACATTCGAAAGAGCCACACGAACTAAGCAACAAGTCATGCCCTAGAGACAGGAAATGTGTGATGATGATGATAAGGGAATACCAGGAAAGGGCATTTATTAACTACTGTACCTGTTGCCCAATTCTCTCAAAAAATAATTAGGCCTAGGTTGTGTTCTAAGTTTATCAAAATAGATACATAGATATCATAGATGTGGACAGATCTATTTTTACTAAGAAACAGCTTCATGTAAATGTTGGTGCTAGTAGTATAGGATTTATTCAGGGCAACTTAAACAATCCAGACCAAAGAAATCTCAACTTGGAGTTAAATAGAAAGTCATACTGCACAGAATTATCCTATTTTTTGGAGAGGAAGATTCCTCTCTTTTTTCTTCTCCCTTCATCCTTATCACAACAATTCAACTATTTTAGAAGGAAATAGGATAATGATGCCTCGATCAGTGAACTAAGCCAAAGACTTTTCTAATACAAAAACAACTTTCTCACTTTTGGCTGTACATGAAGGCTACAACAGAACGATAAGGCTAATTCACTGTCTCTGGAGTTGAATGACCACTCAATTTAGGAGCTGAGCGCTCAATTTGACAACCGAACTCCAAGATGCAGTGTGCATTTCAAAACAGAATGTGCCAAAACACCTTCTATATGGGGGAATATCCTCCATGCAACACTCCAGGCTAACTCTGATATAACTGCATACTGTAGACTATAGACTAACTCTATGATCAAACACCCACATAAAGAGCCTGTCTAAACGAACTGTAGGCACTTACTGTTCATCTACGAACTTGGTGAAATTTCAAAATAATTATTGTATGCAAAAACATCTTTGTTTAACAGCCTTCTTTGTTGTTCTTCATTTCACGACTGATGACCATGCTAAAAATAACAATCTGAGGGTTCTACAGAGTTGACATCTCTTTATATGCCCAAACCACACTAATCAGCAAAGCAGTCACTGACAAGCCATTAACATTTTGATATACATGTTATTTATTAGGTGTGCAGTTGGCAGGTAGTTTACGTAGACTTAGAGTAAAAAGTTTCAAAGTTTTTTCAAAGTTTGACGTAATATTTGTAAAACAAATGACTGATTTTTAAGTGTGCATAATCCCGTCCAAGGTGGTTATTTCAGGTTATTCTGACATACAGGTGCCCATGAACTATGAAACTGTGTGTCAAATCAGGACAGTAACGTCCAACTGAATTTTCCTGACAACAGTGGGATATAAATACTGTTGAAATGTCATGATTTAATTATCAGAGTTACTGTCACCGGCAGCCACTGCAGCAGCACCATCGTCCTCAAAATACAGAACACTTCCTAAAATACTGTCTCCTAAAAAAAAAAAAAAAAAAAAAAAAACTAAAGATAGCAACAATCTGAAGACTCTACAGAGTTAACGTCTCTTTATTGCCTCTGTTGCTCCTACCCTCCCTCCCTTCCTCCTCTCATTCTCTCTCTCTCTCACACCCTCTCTCCTTCTCCCTCTCTGTCTGTCTTTCTCTCTATCTCTCTCTGATATTCTCCTCATGCGTGACTGCGGCACCTCCTCTTCTCATCGAACTCATCCACACCTCAAACAGACTGTCACCACCACCGCCGGTGTGCCCCAGCCGTCTCACACACACGTCCAGAGGCAAACCAGACTCCAGAGCCCTAGTAGCTGCATGGCCCAAATCCCAATGCAATGTTCTGCTAGGAAATAACTTCTTTACTTTTAATATTAACCTTCAAAGTGTGTCATTACTCTCAAACACATAAAACGACGCAAAAATATGCCATGGAGGAACTGCTACTTAAACAACAACAACAACTTGGCATCAAAAAGGCAGTTGGCTGTTAAGTATTTCCATCAATTTTCAGTATTTACAGGAAACTGGTATTATTAGACACACATCTCTAAAGATATAACACAAGTAGCACACAAACATGCACACACACACACACACACACACACACACACACACACACACACACACACACTACATGAAATTCATTTTTGAATGTATTTCCTCTGCCAATACACACGCGCACACACACACACACACACACACACACACACACACACACACACACACACACACACCATCAAATAAAGCATCTCTTCCACAAATAGTCTTGACAAACACTGCAAGAAGAAAAAGAAGAAAATAAGTTCTTTTGTGCCGATAATTGGGTGTAAACAACAAAGAAACAGGCAGACAGATTCCTTCAAATCCCAGATTCTATCCATCGCTCTGCCATGGAAGCACATTCCAGCAGTGCAAAGACTGAAAAACGACAAAATGAAAAAAAGAAAAAAAAAACTCTTGAACAAAGCTATGGCACTAACCAAAAAAAAAAAAAACCCTGAACACTTTTCAAATACACCAATGAAGCACATGACAAACGGAAAGTATTTCATTTACGTAGAAAGCTATTCATCTCAATCTCAACTGTAATCGGCACATGTAATAAATACTCTTCGATTTCTCTCTGGATTTAAAAGCAATACACTTCTTTTCTGACCTCAACTGACCTTCACTTTCTCCTCCATTCAGAGCATGTTTTCAACAGAGAAAGCTAAACCGAAACCTATTTTCTCCACTAGTGTGCACATCTTGAAATGGGCAAGGCCAAAACATTTCCATATCTAATTACTTGAGGCACTGAAACGTAAATTGATGTTAAATTGTGTTGTTACCCAGAACACCAGTGATTTTCCTTTTCTCTCTACTAACCCTTCCCTCTACCTCCCCAAAAAATAAATGCATAAGTAATAACATGAGAGGGGGGGTGAAAAATGGCACAAATCTGAACAAAAAAGCAACCCCCTTGAGACAGACGGGGCATTGCAGGGGCATTTGGCCAAAACCAGAGAGAGAGAGAGAGAGAGAGAGGAGGGGAAAAAAAATAAATAAGAAGCCAAAGACCTACGGAGCAGAGGGGTGCAGTGTTGGAGAAAGGAGCACCTAATTACTATATTAATCACGCTTTAATTTCAATTCAGCTCCAGTAAGCGCCGCGCTCGCGCTAATCGCTAGCCAAGCACTGCCAAGGCACTCCATATTAACACATCTCTCGCCTGACAGGCACGACGGAGAGAGAGCCACGGGCACGGGCACAGCCACACCACACCACGCCACACCACACCACACCACGCCTCGCCAGCGTGGAGAAATCCATCCGTTTACAGTGAAAAATCAGGGGGCCCTGTTAATGCTGCTGATCCGGCCAGGAAAAGCACTGAGGTCTGGGGTCAGGGTGAGGGGGTGGGGGGTGTGGGTGGTTTGGAGGAAGGGAGGGAGGGAGGGGTGGGGGCAGAATGAGAAGATGGGGGTTGATAGAGGGAGGGGGAAGATGGGCAAGAAAGTGTAGGTCCAGCTATCATGGCGTCTGGAATGGAGTCTGGAAACCAGTGGAGAGAGAGAAAGAGAGAGAGAGAGACAGATAGATAAAGAAAGAAAGAAAGAAAGAGGGAGAGGGACAGCTAAAAAAGGGGGGCTCACAAACAAGAGGACATGATTATGACTAGCAGCAGAGGACAAGCGCAGCAGATTGAAAGTACATCGGGACACAAACGGCTCTCGTCTTAATACAAAATAATGGGTTTAAACCTTAGAGGACGCATGCTGCACACAAGGAGAGCTGAAGGATATGGCGAACCCAAAGACAGGCTTGAAGGGGAGGCTTCAGCAACTTTAAAGGACACAATCTCCTTATTCATCCCTTGCCAGTTTTACTGCCCCCCCCCCCCCACACACACACACACACACACACACACACACATACACACACACACACACACACACACACACACACACACACACACATCATCCCGAAGGCTGTAAAAGATATAATGTCTTTGGACATTTTGATAATAATAAAATATAATTCTGGCACAATCTTAGGCCTCCACAGCTCGTGCCGTCCTCTGCGTTAGTACGAGCACAGCACTCAAGTTCATTTTCAAATGGAGAGAAATGGAATAAAGCTTATGTGTGTGTGTGTGTGTGTGTGTGTGTGTGTGTGTGTGTGTTGTGTTTGTGTGTGTGTGTGTGTGTGTGTGTGTGTGTGTGTGTGTGTGTGTGTGTGTGTGTGTGTGTGTGTGTGTGCGCGTGTGTGTGTGTGTGTGTGTGTGTTTGTGTGTGTTTGTGAAAGAGATAGAAAGACAGAGAAAGAATGGGAATTGGAAAAGGGAAAAAGGAAAAGAAAGTGACATTTCCAAACAAACATACACACACACACACACACACACACACACTCTCTCTCTTTCTCTCTTCCTTCCCCTATCTCTCTCTCCATCTCACATTCTACTTCCATTCCTGGTCACCAAGACTCCCCCTTTTCACAATCTCTCTCTCTCTCTCTCTTTCTTTCTTCCTCCGTTTGCCTTAGTTCCCTCCTTCCTTGCCTCTCGCTCTCTCAGTTTAATTTACAGAGCCTCTGGAGGAGAACGGGGAGGGCGAGCGCCATGGTAACCTGGCCAGCTGCCATCTCATTACACCGCCAATTGATTCTGGAGTGCCGCCACGTCCGTTAGACCTCTCCCCCCACCAACTCCCACCCAGCCAACCCACCCACCCACCACCGCCCTCCGCCCCCTCTCTCTCTCTCTCTCTACCCAGCTAAATCCACCCCACCCCACCCACCCCACCCCACCGCACTCCACTCTGCCCCCATGCCCACTACCCCATTACCCATCATGCACCTGCGACTGTCTGCAGAGAGGGACTAATGCGGCGCGTCTCCAGCAATGGATTCCTGGAGGAATATGCAGACTCATCCACAGAAACACAAACACAAGAAACACAAACACACACACACACACATACGCCCACATGCACACACACACACACATACGCCCATACGCGCACACACACACACACACACACACACACACACACACACACACACACACACATACCCCCCACACATCCATAACCAGAGCTCCACAGGAAAGGGGATCTGTCATCAAAAGGAACAGCCACCCAATCTCCCTGCCCACCCTCCCCACCACCCACCACCCTCCTCCCTTCAACCACCACCACTACTATCCCCCCAACACCCCCCCCCCCCACACACACACACACACACTCCTTTTTCACCCACTCTGAATTTCCACGGCAGCATCTGAACAGACGGCCATTCACAAAATTTCTGCTGAGTCACGCGTGAGTGAGTGGGCAGCGTGGACTTCCCCTCGCTCTGTCTCTGACCTCTCTCTCTTTCTCTCTCTCTCTCTCTCTCTCAGTCTCTCACTCTCAGTCTCTCACTCCAGTGCCCCCCACACTGGTGCTCACTCTGCACTGACCTGATGGGGCATGGAGTGAAGAGAAGCAGCCGAGTGGCACGCCACTTTGGCCTATTTCCGCGCCGAGCTGCAGCCACACAAGTGGCCCCCGCCATCACCACCCCCCCCACCCCCCAACCCCACCCCACCCAACCCCTCCGCACCCTGTTCCTGCGGCCCCCAATCAGAAAGCTGACGCGTGGTCATGTGATCCGACTCGACGCTGATGTGGGGGGACGTGTACGACCCTGGGAGATGTCCTGTCAACATCCATTCTCTCTTTCTTTCTTTTTCTTTCTGCTTTTCTCTTCTCTTTCTATCTCTCTCTCCCTCTCTCTCTCTCTCTGTCTCTCTCTCTCCTCCACTGTTTCCTCTCCTCTGTCTCCCTCACTCTATCCATCTTACGACCTGTTTTTCCATGCATGTTTATATTCATTGCCTTGGCATGGTTTCGCAAAGGCTCTGCGTGTGGACATACCAAATGATTGTACTGGTAATGTCATTATCAACTTCAAGCCATACTGTACATCTGCCATCAAAAGGTCACCATCTGCACTACCACAGACGGACGAGCAGGGAAATGCACTAGCTAATTTACAGACCATAAATAAAAGGAGAGCACAAACCTACTTGAGCAATTAAATGGTTTGTCCATATGTGGACACTGACAGTACGGGTGTATACTGTAGTTTTACGTCTGAGTATGTCTGGGGAGTTGCGTGAGTACATCATTTTATTTTAAAAATGAGTGCTGCTGTCTGCCTGAAACAAATGAGTTCTCAACAGGGAGAGAGGGAGCAGAGGTTGCTGAATTCATGAAAGTATAAATGACAGAGAGAGACAGAGAAAGACTTTAGAGAAAAATGATCACATTAATTACATGAGGATGACAAGAAGATCCACTGATAGAAAGACAGTAGAAAATTCTACCACCAAAGGGTTTTCTTTTTTTTTCTTTTACTTTGCACAGTTGAGTATTCCTAATTGTATTCAGATACGGCAACTGATTGTTTTGTTAAGTCAATGAATCCTGCATGATCATTTTCTCACAAAGACAGCTGTGAAACATAATCTGCGTACTGAAATGCAACAATGAGGAGATATTTTTTGGACAGAAACAGGTGAATTAAATGACACGCATTTGCTCTATAGCTCACAACCTTTAGGTCGTGTACGGTACTTCTTAAACTATTTCCACTCACCAATACATTTCCAGAAAATGGTAATTATTATTATTATTATTATTATTATGCAAATATTAAATTAAAGTAAATATTAACAAAAATAATAATATCAACAAAAATAATGATAACAACTACAATGATTAACATAATGCATGCATGAATGTGTGCATGAATGGATATGCAGTTGCATTTCTATAAGCTGTATACATTTGACTGTACACAGGTCCCTACCAAGGGCACATAGTGCACACACACATGCACTGCATCCTTTTGCACTGACTGGCCTCCCTGTTGGATGCAGCCCACACTGGCTGCTGGAGCAGCTCGCTTGCGGGGCAGGAGTCTGGCTACTTCGGCTGCCTCTGGTTTGAGTTTGCGTCTCTGCGCTTTCTGGCTTGTGTTGGGGGAGAGAGAGAGAGAACAGAAAGAGCAGAAAGAGAGAGAGAGAGAGAGAAAGAGGGGGGGGGGGGGTTGGGGGGGAGAGGGGCAGTGAGAGGGGAGAGGAGGGCTGAGGTGGGCCTCCCCAGATTGGGGCCCCTTTCCTGTAGCACGGGTTGTTTGAGGACACAGTGAACCGGGCCACCCGATACAGGGGAAGGGCCTCGACAAGGGGGGAAGCGAGGGGCGCACTTGGAGGAGCTGCAAGGCTCGAGAATACAGTGGGAGGGTGGAGGGAGGGGGAGGCTATCAGGAGAGCGAGGATTGGTCGGGGTGAACAGAGGAGGGCTGGGTTATAACGGAGGAAAGGAGGAGCCAGAGAGAAGTAAAAGGCTGGGGAAGGGGGAGGGGGGGGGTGATGTGTGAGGAGTGGGCCAGAAAAAGATGGAGAAAAGATGGAGGAATGCATAATGCAGGAGGAAGGTTTGTACAGAGAGTGAGAGAAACTGGTGACATAAGGGAGATTGTGCATAGGCCCGTTTACAGGACACAATTTCAGCCTGCTGTCACCCATAAATTCCAAGCAATTATGTTATTAGGACCCAATGGTAGCATGTGACAATGTACACATGGTCGGTGTGCTTTATAACATGTTAATAACAAAACCATTAGCCAGGGCATGGCTTATAACATATTTATAACACACATACATTGGCAAGGCACTAAATGGTCTATTTCAAAATCAAAATAGTTTTTTTTTCCCTGTCCATCTGTGTCTTTTATACTCTCTTTCAGTCTCTGTCCACTCTCTTGTCTCTCTCTCTCTGCTTTCTCTTTCTTGCTCTCTCTCTTTCCCTCTCTGTGCTGGGTTGGATTGCCTTTGTCTGTGAATAGAATTCTAACTGGAGTCTGGTCCTCCCACCAGGCTGGGCCTATGAATACCCTCACTGTGAGAGCTCCAGTCTTTCACTTCGCACAGCTTTCTGTACAGGAATGCCTGAGCAGTGAGGTAAGAGGGCACTACACCTCACTGAGCCACAGCATGCGCAAACACACACACAAGCACACACACACACACACACACACACACACAGTCCCTCTCATTTTCTTTCTCTCTCACACACACACTCACACTTTATACATAAGCACGCAAATCCTCTCCATCACTCTCTCACGCACTGACACACACACACACACACACACACACACACACACACACACACACACACACACAATTAAACACCAAGCCACACACAGAGGCAGACAGACACGCACACACGCACACACACACACACACACAGAGAGAGAGAGAGAGAGAGAAACAGAAAGAGAGTGAATGCGTCATGCCGTGATGAAAAGCCACTCTTTTCAGCGTGAACTCTCTAACCCCCTTTTCTCACATCTCGCAGACCAATCTCCTTTATCTGTCCCACACAGATTTCCTTTCAGATGGAGCTCATTTAGCCAGGCTGCCTCTGCCCCCCGATCCCGGGGCCCTTGCCTCTGGAGAGGAGAGGAGGCTCTCCCCCTCGGGCTGCCACCGCTGGGATGATCCACGTTACAGAGGGATCTACCTGGAGGCCACCAACCCCCAGAAAACAGCCTAAGCTGCTTTACTGTGATCAAAATGATCTCGTATACCACCTCCATGCTGCTGCTTTACAGCCCTGAGTCTGTTCTGTTGTTTGGTGTCAGTTTTGTTGGTTTGATTTGGCTCATTGCCTTGCATCTTTGAATTTGCTTTAGTTTCTTTTTTTTCTTCTTTTTTTCGTCCGTAGTCTTTGTCGTTTGAAGCATCTACATTTGTGCCTTAATTTAAAAAGATGAAAAAAAAAGAATAAATTCATAAAAAAATCACTTCAGGCACTTTATTTTGTTCAAAGAACTTTTGTTTGCGCCAGAATAATTAGGTAAGGGCAAATATTTCATGCTGTCTTCATAACAAAAATCTTCTTTCACCAAGGCAGACTGAAATATGACTGCAGATGTCATAATTGTTTGATGAAGAAAAACTAGGCTACAGAGTCTAGCCCGGTGGAAAAATATAACAAACATACCAAAAGCAAACAAAAGAGTCTCGTCACTAGCTTGAATAAAAAACAAAACAAAAAACAAATTAGGTGAAGACACTTGTAATTGAGTCTGCGAAACCCAGACTACTTTTTCTTCCAAAGCTGTTGACCGAAATGACGACAGCCAAGCGTGAGATGACAATTTTCACCTCGCCGCTGAGAAAGCAGAGTAAACTTCACCTGGGAAAAATAAAAACAAACACCTGCATGTCAAGTTCTCAAGTGCTTAAAGGGCCTGTGCTCTGAGGATAGCCTGCAGCCTGTGGCAGAGTCAGGGGGAGAGACTGAGAGAGAGAGAGAGAGAGAGAGAGAGAGAGAGAGAGAGAGAGAGAGAGAGAGAGAGAGAGAGAGAGAGAGAGAGAGAGAGAGAGAGAGAGAGAGAGAGAGGGAGAGAGAGAGAGAGGCTCAGGGGTGGGAGAGCTAAGCTGGGGAAGGTGTTTATGCAGCCCGAATGAGCGATCATACGTCTGCCAAGTCCAAGCACAGCACAGCCATCCCTTACTGGGCCTCTGCAGTTAAAGGTCCTGCTGAGGCAGAGACAAGGCTGAGACAGACAGAGAGAGAAAGACAGAGAGAGAGAGAGATAGAGAGAGAGAGAGAGAGAGAGAGAGAGAGAGAGAGAGAGAGAGAGAGAGAGAGAGAGAGAGAGAAGGGGGGCAGAAAGAGAGATGGAAAGACTAAAATGGTGGGAATGAAAATGAGGGTGACTGAGGGACATGGATAGAAGCAAGCAGAGTCAGAGAGGGAGAGAGAGAGAGAAAAAGAAACATTAAGAAAAGATAGAGGGAGAAAGAGAGAGAGAACATAAAAAGAGTAAGTGAAGGGGTAGGTGCGTAAAAATGAGTGGAAAACAATCTCCCACACAGAAATGGAGACCTGGGGTTTGACTCCGACACTGTTCAATGTCATAGACCTCCATTACCCACTGGCTTCAACCACATCCAGTAAAGACATACACTAAAACCCTGGGAAGTGCCTCAAACCTAGCCCTGAAAAACATCCAACCCTTTCAATCCAATCCAATCCAATCTATCTTTCCTTCCTCTAATGTTACCAGGCTTAATAAGGTCTGTAAAGAAGACTTTAACAAGAATAATTAACTTTAAAGACTTTAATGACTAATTAATTATTAATAAATAATAATCAACTAGTTAATTGCTTATCAATTGCGTAACTAATTACATGGATTTCATTGTGACAGTGTGGCAATTGTAGGATCTAGGAATTACCATTGTTCATGTTGTTTTTTATATCATTTTTTTTTTTCATTAAAATTTTACTAATCTGTTCCACACATATTGACATCATAAACGAGGGCAGATAAATTAAGGCATTTCAATTACTTGAGTAACATTTGTCTTTGTCTTGAAAATGAAAAAAAAAAGGAAAGGAGCCGATGAATAAAACAACAGCTGTGGCAAATAATAACTCCAGAACTGCACCATCATGCCAAAATGATATGGGACCTCTGACGACTTCCAACAGTGCTGGACACTGCAGATAGCTGAGCAGATGTGATGACAGGTATTTGGAGAATGGCTACCATATAAATTAGACTGCTAGACTCATTTAAATTGTTACAGCATTCTGAGTTATATAGAGCCAAAAATATATAATAGCCCAGATCAGTTTCAGGGGAAAAATATATAAAACTTCATCTGACTCTCTTATAAAATTATATACTTATATGAATTTCTCACCTACTGTATTCTTAACCATGACCAATTACAAATACATGGACAAGATCACAGTCTTATGATAAAACAGGTCGACACAAGACAACCTTATTGACAGAAATTAAAATTCAAGGCCACTGCCAGAGATAGAATCTGAAAGAAGTGAACAGATTCTTATGTGATTCTGTATTTTTATATTTTTCCCAGCAATTTCTCTAAAATATCAACAGGCCTGTGTTATGACAGCCACTACTGTTTTCATTTTATAGTTTACAAGGTTCTGTGTTGCTTTCTTGTGATAATACATACTGTATACCTAACTACTAATACATACTGTACATAGGCTATAGTATACAGTAATCATGTTTATTGTAGGTGGATGGACTTGACCGTTAAGTCAGGTATAGGTAAAGGTACTATGTATAGGTTTTTTAAACCACAATCCATGTGATGGTGAAAACAAATTAATCAATCAATCAAACTTATAGCCCCCTGTGGCCTCAATCAACAGGGCTTTAGGATGAAAAAGAAATTACAAGCTAAAGTTCAGTCAAGGACATGTTTCTTTTGTTTGATTAATTAAAATCAATCATATGAGATAAATATCTGGCATTGTGACTAAAACTGAAATCAGATAAGACTAGCACAATAGAGATTATGTGGATATTTGATCATGGCCCCACCCCTGATGCCCTTGCCTTAGGACCCTTTTATTCCAACACAAATACCTTCATTATGCTTCTGTCTACATACAAATGTATCAGTAAAAAAAAAATTCTGTTTTTTAAAGGCACAACCTGCTGTAC
>JAODXP020000020.1:28672259-28707878 GCA_027497455.2 Sardinella longiceps
TCCAATCTTTCTGTTCTCTCTCATCTGAAGATTCACTCTGCTGTTGTTTCTCTCTCTCTCTCTCTCTCTCTCTCTCTCTGCATCCCTTCTTCATATTAATATACGTATCTCTCTCTATGTCTGGTCCTCTCACACTATCTCTCACTTCCCCACAAACACACACATCCACACACACACGCACGCACGCACGCACGCACGCACGCACGCACACGCACACACACACACACACACACACACACACACACACACACACACACACACACACACACACACACACACACACACACACACACACACACACCCTGCCTGATGTGCTGCAGTGTGTCAGGATTGGCTGAGTGCCTGTCTCGAACCACTCCAACCAGAAGCGTCTCTGCTGTTCTATTGGCCACTTAGCCGGGGTGAGGGCGGGACAAAAGAGTCGGTTGGGGGGTTGGGGATGGGGGGGGATGGGGGGGGGTGCGTGCCACCTCGGCCAGCACCCAGCGAGGGGAGGGCGCAGCGGGGCAATCCAGCGCAGGCGAGTCCCAGGCGGACACTGAGGCCTGCCTGCCTGCCTGCCTGCCTGCCTGCCTGCCTGCCTGAACAGGACTGGATTAAGCCAGCTGAGCTCCACTGAGTTTGGGCTCTACGCTGCTCGATCACCCGTTTGCTCACACACTCGTTTGTTCACACACTCGTTCGCCTCTCTCGCCTCGCCTCTCTCGCCTCGCCTCTCCCCTTCCCTTTCCCTACCCTTCCCTTTCCTTTTCCCTTGCCTCCCCTTCAAGATGGAGGATTATTTGGTGTGGCGAGGCCAGTGGCGGCCCAAGCCCCCGGTGTGCTGATGAGTCTGACAGGCTGCCAGCCCCACTGCTGAGTCACGATCCTTATCACAACTACAACCCACTACACACACACACACACAAACTCACAAACCCATACAGATGTGCTACTCCTCTCTCTCTCTCCTTTTATCTCTCCCTCTCTTTCTTTCTTTCTTTATTCCTTTGTCTCCCTTTTTTCTCTGCTTCTCTTTCCTCTCTCTTTTTCTCTGTCTCCATATTTTCTGTCTTCCTCTTTCTCTCTAATTCTTGTCCCTCTCTCTCTCTCTCACACACACACACACACAGTCTCTATCCCTTTCTTTTCGGTCTCCCTCCTTCTATCCCCTTCCCACCCCTGTCTCTCTCTCTCTCTCTCCTCTCTCATTAGCACTGGAAGCGAGCCCTCTGCTTTTGTCTCTCGTGTCGCTGCTGTTCCGCTCTGCCTGCCACAGCGACAGATTCCAGCGCGGGGACTTCCTGTGAGCCGTGTGCTGGGTTTTTACTTTGGTCCCCTGTGTGTGTGTGTGTGTGTATGTGTGTGTGTGTGTGTGTGTGTGTGTGTGTGTGTGTGTGTGTGTGTGTGTGTGTGTGTGTGTGTGTGTGTGTGTGTGTGTGTGTGTGCGTGTGTGCCTATGTGTGTGTGCCTGTATGTGTGTGCCAGTATATGTGTGTGTGTGTGTGAGTGTGTAGGTGTAAATGTGAATGCCTCTGTGTGTATGTGTGCGTGTGTGTGTGTATGTACTGTAGGTGTGAATGTATGTGTGTGTGTGTGTGTGTGTGTGTGTGTGTGTGTATGTGAATCGCTAGGCCCCAGAAAATTGGTGCTGATTCACACACAACCACAGATATGGAGGCTGCATGACGAGCTGTCCCGAGTAAGTGGGCTCCTCGCTGGGGTTTGACTCACTGGGTAAGTGGGTAGTTGGGCTGGGTGGCACAGCAGCAGCAAATACTTTCCATATTTTCCCAGTTAGAGAGCAAGTTCACGACTTCAAAGTGAGTGATGTTGAGGGCAGCAAGTGGGCAATGGAACAATGACCCACGCAAAAAACACCACCCACATACGGCCACAAAAACCCACACCCACACCCACACCCACACCTACACCCACACCCTCCCACCTGCCGGCTGAGGCTGACGCGAGGTGACGTTCCGGTTGTTTCCGCCACCCATGCGTCCAGGCTCCTCCAGGGCCCTGGCATCCGGCTGACTCATGCGCCGGGATGGTGGAAAGGTGCCAAATCAACCGCTCCTCGATATTTTTTTTATTTTTTTCTTATTCAACCGCTTCCTCCCTTTCTTTCTCCCTTTCCCTCCCTCCCTCTCTCTTTCTCTCTCGCTCCCTAAACACCCTCAGCCTATGCCAGGTCATGCTCCTAAAAGTATGGGGGTGAGGGGGGTTAAAAACTCTCCTGGGGGGTATTTTAAACAGCTGCTGGGGGAGTGCATGGAGACCACTAATCTCCAGTCCAAACGAGGGAGAGCTTTGTGGGGGCCAGGGGGGGGGGCACGAGGGGCAGATGACTGCCACCTACAGACAGCCCCCTACACTACACTACACTACACTACAATACACAGGAAGCTTTCTAGGGGCTTTCGTTAAAAAGAAAAAGACCTTGTTCTAAAACTTTTGTTCTAACACTTTTACACACAAATGACTTTACGCAAGAACAACTGTGTTGTTTCCGGATACGGATCGAAACACTGTGCTGCTGTGTACTGTATGACCGCGTTGTGTCCCGGACGGGAATGTACGCGAAAAGGATGCTAGTGCCAAACGCATTGTGCCAAACGAACAACGATTTCCCAGGATATGGCAGCTTGGCCATTCATTCATTCCAGCCCTCGGTCTGGCTTGTTTCATCTCTTACTCTGCAACAGCATCTATTCTCATCTTCCACTCTCCACCACCCTCCCTTCTTTCCTTGTTCTCTGTGTGTGTGTGTGTGTGTGTGTGTGTGTGTGTGTGTGTGTGTGTGTGTGTGTGTGTGCCTTTGCCTGTGTCCTCAAATGCCCTGCCGCCCCTCTTGAGTCATCCCATCCCTTATTTTTGGTGTGTGTGTGTGTGTGTGTGTGTGTGTGTGTGTGTGTCTGTCGAGCTGTCTAACTGTATCTCGAGCGCACTCTCTCTCTTTCCGCTCGTGCTGTCTGACTCTGCCCACTGTCCTATTAACATCCTATCATTCTGTCATTTCAGCTTCGGCTTTTTTATTTTTTTTTATTTTAATAATATCCCACCAGCACCTCCACCATCCACCGCCTCTCTCCCTCTCTCAGGACACACACACACACACACACACACACACACACACACACACACACACACACACACACACACAAAGACTCTCTCTCTCTCTCTCTCTCTCTCTCTCTCGCTGTCTCTCTCTCACTCTCTCTCTCTCTCTTACTCTCTTTCTCAGTCTCCTTGATGGAGAGAGGGTGGGGATATCTGCAATGGTTGCCATGGCACCAGACAGCTCCCTTTCTGCTCAGGCACATGAGTAAATGTCTGTCTGTCTGTGCCTATGTGTGTGTGTGTGTATGTGTGTGTGTGTATGTGTGTGTGTGTGTGTGTGTGTGTGTGTGTGTGTGTGTGTGTGTGTGTGTTGTGTTTGTTTGTGTGTGTGTGTATGTGTGTGTGCATGTGAGCACGCGCCCGCATTTGTGTGTGTTTTGTAAGTGTGTGAGACAGTGCCGCAATCAACTCCAAACTCGGAGAAAGCCTGTCGCTTTTTGCAGTATAACTGAACATCATCATAACCTCGCAATTGCCATATTATGTTTCGGACTAATAGAGTAATGAAACCAAGCTCAGGTGAATGTGTATTTAACTGCAAAAAATACACAAATGCATTCAGAGAGGCATTGGTTTTGCTGAATTCATGACTGAAAGGCGCTCTAAAAAGGTGCAAGGGACTCCTGCCAAGCCGTAAGAAGATTGCCGCGGTGAACAGGCTTGATTGGCCATGCCATGATGCTCTGATTTAACAGGCTCGTCATCAGAGCTTTTTCCTATGCCATGCCGCTGCGAGCTTGCCTCTCATCCCTTTCACACGAAAATTGAGACCTACAGGCCACAGTGTAATCAATTCTGTAAAAGGGATTCGGACACACACACACTCACACACACACACACATACACATATATATAGAGCCGTACAGTTTCTTTGTGAGCCAACAGTGTCGACGCATTCTTTTGTTGAGCCAAAGCCACTGCAGCCAGAGGAGATGACCACACACAGTTGACCAACAGAGGGCAGTGTTGCTTCAGTAGGGAAGAGATCCTTCACAGGCAGCACAAACACAATCGGCTGGCTTGTTCATCTTCAGCTCCACAACGCCCCACGTCTAGACAGCCCACCTCACAACCATCCAAACTGTCTCAGAACTACTAGGGGCTAACCACAACCTGACTGTAAGTAATAAAATAAGTAGGTATGAAAACATGGGTGATAAATCAGACCAACGACCGACTGAAATGATAAGAACGCCTGATTTGCATGGAACAGGTGGTGCAAAAAAAAAAAAAAAAAAAAAAAACCTCATACCATTGTCTCTACACAACACAGCATATCTAAATGACAGGACCAGCTGCACACTTCAGGTGGATACCCACCCAGTGAATCCTCCCCTTTGGGGAAATTTCCTAATCTCAGTGCCCTGGAGGCGGTTGAGACCATACACTGGCTATACCCCTGTCAGCCTGACGGGAGGAGGCATGTAGTTTGGTATGCAGACAGAGTTCCTGTTTGTGAATAGTGCACGTCAACACACTTACTTGCCTGTGCCACCACAGGGTCCCTATGGAAACTGGGCCTTCGGATCCGGTCTCTGACATGAGATGAGAGACAGCATTCCCGAGGGACTTTCGGATATGGTGATGGTTATATCCAGCGCTGCGAAGAGATCAGAAGAAGAGAAAAAGCAGTCAGTAAAATTCATCTTTCCTTGTGGGAATGCAGAGGGAGTGAGCTATAATATGTGTGTAGGATTCTAACAAAAGTTAATGTGACTTTTAATTTAATTTATGTGCAATACAGCTAGAAATAACCAATGCGCGATACAGCTAAGCGTGTATGTACAGCTAGAAATGGCATATTATGACAACAGCCAGTGAAATTTAAATTTAGCATTTAAAATGTCTGCCTCTCGGAACACACAAAGATTATCACATTACCAAGTTACCACAGTATCACAACAGGAAGAAAAGCTACTTGAGACCAAAAACAGCTACACAACATATATACACAACAACAACACAATCAGCCAATAAGCCGTTTAACTGTCACAAGTCAAAGCCGAGATAAGATGACATGTTTTGTCAAGTTATTGTTGCTCCTTATGCCATGCTGATTTCGTGCTGCTGTTAAAAAGATCCTATGCAAGGCTGGTTGTGCCATCGACTTGGCTAAGAACCAAACAAAGCAGCTATAAAGTGTTCCTGCCAATAATCCTCCATATAGAATTGTGTAGCCAATGGAGCGAGCCGCTATCAAAATGTACTGTATCTACGGTTGAATGGGCTAAGGTACAAATCACCTAATTCAAATATTAAGCTAAGTCACGTGACCTAGCTTGCACACTAACCAAAACAAACGGACGTGTACGCTCCCAGAGATCTTGCAAGTGTAATATCTAACTCTAGGGGAACAAACTTTTGAAGGGGCACATTTTACTCATGTCATGTCATGTCATTTATCAATCTCGATGAGTTCTAAGCGATATATGTAAAGTTACAATGAATAGGAAACGTCGAAATTTCACCTAAATTTTGCAAGTGGGGGTTTAATAGCCAGAGAGTTACTGTTCATGACTGCAGGTCAGTTAAGAGTCAGGTGTGTCCTCCTAACACAAGAAAGCAGTGGACTATCGGGGGACCGTAATGCCGGCTACTTCTAAAGGATCCCATCTGCCAACTTCTGTTAAAAATTCACGTCCCATTCAGAACCAAGAGCGTAACTTGGTCAAGCTTCCATGCCACAGAGCTCGCTGTAACCAGGCATCAAGTCATACATATACATACAGTACATACATGTGCACACACACAAACACACACACACACACAACTAAGTTATTAAGTGCCCACTGGTGTGTGTGTGTGTGTGTGTGTGTGTGTGTGTGTGTGTGTGTGTGTGTGTGTGTGTGTGTGTGTGTGTGTGTGTGTGTGTTGGGGGGGGGGGGGGGGCGAGGCAAGGGGGCCACCTGGTTCCTGTGTGTTTTCAGAGGGCTTTGCTTTGAGGGCGAGCCTCTCCACTAAGTTAAACAAAAGGGCCTCGGCATTGGTCTGCTAGATAAACACACTTCCCTGAGAAAACACGGACACAGTTACACTTTAACCCACCAGGGGAAGACCTCCGCTGTATCCATGTCCACCAGGATAGTTTAGGTCACTTACAGCTGCGGCTTCTCCCCACTGAGAAAGCTATGCGCCTATCATGAACCCAGAAACAATGGAGCCTTTCACAGCCTTTCCTCTCTCTCTCTTTCTCTCTCCGTCTCTCTCTCTCTCTCTCTCTGTCTCTCTCTTTTTCTACATGTCCTCTTTCTTCCTCCTCTTTTTTTTCCCCATTCCCCCACGTTACTGTTTTTCCCACTCTGCATACCTTAAAGCATATTCCGTCAGTCGTACATCAAGGTTGTAGATAAACACGAAGAAAAATGTATATACCGTATATTCACATTGGCAAGGTAACACACTCACACACACACAAACACACACACACACACACACACACACATGCATACGTAGACTGGCAGGCTGAGAGTGTTTTCTCATGGCGTTGCCGTGCCGATCCGTGCTGTGCTGTGTCGTGTAAACACACTACACTCCAGAGGAATGCTGCACCCGCTGACCCCACGCCCTCGGCTCCGCTTCAGTGCATTGAGTTCAGCCTGACACACACACACTCAGGCGCGCGCGCACACACACACACACACACTCACATACATGTGCGCACACCCCACCCAGAGGCCTCACAGGGAGGAAACACACACGCCTCCTTCATCCGACACCGTTGGCACAGAAAGTTACACATGTATGAACACACACACATACACACAGGCAGGGACACATACAGCAGAATTCAAAGTCCAACTGTCTTACTCTCTGACAGAAAACAGTACTATTCAAGAGCGATTCATTTTTTTTTCACTAGTAAGACGGATTACAGAAATCACAACAAATAGCAAGCAAGAGAAGTGATATGCACATACATATGCATATCTGATCTGGCCATGTACTGTCACAAGAACTTTTCTTTTCTTTCACACACACACACACACACACACACACACACACACACACACACACACACACACACACACAGCAAGCCCGAGGGCTGAAATTCTAGAGGACATTTGAGACATACTCCAGGGTTCCCCTTTACCCTGCTTCTGTCAAAGAATGGAACAGTATGTACTGTCCCACTGCAGAGAATACACACATACACACACACACACACACACACACAAACAAGAGCACAAACATGTGTGAGCGTGCGCACACACTAACCCATAAAACAGTATATGTCTCTGGCAACCCTCACACACACACGATATACACACACCCATTAACACCATGACATGTGAAGCTTCTTCTTTCCCTTGGCAGTCCCTATCTACAGTACTGAGAGAGATGACACCCAAAATGTCAACATGCCAATGTTAAAAAGAGTATTGAAAATCAAATAATTGTTGGATACAATTGTGCCGACTGGTCAAAAAGTGATTTCGCAGGATGTGCCTGAAAAGTGTTGCTCAGAGACAAAATGGTGTCTCAAAGAAAGCAAATACAAAGAACATGCCGGAGTGTTATCGTCCGCCATCGGTGTCGAGGCCTTTCAGACTCCAGCATGTCACGTCACACACTCTAGGGTCAAGAGCGAGAGCCGGGTGAAAGAGGGGAAGAGGGGAAGGAGCAGGAAACGTCACAGAGCAAGAGAGAGAGAGGGGGAGAGAGAGAGAGAGAGGGGGGGGGAGAGAATGAGAGAGAGGGAGGGGGGGGAGAGAATGAGAGAGAGAGAGAGAGAGAGAGAGAGAGAGAGAGAGAGAGAGAGGAAAGAGAGGAAAGGAAAAAGAGAGGGCTAAGACCTTTCATGTCATTGTGTGCAGATGTGCCTGAGAGGCATGGGCCCTCAAACAAGGGGAATGAGTGCAGTGAGTGCATTCTAAAGGCACCTGTGTCTGCCTGACGCCATAAGAGGAGGTTTACTATGGGCACTCAACTATACATATATACTGTACATACATACATACATAGCCATAAGTGTGTGTGTGCATGTACAGTACATATACATACAGTATATATACAGTACATCTACATATACCTAAATACATTTATACATAAACCGCTCACAAAAAGTAAGGAAACTTGACTTTGGCCCATTATATCTCCCCTTTAATAATACCAATCCCTAAAGTGTTTTATATAATTTTTATCGTTGGTTTGTCACCTTTACAATGAGGTATATCTTGCATCGGACAATCATGGAATGCGCAACACAGCCAAACGTGTGAGTAGTGCCAACCAAAAATGTGCCAAAATGGCCTGCTATACTGTCCTGTTGGTATAGCCTTTGTTGCCTGGAGCATTGAAAATTGCACTCACCCAAAGAAATGAGGACAAGAACAAAAAAACATGTTGGCCATACACTTTACACTCAGTGTCAGGGCCCTCAGTAACGTGTGGAAGATTTGAGCAGTTGAATAAATCTTGTAAGTCTCTGGCAGTGAATCTACGGTTCCTTAGTGCAGCAAAAGTGAGGCACTGGTCTTCTTGGGGTGTTGTCTTCTTGAGATGGCCACGTCTTGGTCTGTCTTTGGCTTCCGCAGTCTCATGGAACTTGGTTCTAAGTTTGGAAATGGTACCAGGACTGACACCAATGATGCTGCCACTACATGTTGGGACACCAGCCTCAGGTTCCCCATTGCACAGGCCCTATCCTGAAGGAACAAACGTGGCATCTTTCCACCAGTATTGTTGCTATAGGAGAAACCACAAACCCAACAAGTTGCTGAAGCTCAGGTGCTAATTTAGGCACACCAGTGACTGGCAGCACTTGAGGCCCAAAATCAGATGCAGCAGAACCCTATGACCATGGCCATTTTGGCACATTTTTGGTTGGCACTACTCACACGTTTGGCTGTGTTGCGCATTTCACGATTGTCCAATGCTTACAAGCTATACCTCATTGTAAAGGTGACAAACCAACGATAAAAATGACATAAAACACTTTAGGGATTGGTATTATTAAAGGGGGGATATAATGGGCCAAAGTCAAGTTTCCTTACTTTTTGTGAGCGGTTTATAAATATACTGTACATGTACGTGTATATACATGCAGTATACAGAACATACATACAGTACTGTACAGGCCCTTAATTATCTACACACACACACACACACACACATTTTTTTTATCGGTTATCAATAACCCTAACACCCTGTTTTAAGTCCAACCAAAATTTTAGACAACAAACTATGCTACCATATAATGTTGTGGGATTATTTTCTCGAATCATGCTAATATGATGCTATTTCAAAACCACGGACAATTTGTGATCTATCACTAAGTGCTGATTTACTGTACTGGTGCTCCACTTAACCCCTGGCAGTTGGGATTGAGACTTTGAGTCGCGAATCTGCCCAAGATTTTGTCCTTAAAAAAATCATTACAAATAGAAGGGAGTTCTTCTTTGGCCCTGTTACTTTTGGGTGCTCCTCATACTGTCTGTAAAACACCACAAGGGAATTGTTTTGTATTTGGCGCTCTACAAATAGAATTGAATTGAATATAAGCTGAACACATGGAATGTTAAAGGGAAACTATTGTATGCAACTTTTCACTGCAGTTTGAGGTATAATTTTCATATTTCATATTTTTCAGACATTTTGATTTGGTAATATCTCCAAATCAGGCCATCAGGATATGCACTGAGTAGCTCTAAGTGGAAGGGAGGAAACCACCTCAAAATAGTAAAAGGAAACAAAGTTACTGCATGACATCACATTGCTAACTTTTTTTAATTTTAGACATCAGCAACATTAGCATGTTCTAGCAGTGCCAGTAAGACACGGGAAAGTGTTTGGAAGTTTTTTGTGTCATTTATGTGGCTAGTTAACTAGTTCCACAGCAAAAAACTGCATAGTGTCCCTTTAAAATTGACACTGTGGGAACAGCAACGGTATTATGCCAATAATCAAAATGTCTTGAAACTGTCTATACTAAGGTTTCAGTCTTAGGCATGTTTAAGTGTGTTGTGTATAGTGGCTATGATTATATGCACCGGTATGCATGGCCTGTTGTTTGAAAGACTGATTTCTGTGTGTAAGTGTGTTTGTGTGTGTGTGTGTGTGTGTGTGTGTGTGTGTGTGTGTGTGTGTAAGAGCATGGTGAGCACAAAGTTATCTGACCTTTTTGCTTTGGCTCCCTGGCCTGATATATAATGACATGGCGGGTTGGCAAGCTGGCACTAGAGTGATGAGGGCGCGAGATCAGCTCGCTCGGCGAGGGTGAATTGATGGTCCTTCCCCACCAGTCCCCACTGCTCCACAAACTCTCCCACACACACACTTAAAAAGCCACAGCACACATACACACACACAAACCCTCCAACACACACCCTCCGAAAGCCACAGCACACACACACAGACACATACACACACAAACCCCCAACCACACACACACACACACACACACACACACACACACACACAAGACCTCTGCCTCACCTCCTCCCCAAACATCACTCTCCTCGTCTGTCGGCAGCCGTACACACACCGTTAATCTCCTCCTCCGGTCGGGGGCAGAACTGTGCGGTGTGGTGCGGCTCGCCGTTTCGCTTTGTGACATACTGCAGCCTGCTGACGCCTAATGGCCTGCCGCCTGAAGAGAACAGAGATCGGAGGGGATGGGGGGGATCGGAGGACCGATTTCACCCAAAGCCCCCCCCCCCCCACCCTCCCCATAATGGGCAACCAGCTGATGTGCCCTATACTAGAGAGTGTCTGGGTGTGTGTGTGTGTGAGTGAGTTATGTGGGGCTGAGACTGGACCGCAGTCTCCACTCAAGAGCTGGGGCTATGGTTCTGTAGGAGGAATGGGGAGGGTGGTAAATACGGTGTGTGGGGTGGACCATATTTCAACCTGACCAATGTTTGCTTTTCCTGCCCACATATGAGGCCAAGGCCTGCTGGGGCCCAGGAGTGCTCCTGCTCTCTCTCGCGCGCGCACGTTCTCTCTCTCTCTCTCTCTCTCTCTCTCTCTCTCTCTCTCTCTCTCTTACACACACACACACACACACACACACACACACACACACACACACACACACACACACACACACACACACACACACACTCAGCTTCTACACTTCCTCTGACAGAAGAGCAACTCTATATGCCAGCCAGTGCCGCATCCGGCCCTCCCCAGTATATAAGTGTGTGTGTGTGTGTGTGTGTGTGTGTGTGTGTGTGTGCGTGCGTGCGTGCGTGCGTGAGAGAGAGAGAGAGAGAGAGAGAGAGAGAGAGAGAGAGAGAGAGAGAGAGAGAGAGAGATTAGGTCTGGAGTGGGTTCGCATCCTTATGCTACATGTACCAAGAAACACTCAGGAAACACACAACCACCAGAGACTAAAGGTTCATAAAGTTCATAGATCTCAGTGCAAATTGGCAAAGAAGGAAGAATGAAACACACACACACACACACACACACACACACACACACACACACACACACACACACACACAGAGAGAGAGAGAGGTGAGAAGTGCAGGCGTAATGCACATGCTGTATTATCTCAAGGAACGGCCAGGAATGGCATGTATCTGCCAAGAGGTCACATGTACACTCCAAGAGAAATGTGACAGACATGAAGCAGCCCAAGCAATTTATGAGCACTAACACTGTTTTTACATATAAAACATAAGCTAGTTTACCATCTTACAAACAAAAACACAGAATATAACGCCGAAATACAATACAGAATTGAGCCTTACAGGGAATCTACACTGGATACATTAAAGGATAGCTCCGGAGTAAGTTTAAGCATAGCCCTGTTGCACGAGCTTTCTAACAGCAACAGATTTCGCATGGAATGAAAGAATTTCGAACAGCATAGACCGAATGCAAACGCAAAGCACTTTACATTGAGTCAAAGGTATCTCAGATCTTACTTTCGGTTTCGAATAATGAGTTCCCATTGATTCAGTGTAAAGAGCTTGTTTGCTTCTGCATTTTGCGTTCGGTCTATGCTGTTCCAAATAATTTTGTTCCACTCGCTAACTAGTGCATTTAGCAGGCTGGTTCAACAGGGCTATACTTAAAATCACTCCAGAACACCGCTTTAAGTCAAAGACTTATCTGCCGTAATAATTAGCTTCCATTATAAACACTGGAATGTAACAGCTACACCTGACACTGCAGCACAGCCAACATTCAAAAGAATTCCACCATTCATTTCAATGTATTTCTGACAGAACTTGACTTCTGTAACTGTAAGTGTAGCCCTAGCCTTACATTCCTGAATATGGTAGTAAAAGGCACTCAAAGAATTCAAAGAAATGTCATGCAGGCCTAAAACATGATCTAGTAAAGGAACTACGCACTGATCTTCAAATGACTACACACGCATAGGGTCTAAGAATGTTCCAGTGGTTACAAAATACCTGTTAAGCACAAACGCACGTTTCACAATTTGGAAAGTCTGTGTGAAACACAATTAAGAGAATTTAGAAACTTAGAAAGTAGGTCTAAAGAACTAAGAACAATGCATGAGGGAAACTCTTACCCAAAAAATTGGTCTAGCTTGTTTGTGTCAGTGTGTGTTTGTTTCTGTGTGTGTGTGTGTGTGTGTGTGTGTGTGTGTGTGTGTGTGTGTGTGTGTGTGTGTGCGTGTGTGTGTGTGTGTGTGTGTTGGGTGGGAGTGTCAAGCTGGTCATGCATTAGTTGGACACAGAAGACCATGGGAAACAAAATGGCGACTGGACACTGTGTTCTCTCCGACCCCGCTCTATCTCCACAACACCCCCAACCAACGCCACCACCCATCCACCCATCCCCAGTGCGCTCAGAGGGGGGGCTGACCCTGCAAAACCTCTCCGCCACCAAAGCCAACTTCCTGCCTTTCTCACAAGCCACCAGAGAAAGGGTGGGTGGGTGGGTTGGGGGATGCGGGGGGACGAGCTGACAGAGATCCCAGCTTTGGAATAAAATCCCCCCCAACCCAATTCAACTCTACTCAACTCTATCCCAATACAACTACTCCAGGCTCTGCTTAAAGCTACAGTCCAGAGTCAAGCAGCCAATAGCCTGGTTCAAGGTTGCAGAGTGAGTGCTGTCAGCAGGTTTGAGAACAAGAAAATTTGGTACAATATAGACCGAATAGCAAAACTGCAATCCACAGTACTGATATGGGCAAGAGCAACTGATTCAATTAAAATTCAATCCAATGTTATTTATAGAGTCCAAAATACAACACAATTGCCTCGTGGCACTTTACAGCCAGTACAAGGATAACAGGGATATAGGGAACAGGGGTAAGGATAAAACTCCCTTCTATTTGTAATCATTCTTTTTAAGAAGAAACCTTGGGCAGACCCACGCCTCATGGGCTCAACCCAACAGCCAGGGGCCCAGTGAAGTATAAGAACAGTCCTGATGCAGACAAGGACACTCAGTTCCAGTTCCAATTTCCTCTCTTCTGTTCTGCTAGCATTAGCATTAGCAATAGCTGCACCTTCACAACTCCCATCTGAGTTCTACCAAATTTTCTTCTTATCAATCCTTCCAATAGGACTTGATAACCTTGATAAACAGTCTTTAAGACTCCAGATGCATCAGCATCAGTCATGGACCGGCAGCAATATGTTCCACCCTGGGTCAGTTGCTATCTGGACTTGCTAGCCTCTAAGGCACGTCCTTGAGCGTTCCTTACCAAAGGCCATTGTGGCCACTTAAACACACCCGAGTTGCACAAGAAACCATAGTAACAATGGACCCGATAAGAACTACCTCGAGTGAAGTGGGCCAGGGTTTAACGTCGGGTAGGGGGATGGTGGTGGAGTAGGGGGTCTATTTTTAGAAACGGAACGACAACAAGTTATGCATCTGCAGCTGCTCTGTTATCAAACATTAGGCTCCGTATCTATTTTCGACTTTGGGACTAGAGGCTCCAGTTGCCAGTCTGAGATAAACATCAATCTTTACTGGGACACAGACACGGTTGAAAGAACAGCACGGCGGTATTTTTAAACTACTGGGTCAGACTGGGCCTGAGGCATGTTAGTCTGTGTAACTTTAAATGGTGTCAGTGCAAAAAAAAAAAAAAACAGAAAGAAAAAAAAAACAACTTTGGGGTCTGAGCATGAGTCGATTGACTTGAAGTGCAGTGCATGCCAGAGCCCTTTCTCATTCCAGCACGCATAGCATTCTGGGTAATGATAAACTGAGCATTTTTTCTCTTAAACGAGCTCGGCTCTTTGGGGCAGCGAGAGGACAGACTGTCCGATCTAGGCGCATCTCCACCCCCACCCCCACCCGCCCCACCTGCCCGATGAAGTTTGGGTAATGTCCGCAGCCAATCGATTCCCAAGCGCTGTTTGCCCCGAATGAAAAACGGGCCCGTCCAACTCAAGCGTCTGTGTGGCGAACGTCCAGAGTAAATGGCGGAGAGAAGAGTGTGTAGAGAGGGAGAGAGAGAGAGAGAGGGAAAGAAAGAAAGAGGGAGAGAGGGAGAGAGAGAGAGAAATGATATGCCCTCCCGCTGCATCTGGATGACAGGCGGGCTGGAAGCTACAGGCATTTCTTGAGCATGGGCTGGGTCACGCCTGCTGTAATGTGTATCTAGAGTTGACCATATATCACAGGCTAAGGAGGGAAAGGGGGAGGGCATGACTGCATGACTCTAAATCACGCTCCTCTGACCGAGTCCGACTCCTCCGACTGCAGCCTGTCTACTGAGGACTGGGCAGGGAGAACAAATCAACAGGGCAGGACAGATGCAGAAAGACAGAAAAAGAGAAAGAAGAAAAGAAAAAAAAAGACAGACAGAAAACATGAGGAGAAAAGAAAGAAAATAACTGTGGGGGAGAAAATTAAGGTGAAAGAAGAAAAGGAAGGGAAAAAAGAGTAGGAGAAAAAAATATAGATTTAAGTCCTGCTATTTCCTACATATTCTGACAATCTTATCTTCTAAGGACATTTCAAGACAAGAAACAGCGAAAGAGAGAGAGAGAGAGAGAGAGGGAGAGAATAAGAGAAAGAAAAAGATCCACAGAGATTTAATTCTTCTCTGCAAGGAGTTTCTGTCTAAACACCATGTATCTCACAGATATATTTTGGCTCAGTTAATGTCTCTGGCCTGCTGCAAACGAGCTACACAAAAGCACAATTTATATCTCTCCTCCACCTGTTTATTATCCCTCTTTACCTCGCCCCATGTGTCTGTCAGCACTCAGCCGCCGCTGCTTATTTTTCTTCAGAATGATGGTCTTGGTGGGGCACAAAACTATGTGTGTGTGTGTGTGTGTGTGTGTGTAAGTGAACGTGCCTGTGTGTGTGTATGTGCGTGTGTGTGTGTGTGTGCACGTGTGTAAGTATGTGCGTCTGTGTGCTGTGTGTTTGTGTGTGTGTGTGCACATGTGTGTAAGTATGTGCGTCTGTGTATGTGTGTGCGCGTGCTGTGTGTGTGTGTGTGTGTGTGTGTGTGTGTGTGTGAGAGAGAGTCTGTGTGTGTTCATACAGAACAGAACTTTTTGCTCAAACTGCCCTTCTGCTTAGACTATGGCCCTCTGTCAGAAAAGTCCACTGAGAACCGATGAAGTGTTTTTGAAATAACCCAAACTGTCATCAGTCTTAGCACCAACAGAGAACAGCCATGTCTCTTTTGGTCATACATAATGACTACAGTTGAGCATTCCAGTTACAAACGTGTTTTACACGTATTTCACTCCAAGTGAAGAGCCAGTAGATCACACACACTTCACTCCAAGTGAAGAGCCAGTGGATCACATGTGTAGTAAAAGGCCAGTGGATCACATGTGTTTTATCCCAATTGAAGAGCTAGTGGAAGAGAAACTGAGAACAGTTCTCAATACAGGAGCTTAAAAGCTAAAGGTTCCCAAAACTTGGAAATCTGGAAAATACCCTGAACTCCAAGTAATGTATTCCACTGTTCTGGCTGAGTATTGATAAACAGGCACTGCATGGGTTACAAACAAAGCTTTGAAAAAGAGACCTTTCCAAGAAACGCATACTGACGTTAGTTGCATTGTTTCCAGGGAACAAAACTGGGTAGGAGCAGCCATGTCCTGTCCAACAGCTGTCACACGTGGGGCTTGCGTCCAGCTACTGTGTCTCCTAGGTCACCCGTGTTGCCTAGACATCTGCCACACGTGCATTAAAAACCTGAGTACGGCCAGCCAAGGATGAAAACAGTTTGTTCTCAAGCAAGAGTATTTGATTTCATGGGATGCACTGATAGGGAAGGAGTTTGCTTTTCTGTACATAATGCAGAGGGTTTTTTTTTTGTAATATTTAAAGGTCAATAAAGTGTACTTACAGTAAGCATTTTAATATATAGCTTCAGAGCAGAGTGCATTTGCTCTCTATCATGATGTGATATGGTCTGGCAGCTGGTAGAGGAAAACGGGAGATTTCACAGAGAGAAAGCTGAGAATTGTTGATGGATGCAGTAGAACCCAGATCAGATTCTGCCATGTGCGTCTGTACTGCACAGTGCCTCACAAAACTCTTCCTCCAGAACATGTGAGCACTACTGCACTGGTCCGCTGTGAGGCTTTGACGTTATCACTGCCCCAAGAGACACAGAGAAAGAGGGGATGAGGTGTGTGACCTTATGGGAGTTGTCTATCCGTGCCCTCAGGGTTTGTGACGGGCTAGCGGCTGACACATAACATGGACAAAGGCCACCTGGCCAGGCATGGACGCTGTCACTGCTGTGCATTTGCCCCCGGGCTGACAGACTGTCTGCAACCCAAGCCCACCTCCTCATCATCATCCCTCCGTTCACAATAACAAAAAAATAACAGAAAAACAGAAAACAAAGACGACAATAAAAAGCAGAGCCAAAAAATGTCGGAGCAGGAAAATTCACACGCTCTGAAAGTCACAGGAGAAGAGGAAGGGAAAAAAAAAAATCTCCTTGGTGATCTCTTCACACAAGCCCAGGCTTGTGATTAGCTGCTCAGTGGGGGAGAGGTGGAGAAGAAAGGTGTCAAATGGTGACACTCGGAGATGGAGCCTGCTTAAACCAGCACAACACTGCCAGATTGCGACCCAGCATACAGTACAGTACAGCTCTGAGTCTACAGTACTCATCTCCTTCAGAGCCTCTGTGAAGAGGCAGGAGCACTGCAACATTTCAGCAACATTTCAACAACATTTCACATTACATATTGTACTTCTGTACGTATGTATTTAAAGCATGCTATATTAGGATGAAAGTGGTATAAAAAATCCCGGCGCAAATCTCAGTGTAAAGATATTAGGAAGGTCAAACCCAGTAAACGGGCTAAACTAAAACATCCTCATAACATAATTGAGTATACACTTGAGTGCTTTGTCGGAAGACCTGGATGGAACAGGCAGATTATCTTTGTCATTATCTAGATTAAGCTATAGGTTTTAGCAACTACTGTATGGTATGAAAAAAAATGCTTTTGGATTTAGCATTACAAAGAAGTACAGCCACCTGATGGTACAGTAGATGGCACGCAACCATAGGCAGATGAGATGTTGCTATAGTGTTCTTAGATGACACTCCTATCTCAGTGTCTGAAAAGTGGTGAAGTATATGGAGATTAAGTCCAACAAATGAAAGGGGCAGAGGTGGAAAGAGGGAGAAAGAGTGTGTGTGTGTGTGTGTGTGTGTGTGTTTATGGGGGGGTGCGGGGGGCTAGACACTCAAGCTGTGTTTGTGCCACACACACACACATAAAATGGCACAGTTCGTGTGTTTGTGTGTGCGTTTCCTCCCTGCGGGAGCTTGTTGTGGCAGAATGGACTCAAAATCCCTACGGTTTATAAATGAGTGGGCTTAAATATAAGTGGCCCTTGTGAGCTCCATAACTCTCCGTCTGCCGTAACAGGCTCCGCTGGCCTTGATGACACTCTAAGTGCTTTCGTGTTAAAGCGCCTGCGCTTGCGTTCATCTTATACATGTAACCCAGAAGAGGAGAGAGGTGAGACAAAGCAGTTTACCTCTCTGTTCCCCCAAGAGGGAGGACCAGGGCCCTGGGTGTTGGACGTGACAATCGCTTAATGTTCCATCCTGCTCGAGTTCTCTCTCTCTCTCTCTCTCTCTCTCTCTCTCTCTCTCTCTCTCTCTCTCTCTCTCGTCCCTCTTGTACCCTAAAGTACACTCTCCTCTACTGACGTCAGACGAATGACCTTCTGTAGGAAAGAAAAGCACAAAAACAGAGTGCTGACGTGCCAGTGATGGAACCAAATAAACGCTCAAATACAAATGCTTTCCAGCGTGTTTACATTCGTGTTCACCTTTCCAACTGGAAAACACAAGAGTGCCTCCTCACGTTTTCACGTTGAAAGGGATTCAAGAATCATAGTTTGCCCCCAATCATTGCACTCCTCATTATAATACATTGGAGCAAATCAACGGCTAAAAAAGAAACACCACACCACTTTTTGAAACGTTCACAAGCAAGGAAATAAATACAACGGAAAGGGAGAAAAAAAAACAAAAAAAACTGGTGTGAACTGAGGTGTAACAAAGGAGGGAGAAGAAAAGATTGGGAGCGAGGATTGGGCACCGTCTGTTTCCCTTTGGGCCAGAGAATAAAAGGCATGACCATTGGTTGCCCTAAGCAACAAGCCTTTGTTGAACACAGCCAGGGCACAAACCTGCATCCTGGGACAGTGAGTGGTGAAATCACCCATCACTCCCCTTTCAAAAGCTTAAATAATAATAATAATAAAAAATAATAAATAATACTTCATATATAATAAATAATACTTCAATAATAAAACTTCAGTGACCCGTTTTCATATTCATAGTAGCTGTTTCCAAGCCTCTTTCTGTATAATTATTAGTTTACTTGCAGTCGGTTTGGAAGAGAGCATCAGCTAAATGACAAATTGTGAATGCTACAGTGCTTCTGTGATGTGAAATAAATGGGAGGCTAATGTATAACTGTAGCAATGTGTTGAAGCTTTTTGTCTGTATCAAACACAGACATTGTTGCATAGTTGCACTGGTTGGATATCAACTCAATGCTCCTAATTTCTTAATGTATACCTTTTAAAGTCAAAGTCTGTCTCTTGTCTGTATGTTTCTGTGTAATACCAAGGAGCCTGCTGGTCTACCTGAAAACGACATTCCAACATCAGTTAATTTTTCATTGAGTGACACTTTCTGTCTGCACTGTCAGTTCCTGTTGAAGTCATACTACATATGGACAAATGTGTGTCTTACTGTCAACATGCAATAGCATTCAACAGCATCAAAATACAACTGCATAAATCACGACCTTACCCAATCAACTATGTGACACAGTGCAATATCAAGCATTCTTCACACGGCTTGGCAGTATCAGACACTTCATCCTCCATATTTCAAGTTTGAGTGCTGCTGCAGGCTGTTATATAATATAATTTAAAAACTGCATGATGTCACTTTGAGCAGGGATTACTGATGCCCATCCTTGAGAAAACCTTCCCTTCAGCCCAGACTGTAAACACTGCACAGGGTCAGACCTGACCCTACATTGACCTTTCACCTTCCAACGACCAGAGCCTAATAGTGATCTTATTCCATACTTTTGTAAACAACAAAATCAACTCAACTCACTTCCTCCTTCACACACACACACACACACACACATACACATACATACACAGACTTCCACCTGTGTGCCAGCCGCAGAACTCTCTCACCCTCCCAAAATAAGATGTGTGAAACAACAAAGTGACAAAGCCAAGAGAGCGAGACAGAGAATCAAAGGAAAACAAGACGCAACAGCATTCTGTTCATTCACAAGAGGGAAAAAGTGAAGTGTCAGCTTTGAGAGATGTTCATCAAAGACAACAGCAAAAAAAAGTCTCTATCCTGTGATTCCTGTGACACAGACACACACACACACACACACACACACAATCACATACATAAACACATACAGTACAAGTCCAAGACCTGAAGGTTTGTGTGTCCCATTCTTTATATACATATGTGATTATGTATGTATAAGGATTTGTGCAAATATTTTTGTTTGTCTGTGTGTGTTAGGACCCAGAAAGGAGTGAGGATCAGGGGTCTGGTAATTACCGGTACTCAAAAAGAAGTGGGGATCGGGGTCTGGTTAGTACCCAAAAAGAAGTGAGGATCGGGGCCTGGTTAGTACCCAGAAAGTAGTGGGGATCGGAGTCTGGTTAGTACCCAGAAAGTAGTAGGGAACAGGGTCTGGTTAGTACCCAAAAAGAAGTGGGGATCGGGGCTTGGTTAGTACCCAGAAAGTAGTGGGGATCGGAGTCTGGTTAGTACCCAGAAAGGAGTGTGGGTCGAGGGTTGGGTGTCTGAGCCAGGGGATGGTGGTGGTGAAGGCAGGCTACTGCGAGGCGTCATCATGGGCCGGAGGGAGCTTCACGCGCGCCTGTTATTATTTTCCATAGAGGTCAGCTGCTAAGAATGTGAGGCATGCCAACAGCAGAAACACGTCGCCCTCCCGCTCACCCAGCACCCTCTTTTATCTCTCACCTTTGCTCAAATCTCTCTCTCTCTCCCTCTCTCTCTATCAATCTCTCTCCCTTTATGTATACCAGGCCTGATGTATTCTGTTTTATCGTCTGCTTTTTTTTTTTTTTTTTAGTGTGGCTCTGTCTCTTTGTCTTTGTTCATCTGTCTGTTCTTTCTCTTTCTGTTTCTGAGAATGAAGTAAAAAAAAAAGTGAGGCTATTCTGAGCTGTTTCCCTACAGGATATCCTTTTGGACACCCTGTGTGTTTGCAATCCTCTGGTGTTTAACCATCTCTCTCTCTCTCTCTCTCTCTCTCTCTCTCTCTCTCTCTCTCTCTCTCTCTCACACACACACACACACACACACACAACACAATCACAATCACACACACACACACACACACACACACACACTACTTCACATGTACTGTCTGCATACACTAAACTGTATCATGAAAGTATACTCCTATATACACTGAGTAACCACACACAATCCAACTAATTCACCAGGAGTAATAATATGACTACCACCCCAAACAAAAGACACAACAGAATGTTTAGCTCAGTTTATTACACGGCTCTTTATAATGCTGTAGAATGCTCCATTCACTTCAATGGGACTTTCCAACGTTCTGCGGTCTGATAATATTTAATAACGGACCGTTGCTAAGTATAACAGACCGCTGTCAAGCAAAAGTGAAACAGAACGTGGCCTTAACCAATCAGCTGATCTGTAACAGTTAACAGAATGCCTCTTTTCTGCGGACTGTATTAGCCATCTTAATCATTAAATTAACTGTAAAAGCAGTGATAAACAAGGTCGCATGTTAATAATATCTACAGTAGTTAGCCGTGTAATAAGCGGGATAACGTTCGTTGAGGCGGTCATTATCGTGGCTAACGCGTAGGGATGCGTTGCATTACTCTGTCGGGAGATATGCCACGATAATGACCGCCTCACCGAACGTTATCCCTTACTTGGCTCAGTCAGAGTGTCACTGATTGAGTTTAACTGGATTGTTGTGTGTTCAGATTGTTTTGTGTCCAGACTTGACCACCAACTCAAAACTGTAACTAAATGGTGACCGTTCCCTGACCCTAAAGATGTCACCTATAGGCTGCTGTACCGGATGCGCTTTACAGAGCTGTACTTCTTACTTATTCTTTACATATTACTTCAGTCCTCTCTTGGCTGTATCATTCTATACATGACTCTAATATAGAATAATAAATCACTGTAATTGTTACATCTTACTTAACCCTGCTCTAAGCTATACCATTCCGTACTTGACTGTACTAAAGTATAGACTAAATTGATGCTAGCCTAGTTGACCAGACTTTTTCACAAAGAGTCTGGACACTCTCCACAGGCATACATTTACTTTGCAGTGGATGGCCACTTTGTTTGAACTGTTAAACTTTTGGTCATGCTTTCCATTGCTGTTTGTTGATTGGCTGCAAGAAAACCTAGCTGGGGACACTGAACCTTTAGGGAAGTGCCCTGATATATTCCTGTCACAAATACAACATTGAGCAGAGGCACCAAGGCAGTGCTAGCCTGCATATATTGATGCCTTCATAACCTGTGTATATCAATGTTCTCAATATGTATAACTCCATATCCAGTGACTTCTCCAATTTGACAGTGGTGATGACAACAACTGCTTTGTTTCCTCATAGCCCGCTAGACTCCTGTCACTATGAATAAGTATAAATATAGATGACTTACATCATTGGCATTGGGGGATGTTTGGCAAACTCAGTGTTATTCTTGTGTCTCTTAGTAACGGAATCGAGAGTCATTTCATTCTGAAATCTAAAGCTGACAATAGTGCTGTGAGAATAATATACTATTATGTTGTAGGAACTGTATATACTACTTTAAAGGTCTGTGCTACTGTTTGGAAATAAAACCAGATGATGCCAACCAAGACTTGCTCTGAGCTCTGTAGCCTTCCTTCCTATTCAGCAAGCTGAGGGCACAGATGCCAGGGCCTTCACCACAACAGCAGGAGATATGAACCGACAGTTGTGAGGTATCCTCTGTTGCCTCTATTGAATACAAGTGTGTATCTATCTCAATGTGTGTGTGTGTGTGTGTGTGTGTGTGTGTGTGTGTGTGTGTCTTTGAGAGAGAAAGGGGGAAAGAGACAGAGAGAGGGAGGGAATGAGAGAGAGAGAGAGAGAGAGAGAGAGAGAGAGAGAGAGAGAGAGAGAGAGAGAGAGAGAGAGAGAGAGAGAGAGAGAGAGAGAGAGAGAGAGAGAGCTTCTATTTCTAGACATAGAGACGTCTGGACGTATGAACAAAAGAGACGCAGACACTGCCCTGGGAGAATCAGAACAGCTGAGTCTCTTAGAAACTTAACCATACATCACCCAGTGATCAGCCTGTCTGTCTGTCTCTCTCTCTCTCTCTCTCTCTCTAACATACACACATACACAGAGACGCACACAGAAACACAAACACACATTAACACAAATTCTTTCTCATACATACACGTATCATATATAATGCATGGGACCCACAAACCATCGTACAGTGCAAAGGAGCACAAAACACATTCTCCAATATATATATATATATATACACATGTGGTTAAAAACACAACAAATTCACTGACTCACAAGTTTTTTTGTTTTTTTTTTCTTTGAGATGCAGGTACAAGCAGACGGAGAGCTTAACTTGCAATCACCACAAAACAACTCCTAACATACTGACAAGCAGGCATACAACACACACATACATTAACTCACCAACAAACACTCAACTCTATGCGCGCATTCACATTCGACAACATGCACCATCACATTAACACCTTTCAAAAAAATATCAAAAACTTACCGTCTGTTTTCCTCTCTCTCTCTAAAAATCGGTTGCACCGTGACAAAAGAAAACACATCGACAAAAAAAAACACGCAACAGTGCAAGACTCACTCCCTCTGCCTGCTCGTGCTTACCTGGCAGTTCACACAAGTTAGTCCATGCGTCCCTCCTTCTTTTCTGTCAAGTGAAGTTTGCTCCCTTCATTTCCTCTTCTGGGAGCGCGAGTGGAAGAGAAGAGAAGAGAGAGAGAGAGAAAAAAAAAACAGTCCTCCCTCCCTCTCCCTCTCCACCTCCTCCTCCTCTTCCTCCTCCTCTTCTTCTCCTATGAGGTCTACAGCACCTCCCTAGTTGGTGGAGGTTCTTTTGTGCTGTTTCTGTCTGTCTTTTACAGCTTCTTCTTCTGCCTCTGCTAGTCAGATAAATCCAGTTTTCCCACTCGTCTGCTGAGCGTCTCCCTGCAACTCTGCCACCTCCCAAAACAACAAGCAAGAGCTTGGGTGTGTGTGTGTGAGGGGGAGGTGGGGTTGGGATTGGGGAGTGTGTGTGTGGGGGGGTAGAAAGAGCGCGTGCAGGGAGTGAGGGAGTGAGAGAGAGAGTGTGTGTGTGGGTGTGTGTGTGTGTGTCTGTGTTAGAAAGAGAGAGAGAGAGAGTGAGACAAAGCCTAGTCAGCGACTACAGCAGAGTGTGTGTGTGTGTGTGTGTGTGTGTGTGTGTGTGTGTGTGTGTGTGTCTGTGTGTGTGTCTGAAAAAAGTGTGAGCGGCACAGTGAGCTCATGTGGAACACTCCCCAAACACACACACAAACACACACACTTCGCTCTCTCTCTCTCTCTCTCTCTCTCTCTCTCTAGTCTTTCTGTCTGTGAAACGAGTGCTGCGTCCTCTCCATGTGATATGCCAGAGTGGGACACTCACCACCATCACCCCCCCTTCTACCTTCTCTCCTCTCACCCCCTCCCTTTCCTTCTCTCCCTCCCTCCCTCCCTCCCTCTCTTTCTCTTCGACTAGTTACTCAGTTAAGCTGAAGCCAGTTAGTTCAGAGCAAAGTCCAGCCTTGGAACAAGCGCCCAAGCTCTCTGCTTGACTGTCAGTGTTTACACAAATTGGTGTGAAGTTTTCTTAGGTGATTAGGTGACGTATATTGTCCCCAACCCTGCAGCCAAACATGTACACTTTTAGTATTTATTTCATACGTTAGATATAAGACTACCTAAATGTGCCGAGTTAAAAGGACAAAATCTGCAATCTGACAAGAATAGAAATAGCATAACATGTAAGGCTATAAGATGTGCTATATGATTTTATGAGTGCATGGGAAGATTTATGCACCGAGGATTATGAGCTTGAGATGCTGAACCTCACATAATCTCTTCCTACATGCAGACACTCTTGTGCCAGTCGATTTGCTGCTTTGATCTAAAATTAAAGATGGCAGACACATAGCCTCTGCCTCTTTCTCACACACACACACACACACACACACACACACACACACACACACACACTTTCTCTCTGTGTCTGCCGCCTGTATTTTGGCATGGTAACTTGAACAGCCAAAGTGCTCCAAGCTCAGTAATTTACCATGTCCTCTACAATTGCTGCAACAACCCCAACAACAACCCCCACTCCCTTCACACACACACACACACACACACACACACACACACACACACACACACACACACACACACACACACACACCAATCCTTCTCTGTCTGTCTGAGTAATTCAGAATATGAGCATGTCAGCTCTATGCGTTTCTGCTGCTAGCAGGTCCCTATCAGCTGAGTCTAGCATAACTTGGCTGGAGTTATATAGAGAGAGACACTCTTCCCACAAGAGGGTATGTCATACCTTGTCAAATCATTATTTGGCCTACCATTAGGTTAGGATGAATATACAAAACAGTACTCTGGCTTTGCCTTCCTATGTAACTCAGCTCAATAATAATTTCCCTCCACGACTCCGTCTGGCATTCCGGCCATTGGCATCGTTTGCAGAGATCAATTCCATACCGCGATAAAGAGCAAGCAGGATCGTGACTTGTGAGAGATAACGTCAGGTTTCTGTTGTTGTAGCGTAGCTTACTTCATGACCAAGCTGGTGCATAATGGGTGAAATCAGATTTAATCAAACTTCTACAGTACACACTTCCAGCTTGCAATCGTTCGTCAATGGTTAAATGCCAGACCGTTGTACGAAGCTAAAGTGTAGACCAAGGGGATAGCCAAACCCAGGCTAATAAAACCGTGCACATGGTAGACTTCTATACACAGATAGTGAAGAAAAACTGCTTAAGCCTAACCTGAAATTAGCCTGAACTTAACACTCTTTAAAAACTTTACTGAAGCTCACGTGGATCACAAAGACATATGGCTTAGTTAGTCAGTGAAGCATCTGAAAATATGCATGATTTCATCATTTTTTGCCTCAAACCGATTCATGTGAAATCTGTCTTTAAAAAAAATAAAAAGTGAAAAATCCTGCCTGGGGTAGAGCTGTCTACGTATAATCTCTTATGCAGCTCGCTCCAAGCTGACCCACTTTCACACAGCGTGATTCAGAACCTGTCCTCACTCAGCACCCCCCCTCACACACACAACACACACACACACACACACACACACACACACCATCCCATACCCCCATGCTTGTCACAGCTCTGCCCTGCAGACAGACACGTCTCTGCCCACCGTTCCGTTCTGTTCCGTTCCGTTCTGCTCTTCTCTGAACCCAGCCGCCTCCGCACAGACAGAAACACACACACACACACACACACACACACACACACACACACACACACACACACACACACTTCCTGACCTCAGCCAGCCTGACCCACTTATACTCTCGGTCCCCAGGTCAATGGCTTTGCTTAGCAGCAGACGCCTTCGCCTGAGTGGATCCCGCACGCAAACAGTTTTCCTCGAAGACACGGGTATAGCGGTCAGCACGCCATCCAAACGCATTTCAGACACTACAGATAACTTAATTTGAATCTAACCTCATTTAACATGACGCTACATCCTAGATAAGCTCAACATGCAATGTTAAGGACCATGACAATGAACCCAGTGGCACCATGCTCATCTTGTAAAGGAGAGAGAGAGGGGGTGGGGGTTGGGGGGGGTTAGGCTATAGCATTAGCGCTAATAGCACTAAATAGCACAATAGCTCTAATGCACAGCTGATCCATCCTCTGCAAAGACTCTTCAGCCCTCCATGGATCTTTGCTTCCATCCCCAGTCTGTCAGCCAGTCACTAGCCCCCGGCCCCCAGCCTGATGCCCTTATCCTCAGCAGGGGCCATCAGAGCGGCCTGCCAGTGAGCCTCCGGTTCTCTGCAGCTCCGGCTTCAGCCCCTGCTCAGCCCCCGGCGCCCTCTAAAAGTCAGTCAATCTGGGCCGGGCTCCGTGCACAGCTGTCCCCAGTGGCATGCTGCCCCGAAAGTCCCGCGCCTCTGGAAATAGCTGCGGTAATCCGCCACGCAGACAGAACATTCTGTCTGTTTTCCCTGCTAGCAGACGGCTTTCTCTCTCTCCCTCTCCCCCTCTCTCACTCTCACTCTCTCTCTTTTTCCTCCGGCATGATCACCATCACCGGTGACCCAATGAGGTTGGCTCGGGTCGGACAAGGTCTGGGGATGAACTTGTTCTCTTTTTCTTCCCCTCTCTCTCTCTGTCTCTCTCTCTCTTTCTTTCTCTCTCTCTGTCTGTCACCCTCTCTCTCGCTGTCACCCTCTCATTCTCTCTAACCTTGATGTCTGTGCAGAGCAGAGGCGCCTCTGAGCGTGATGTGTTAATATTTTAATCTGATGCCATTATTCACGCTCCTGCAGCAAGAGCCACAGCTCATCACAGAGATGCAAGCCGGAGCCGCAACACACAACATAACCACAATGTTCTTATGTACAACGCTCAACATAAGCACAATGTTCTTATGCACAAAGCTCAACATAACCACAATGTTCTGATGTACAACACACAACATAAGCACAATGTTCCTATGTACTTACACAATATAACCACAACGTTCCTATGTACTTACACAACATAAGCACAACATTCTCATATACAACACACAACATATGCACAACGTTCTAATGTACAACACACAACATAAGCACAACGTTTGTATGTGCAAACAATACACAACAGCACAACAGTCTGATGTACAACACACAACATAAGCACAACGTTTGGATGTACAACACAACATAAGCACAACGTTCTCATAAAACAAACAATATATGCACAATGTTCTGATGTACAATACACAACAACTCAACATTCTGATGCACAACACACAACATAAGCATAACGCTCTTTTGTACAATACACAAAATAAACACAAATTCTGATGCTGCTCTTCCATTGACTGAGCTACTGTGCACTATTGAGGGGGGTGTCATGGTATAATTGTTTTGTTTACCTCAAATGCGCTTTACGTGTTTCATTTCATGCACACAATATTCTATATTACACGATATACAATACCAAGATCTTGCACAATATTTGTATGCACAAATTTCATTACCATTCATACCATTATCTCTATCACTATCTCAGCAATCTCGGCAATCTTAGCATTCCACTCCATGAAATGGCCTCCACATCAGTCCATCCCTGATGTGTGGGTCTCTGTGTGTGTGTGTGTGTGTGTGTGTGTGTGTGTGTGTGTATGTATGGATGTGGGGGTCTATAGGTGTGTTTGTGTAGGTAAGGGCATGACAAGGGCAAGGACACATAACTGATGGAGGAGTTCCTCACTTCCAATCTACATCAAGCTGCTGTGGCGGGTCAATGGTCATGAGAAAGAAAGCTGAAACAAAAGAACTGTTGTGGTGATAGGTGGGTTGGGAGAGGGAGTGGGCAGCTATATTATGAGTTTAGTGTGAGAGTGTGTGTATATTAGCCTAGAACTCTAAACGTAGCCCTAGCGGTAGCAAATTTGAATTTGCACAGCGGATACGTCTAGAGGCCACTGATAGAAACCCGTTGTATCCTGACTCTGACGGCGGATAACCAATCACAGCGCGGTATGTGTACAGGAAATCGTAAGGCGGGCTTTGTACGATGACGACAGCCCTGCTCAAACCAGAGCAGAATCGTCTTTGGCTTTAGTTTTGGATGAATTGCACTTGTCATTTTCTTTGAAAGTGAAACAAGAAAGTGCACTGAAGTTTTTCGTTCTGAAAAAGATGTCTTTGCCGTGTTACCGACGGGCTACGGGAAAAGTTTGATATACCAGCTGGTACCACTAGCCGGAACGCTAGCCTATTACGTGGAGAGGCAGTTTGAAAGACAACGCAATCACCCTCCCCTCCATTGAGGCACAGTCTATCAGTGGTCTTCAGACTATACATTCTTATGATATAGTCTGGCGTGTCAGGCTATGTGTATATGCATATACTGTATGTTTGGTGTATATGAGTTTGGAGAATGTGTCTGGATTTTGTGTGTGTGTGTGTATGTGTGTGCGTGCGTGTGTGTACATGTGTCTGCATTGTGTATGTGTGTGTGTGTGTGTGTGTGTGTGTGTGTGTGTGTGTGTGTGTGTGTGTGTGTGTCTGTGGCACACACTGTGTGCAGTATGAATGCACAGGATGGGAAGAAGGACAGCCGTGCCAATCAACTGTTGTGGTTGCTGCTCTCCAACCAGATTCACCTAAACAATGGCAGTAGCGCTGGACAAAAGCAGAGTGCTCTCTGTGGTGAGTAACCCAATCCCATATTTCCAGAGGCCCTCACGTACACTCATCCACTCCTCAACCACTTCAGCACGACCCCCCACCAACACACACAGATATACACACACACACACACACACACACACACACACACACACACACCTCTACTTTTTACTCCAACCACTCACACACACACACACACACACACACACACACACACACACACACACACACACACACACGCACACACACACACACACACACACACACACGCACACCTCTACTTTTTACTCCAACCACTCAGCCTGTCCACATCCAACAAATACACCATCCCCCCGCTTCTACCTCAAGACCACTTTCTTTCAACAGCACACCAGGGAGTGCTTCATACTGCCAGTTCAGGTGCGCTGCAAAATTGGGACCCTCCAAAGACAAGCACAAGTAAAGCCCCCCAAATACTCCCACACCCACCCCCACCTCCCATGCCTTGACGGTGCAAATTAACACCAATCACAGACGCTGAAAGCTCACAACAGATGGTCAGAAGCTCGATTTCTCAATCACAGCGGTTTGTGGGGTCAGAGAACAAAAAAAAGAGTAGCTACAAATTGGCAAGCACCACCTGGAAAGTACCAAAAAGCTTGGCTGAAAGCTACGACCACAGCAATGTTTCCTGGAGTTGCCAGTTATTTCCGTGGATTATCCTTTTGCATTGTGTATGTCGGCTTGTGTAAATATGTATCAATAAGTGGGCTTTTTTTTTTTTTTTACCACATTTAAAGATTGTATTTGTGATTGCATTTGTAATTCAGCAGAGACAGAAGGCAGATTTTCAGAGACAGAAGGCAGATTTTCAAACATGTTCAATATGCCTGGATATCACATTGCAGTACTACATGTAGGCCTAGCACTCAGGATATTACAACTACCACTCCCAAACCACATACAAGCAGGTAGGCCAACAGTACATGACAAGCAGACACAGTCTTTCTATTTTTGTTTTACCTCTCCACTTTTTTCTTTCTATGATACACACACACACACACACACACACACACACACATTCCATCATTCTTACTACACTCTTCCACTCCCTCTCTCTCGCACACACACACACACACACACACACACACACACACACACACACACACACACACACACACATTCTATCATTATAGTGCATGCAAAGCAATGCACTATATTGTTATTCGGTTGCTTCTTATTATTTTTTTTATTCCACACACTTTTCTGCGATTAATTCAGCTTCAACCGTTCAACATATCAACTTCATTCAAACACCGTTGCGTAGCTCTGCAATTGGTGAGTGTTGCTTCTACTTTTCATTTTTGCAACTTTTATACTTTTTGCGTAATCGGCAATAAACAAGCGAAAAAAGTCCCATTGAAATGAATGGTGGAACTTTCAGCATTCTATAGAACATTGTTGTCACCTTAGCCACTTACTGTAAACATTCCACTGCTTCTGCTGGCAGTCGGAACTTTATTTGCATGAGAATTCTATTTCAACTAGAAACTATTATCAGCTGCATTAAATCAACTTTTTCTACATTTTTAAACAACTTTACAATAAGCAACTTTTTATGCAACCATCAACAATATACCAATTGACGCTGCGTCCACCTTTTTCAACTACTTTAACTATTGTAACAATCTGTATTCATCCAACTATCATACAATTCTACATTTTTGCAACTTCTTTGCAACTTGTTGGTCTTCCTTCAGATTTTTCTTCTTTTTTTCCCAACAATTCTACTATCAACCTTTCATTATCATTTGCAATAGCAACTACTGGTAGCACAGGACGTCTCACAATATCTACTTTTTCATCTATCAACTGTAAATGCAACCATTCCAACAACGATGATATGGCAATCAACATAGCAACAAACATGATCAACGTAGCAACCAGCATAGCAACCATCATGTCCGCCCTAGCAACAGCTTCCAGCACAATTGCAACATCTTGGGAACCACTTCAACAATGATGACTGAGCACTCAGCATAGCAACCAACATTACGAACATGGCAACCAGCATAGCAACCGTTATATCCGCCCTAGCAACGGCCTAGCAACAGGTTCCAGCACCCTTACAACGTCTCAGGAACCATTCCAACAATGATGACATGGCAATCAACATAGCAACCAACATGATCAACATAGCAACCAGCATATCCGCCCTAGAAACGGCCTAGCAACAGCTTCCAGCACCCTTGCAACGTCTCAGGAACCACTCCAACAATTATGACATGGCAAACAACATAGCAACCAACATGATCAACATAGCAACCGCCATGTCCGCCCTAGCAACGGCCTAGCAACAGCTTCCAGCAGCCTTGCAACGTCTTATGAACCACTTCAACAATTATGACCTACGCATCAACAAAGCAACCAAGATGATCAATGTTGCAACCAGCATAACGACCGCCATGTCCGCCTTAGCAATGCCCCAACAACAACCTTAAGCAACCTTGCAACTTTTTAGGAACAACCTTTACATTTATGACGTATCAATCAACATTGCATCCAACATGATCAACCTAGCAACCACCATAGCAACCACCATATCCGCCTTAGCAACAGCTTAGCAACAGTTTCTAGCGCCCTTGCAATGCCTTGGGAACCACTTCCACGATTAATGACCTAGCAATCAACATAGCCACCAACATGATCAACGTAGCAACCAGCACAGCAACCACCATGTCCGCCTTAGCAACGCCCTAGCAACAACCTTACGCAAACTTGAAACTTCTTAGGAACAACTTCCACATTGATGATGTAGCAATCAACATTGCATCCAACATGATCAACAAAGCAACCAGCATAGCAACCGCCTTATCCGCCTTAGCAACGCCCTAGCAACAACCTTAAGAAACCTTGTTCAATGTAGCAACCAGCATGGCAACCACCATACTTAATATCTTACTTACATACAGTATCTTACTTAGTTACTGTACTTATCTTACTTACTTTCTTCCTTAGCAACAACTTCAATGGTTTAGCAACTATATCATGTTTTATTTCTCTTATCAGATGTTTATGCAAAAAATGTCACTTTCATAAAACTTTTTTTTTACATTTTGCATGCACTATGTAATTTCCATGGAATTACAATTTCTAGTTATTATTTATTATTCCACACACTTTTCTGCGATTAATTCAGCTTCAACCGTTCAACATATCAACTTCATTCAAACACCGTTGCGTAGCTCTGCAATTGGTGAGTGTTGCTTCTACTTTTCAGTTTTGCAACTTTTATACTTTTTGCGTAATCGGCAATAAACAAGCGAAAAAAGTCCCATTGAAATGAATGGTGGAACTTTCAGCATTCTATAGAACATTGTTGTCACCTTAGCCACTTACTGTAAACATTCCACTGGGTCTGCTGGCAGTCGGAACTTTATTTGCATGAGAATTCTATTTCAATTAGAAACTATTATCAGCTGCATTAAATCAACTTTTTCTGCATTTTTAAACAACTTTACAATTAGCAACTTTTTATGTAACCATCAACAATATAACAATTGACGCAGCTGAAGGCTGCGTCCAACTTTTTCCACTACTTTAACTATTGTACAATCTGTATTCATCCAACTATCATACAATTCTACTTTTTTGCATCTTCTTTGCAACTTGTTGGTTTTCCTTCAGATTTTTCTTATTTTTTTCAACAATTCTACTATCAACCTTTCATCATCATTTGCAATAGCTACTACTGGTAGCACTGACGCGGCCAAGGCCGCGTCTCACAATATCTACTTTTTCTTCTACCAACTGTAAATGCAACTTTCATCCTTTGCACCAACTTCCACATTAATGAGCTGGCATCAATATGATTAACATAGCAACCAGCATAGCAACTAGTATATCCGTCCTAGCAACGGCCTAGCAACAGCTTCCAGCACCATTGTAACGTCTTGGGAACCACTGCGACAATGATGACAAAGCACTCAGCATAGCATCCAACATTACGAACATGGCAACCAGCATAGCAACAGACATGTCCGCCCTAGCAACGGCCTAGCAACAGCTTCCAGCACCCTTCCAACGTCTCAGGAACCATTCCAACAATGATGACATAGCAATCGACATAGCAACCAACATGATCAACATAGCAACCGCCATGTCCGCCCTAGCAACGGCCTAGCAACAGCTTCTAGCAGCCTTGCAACGTCTTATGAACCACTCCAACAATTATGACCTATGCACCCACATAGCAACCAAGATGATCAATGTCGCAACCAGCATAACGACCGCCATGTCCGCCTTAGCAATGCCCCAACAACAACCTTAAGCAACCTTGCAACTTTTTAGGAACAACCTTTACATTTATGACGTATCAATCAACATTGCATCCAACATGATCAACCTAGCAACCACCATAGCAACCACCATATCCGCCTTAGCAACAGCTTAGCAACAGTTTCTAGCGCCCTTGCAATGCCTTGGGAACCACTTCCACGTTAATGACCTAGCAATCAACATAGCCACCAACATGATCAACGTAGCAACCAGCACAGCAACCACCATGTCCGCCTTAGCAACGCCCTAGCAACAACCTTACGAAACTTCTTAGGAACAACTTCCACATTGATGATGTAGCAATCAACATTGCATCCAACATGATCAACAAAGCAACCAGCATAGCAACCGCCTTATCCGCCTTAGCAACGCCCTAGCAACAACCTTAAGAAACCTTGTTCAATGTAGCAACCAGCATGGCAACCACCATACTTAATATCTTACTTACATACAGTATCTTACTTAGTTACTGTACTTATCTTACTTACTTTCTTCCTTAGCAACAACTTCAGTGGTTTAGCAACTATATCATGTTTTATTTCTCTTATCAGATGTTTATGCAAAAAATGTCACTTTCATAAAACTTTTTTTTACATTTTGCATGCACTATGTAATTTCCATGGAATTACAATTTCTAGTTATTATTATTATTCCACACACTTTTCTGCGATTAATTCAGCTTCAACCGTTCAACATATCAACTTCATTCAAACACCGTTGCGTAGCTCTGCAATTGGTGAGTGTTGCTTCTACTTTTCGTTTTTGCAACTTTTATACTTTTTGCGTAATCGGCGATAAACAAGCGAAAAAAAGTCCCATTGAAATGAATGGTGGAACTTTCAGCATTCTATCAGCAATCATTGTTGTCACCTTAGCCACTTACTGTAAACATTCCACTGCTTCTGCTGGCAGTCGGAACTTTATTTGCATGAGAATTCTATTTCAACTAGAAACTATTATCAGCTGCATTAAATCAACTTTTTCTACATTTTTAAACAACTTTACAATAAGCAACTTTTTATGCAACCATCAACAATATACCAATTGACGCTGCGTCCACCTTTTTCAACTACTTTAACTATTGTAACAATCTGTATTCATCCAACTATCATACAATTCAACTTTTTTGCAACTTCTTTGCAACTTGTTGGTCTTCCTTCAGATTTTTCTTCTTTTTTTCAACAATTCTACTATCAACCTTTCATCGTCATTTGCAATATCCACTATTGGTAGCACTGACGCGGCCAAAGCCGCGTCTCACAATATCTACTCTTTCTTCTATCAACTGTAAATGCAACCATTCCATACAATGCACTGACATGGCACATCAACGAGCTGGCAACCAACATGATCAACATAGCAACCAGCATAGCAACCAGCATATCCGCCCTAGCAACGGCCTAGCAACAGCTTCCAGCACCATTGCAACGTCTTGGGAACCACTCCAACAATGATGACATGGCACTCAACATAGCAACCAACATGATCAACATAGCAACCGCCATGTCCAGCATAGCAACCAACATTACGAACATGGCAACCAGCATAGCAACAGACATGTCCGCCCTAGCAACGGCCTAGCAACAACTTCAAGCAACCTTGCAACGTCTCAGGAACCACTTCCAACAATGATGACATGGCAATCAACATAGCAACCAACATGATCAACATAGCAACCACCATAGCAACCACCATGTCCGCCCTAGCAACAGCCTAGCAACAGTTTCTAGCGCCCTTGCAATGCCTTGGGAACCACTTCCACGATTAATGACCTAGCAATCAACATAGCCACCAACATGATCAACGTAGCAACCAGCACAGCAACCGCCATGTCCGCCTTAGCAACGCCCTAGCAACAACCTTACGCAAACTTGCAACTTCTTAGGAACAACTTCCACATTGATGACGTAGCAATCAACATTGCATCCAACATGATCAACGTAGCAACCAGCATAGCAACCACCATATCCGCCTTAGCAACACCTTCCAGCACCGTTGTAATGTCTTGGAAACCACCTCCACAATAATGACCTAGCAAACAACATAGCAACCAACATGTTCAATGTAGCAACCAGCATGGCAACCACCATATCTTACTTAATATCTTACTTACATACAGTATCTTACTTAGTTACTGTACTTATCTTACTTACTTTCTTCCTTAGCAACAACTTCAATGGTTTAGCAACTATATCATGTTTTATTTCTCTTATCAGATGTTTATGCAAAAAATGTCACTTTCATAAAACTTTTTTTTTACATTTTGCATGCACTAT
>JAODXP020000020.1:28707978-28820478 GCA_027497455.2 Sardinella longiceps
TCATATTACGCTGCTCATTCTTATTACACTCTTTCAGAGACTTTCACTCCCTCTCTCTCTCTCTCTCTTTAGCATACACACACACACACACGCACATAGATACACACACACACACATGCTGCTTGCATGTGGCTCCAACTAATCCTAGCCTGGGGCGACCAGGATCTGAGAGGACAGAGCGAAAGAAGGAGCCACAGGGAAGGAGAGTTGGAGCAGCACGGCCACATTGATCAAACTCACAGGCCAGTGACCCCTCACCTCTGACCCTGCACAGGCTGCTGCTGCTGCTGCCGCTGCCGGGCACAAGGTAGGACACCACAGGAAATGAAAGTAGGGAGTGAGAGAGAGAAAGAAGGACAGAGTGAGTGTACGTGTGTGTGTGTGTGTGTGTGTGTGTGTGTGTGTGTGTGTGTGTGTGTGTGTGTGTGAATGTGTGTGTGTGTGTGTGTGTGTGTGTGTGTATGTGTGTGTGTGTGTGTCTACAGTGCATGAGTGTTTGTGTTTCTAAGACAGTGAGGGATTGCTTGTGTGTGTGTGTGTGTGTGTGTGTGTGTGAGGTAGGGGCGCACGATAGACGCACGCAACATACAGCTCAGTGGTCCACTCTCCACCGGTGCAAGAGAAAGACAGACGCCTCGGGCCACTTTCCACCCATTTCCATACCGAGCGAAGTGAAGAAAGAAGTCCTAACTAAGTCGAGCAGAAAAACGAGTTCTCTGCATTCTCTCTGCTAGGCGAACCCAGTGACATGCTGGAGTGAGTGACAGGTGCTTTGCTGTAGCCATTACCCAAAGTCTCAATGCAGGGTTAGGCACGTTCCTACAGTGCTAACTCACTCAGGTGCATCACAACGTTTCATCCTAGAGCAGGCTGCAACCACAGTGAGGAGAATGTTTGTCTACTCATGTATGTTATGTTGTCCTAAGGAAACTTGTTCCCTTAACAGCAATTTTTGCAATATACAGTAGTTCAGTAATTCAGTCCACACTGGCTGAGAATAAAAGCATCAGCGACAAGAGTAAATGCAACATAAATTGATGCAAACAAAAATGCTGCCATAAACGTTAAATGACTTTTAGGCTAGACAAACAATTTTCACTTTAATGTGGAGCAGACTGCAACAACAATGAGTATAATGTCTGCTTACTCTTACATTGTCAAAAGGAAACTTTTGGACTTGCAATTTTATGATTGCCTTGTGTTATTTGCAAGGCGCTATTTAATAACAGTAAAGTCCTTTTAAGGCAAGTCCGTTCACTCGGCAGCCATCTTGGATACGCCTTCGGGGAGTTATTTTGACTTAGTAAGTACAAGGCCCTATCTAAATGAATGAGGAGATATTCATATCCTCAGATGAGCAGATTGCATGCAATTAACAAGCACATTGTTTGAATCCTTGTTTAAATCGCAATTGAACGGGGTCAATATCGTCACGGACGTTGCCAAAATAGCGCTTAAAAATACTTTATTCTAAACACGAATTGCTCACTGCGTCTGTGCAAAAGTCCACCACATGGCTATGATGGAGGGAATATATAAAAGGAAAGCGTCCATCATGCTACTTCGAACAACACGATTGGCTCTTTTCACTGCGAGGCATTTCGCATAACAAACTTTTCCAATGCATTTCAATGAGACAATACAGTGAGTGTTGTGTCTCCTCCTATAATAAAGTCTCTGATTATTTTTACAATATAGTTTCAGTCCTTAAAGGAATAGTTCACCTCTGTATGAAAATTGGTTATTCACCCCCTTACTTGGAGGTACATATGTGGGTAAAAGCATTTTGGTCTCAGTGCATGCGCTTTCCTAGTATGGCATCCCCAATTTTCCCACATTTTTTAGCTTGAGCTTAGCATAGGCGCTGGAATGTTATGTTGCCAGATAGCAACTCTTTGGCAACTTTACTTTCCAGCACCTATGCTAAGCTAAAGATAAAATTGGGGTTGCCATACTAGGACAGCACATGCATTGAGACCAAAATGCTCTTACCCACATATGTAACTCCACGTAAGGGGGTGAAAAAACAATTTTCATAAAGAGGTGAACTATTCCTTTAAGTTCAATCCTTACTGGCTTGGAATAAAAGAATCAGGAACAAGAACAACATAATTGGATTCAAAACAAAAATGCAGCCGTACAAGTTAAACTAATTTTAGGCCAGATGAACATGGCCTAACGAATTTGCTTTAATGCGATCATTTTAATTTTATCCAATTTTTTGTTCACTTTTACAACACACTTATCCAAAAATGACTTATGTTCACCAACTATCAATTACTTCAGGACAGGTCTCCCCAAGATCACATCAAAACCATGGCAACCAGGATTCAAATCCACACTTTCCACGCTAGCATGCTGGCCAGGTTCAATAACCACACCTGCCCCTTTTAACAGCCCTGTCTTTAAAAGTAAAGAAGAATTTCCATATCCAGGAAACATCTACAGATGTTGGTTAAATCAATCCCTTTCCATGTGGAGCATCAGGCGGTGCCCATCTCCTTTTCTGTAACCCTTGGCCACAAGGTTGTATTTGTCTACACAGTCAGGGGTTAGTTCCATGTGTTAACTTTACCCAACCCATCTAGAGGCAGTAGGTTCCATTTCTATGATATTCTTTGGTATGTCTGATCACAAGTCGAACTCGTGATTTTCTAGTTCCAAGGCAAACATCCACAACAACCACTATAAACAACGACCATTAAACGCCAACTCGTCTGTATATTTACAGATGCCCATGTACTGTAGCAATCATATGGTCTTCACACAATATTGAATATTATTTCTACACCTTATTGAATATCATAAGGACCAAGGTCCAGGTCCAATTATCATAAATTCAAAGACCCAATGACACAGGGTTCGGTGAACTCGGTGACTTGACTGAGAAGGTACTAAGACATGAGATGAGTAGGCTTGGAAGATATGTTTCACAAAGGCTTGCTCTTTCCCTGATTAGGTTGTTAGATCATTATAGTAATTTCTGAAATATGTATATACTGTATACTGTAGCCTTATAGCTCATTACAAGTCCTGGAAATCCTTCAAAGAATTTCAAGCCCCAGCTCAACCTGGTAACATTTCAAATCAAACTCCAGTGATACAACCTCCATGAGTTAATCCGTTCAGGAAATGCCTACGTCAGTAATGTGTCTAACGTATCTCTGGCCTTCACGTGTGCTTGCCTTGCTAAACCCCCTAACCCAAGATCAGTCTCTATTTCTCTCTACCATTTTTATTTATTTATTTTTTTTACCTTTAGAGATCATACATTGGCATGATAGTCTGGTGTAACAGCTGTGGAGGAAAGTGATACAATTAAAACCCAAAAGGTACTGTCGTTCACAGACAAATGTTAGGCCTACCTGCCATCTGCTTCTGAATTTTCCAAAAGGACCACTGGGTGGGTAGGCCTGTTAAGTAGTTGGGGGATGGGAAGGTTTGTTATAATGACTATTCAGATGGTTCTTGCAATGAATATCAAAACTCTGCTAGCCTAATAGCCTATTAAATAAGGCCAAACTAATAAGACAAAGCTCACCTAATGCATCTATTCTAAAAGCTTTCTCTGTGTGGCAGAATCTCTTCACTAGTCAGGAGTCTGTGTTGCCAGTAAATGTCATGATTAGGCTAAATTAGGCTATCTGTGATAACTTTCACAGGACACATCTGATTTATAGCCTGTAGGCACTCACAAGCTTAGCCATATCAAAATCGAGATGTTAATTCTTCAAATGAGTAGTAGCTAACTTTCATAACCCCCGCTGCCTTGAGCTCAGGCTGTTTAAAGTCTGCTGCCGTAACTATATGAAACCGGAGACACATAGCCAACTTACCAGGGTATTTATAAACAAACTGGTTCTGGTTGTAGGAAGATATCCCAGGCCAGGCTATCAGGAAAAGATAATAGTGACAGAAAAAATGCTCTCTTTAAGCCAGGCTAATGCATCCTAAATGGACAAAAGGTCGTGACATACATATTGTTGAACATAGTTAACAGATATGGCGACAATTACTGAGACTGTCCACAATACCAGCACAATCTTCTCTTGAAGGCCCCAGTCTGACTCCGACTACCCAGACAAGACCGAGAGTGACAGCACCACCGCCACGCGGGGGCTGCAGTTATCCAAAGGTGCTTCAAACTATGATGGGCACGAGTCGCCATCTAATGGTGGCTTAATGAAATTGTAGGTAGGCTACAACGCACACAAAGCCATGGAAAAAAACTAGAAGCAGTGATACGCAATTTGTCAAATTAATTATGAATAAAGCTTTCTGTTCAAAGCCGCTAAACTATAGATAAAACAAGATTTAAACATTTCCAAATTCAGTTTGTGCATGGGTTATCATTTTAACCTGCTGTGTTTGACCTCTAAGAACCTGTAAGGTAGGCCTATTTATTTAAATATAGCCTATTTCATGTCATACATTATTGAAAATTTCCAACAACTGACAATGTAGATTGTTTTCCTTGGCCTATACCTAAAAAAAAACCTCAAACTTTCATCAAAATGACAAAAAAAAAAAAAAAAAAAAAAACATCCTTTTAGAAGTTGGTTAGATGAGCTGTACAATAGAGGGTTTTGCTCGACATTTCTTAAAGTTTTGCTCGACATTTCTTAAATCTTGAAAGTGTAATTTTAAATTTGTTCACTAATTTGTTGTCCTACTACAGTAAGCAGACCTGATATGGCATTATCATGGGAAGGTGTAGACATTTTTGTTGAAAATATGATATCCTGGGCTACAAGAGGAGGATAAGCAGAAAACCAGTAAGTGGAGAGAAAACATTTATTTGCCAACATAATTTATATCCTTAAGCAGTAATTAATTAAAATCCAACAATCATAATAATTACTGAGGCAATCTTTTGCAACAAAATATAACACATTCTTTTGGAACTTCATTGGAATGCATACAATTTCCATGTAATAATTTAAGTACAGAGAGCAGTTGTGTGTAACTTTAATTTCTGTTCATGTACTGTTTTCAAGTACTGTGTAGTTTGCTTTCAAAGTAAAAGTGGCAAATCATCTCAGTTGCATGCAGGGCACATCTGATCACTGTGAACTGGTTTTAAAGCAGATGTGAGTGGCTGATTAAAATGAAAATAATATGCCTGATAGCAAGCTCCCTTGAAGGGACTTCTATCTTTACCAATGCAGTCCAAAGCATGGCTTAGGGCCATACATGTGGACCACGACAGCTCACACAAACAAAATGAAAAAAAAAAAATAAAAAATAGAAAATAAAAAAAGTAATCCCTCAAACTCACATCTGTCATCTTACACTGCTCTGACTCACTACACATAAGTTTCAGTGATTCAGTGAACTGCTGTTTGGTATCATGTAACGTGAACATTTAATAGACATCATTCATCCATTCAGTCTTTATTATGGAAGTCTTCAGGTCAACTCAACTCATCCATCAGTAAGTTAAAGTATATTAGTTGTTTTATAAATATTTGAATTCTATCCATTATTTAAAAACCAATAAAATATTATAACCAAACAACACTATAACTTAAAACACTGCATCGATACAGGTTGTCATGAAACACCGTATGAGGCTCCATTGTTATGAATGCTGCGAAATGGAAAATAATAACTAATGTGAGGACATAGGGGTGGGGGGAGTGGGGTTAACACTTCGAGTGAGTGTCCTGAGCAAGACAATCAGTGTTACGTGCCAACAGCAAAAAAATGCTGTAAAAAATGGTGAATCTTTTTGAGAAGAGGGATGAGAGGGTGTGTATGGGGGGTGGTGGGGCATGCCCTCTTAATTTCACAGAAGCCCTTTCCAAATTATTTCAAAGTTCTCCCCTGATGAAAGGATTACGTAAACAAGGCATCAACCACGACTTAACAAGGTCTGTAATGTCCGCAAATTAGACCCACCCCCTCCCCCACCACCACCCACATAATATAAAATAATATAATTAGGTGAGAAATAATACATAATTTATCAAAATAATAAAAAATAAATTAGGATCATAAATTGAAATGAACTGAACTGAATTGACTGTGGGTATTTGATCCTTCGTTTTCTCTCAAAAGTGCACTAGGATCATGCTAATTCTCAGTTAATGAGGTGCAGTAAAGCATTGTTGGTTATTTAGGCAGACAGGCAGCAGTTACAAAGACAAAACTATCACTATTTGGCATGGTAAGCCTCCAACCAAAAATCTGGTAAAGTACTGTACTGCTTATTATTGACAGACAGTCTGGAAGTGCCAGATACTTCTGATGTACTTCTGAGAGGAAAAAAAAAAAAAAAAAAAAAACAATATGGCAAGAAGACAGCATTTGGCAGCTTTGCAAAAACTGACACAACTTCAATACACAAGACCAGGCAGCGTCTGGCTTGATTGAAAGCAACACTTCTGATATGGCAAATCACATAGTTACGCATCAAGTGATATTGAGTGTAAGCAGTGACAACATCTTGTTCCAGTGCTTGCACAGGAAGCGTTTCAGGGTGAGAGCTTCTGTCGGCATTCTGTTTGGTTCATGTTTTTGACTAGCTGTTGTGAAAACAAGCATGTTTCTGAAAGACAGCACATAGTCACTGAGGTTCCACTGCACACGTTCCACAGTGGATTGTACAAGGGAAGGCTTGTGAAATGTTGCGGTGAAAATCACCTCATTCAGTCAAGAGGTGTGCAAAATAATAATAATAATCGTAACAATAATAAAATAATGAAAGAAAAAACAACTAAAAAAAAATGAGTATGATCCTTCTTTGCATCACCTCACTAGAATTGCAATACTACAGTTAGTTCAGGTCAACTGATAAAATGGCTACATTTAGAACATATATGGAAAGACTGAAAATACACAACACATGTTTGATATGTATAAGTGCTTGAGTGAGGAATAACTGCATTATAGTTTGCTACAGCTTCTGTTCTGCTTCAACAGCAAAACACCCCAGTATAGTACATTGTCCTAAGCACCTGTAAATAATTATTTTAGCATGAACGGTATGAACATATAAATAAATTGAGTTAAATATTACTTTAACTACATTAGAGAGTTGGCTCCCAGCTAATTAGTAAGGTACTTTAACTAAATAGTTTGTGAAACTGACGTAGTCTAGTAATACACTAATTTACTATGATCCAAAAGTAAGGCTTACTTCAACACCATACGGGAAGAAATTCACTCCACAAAACAGGTTAGGAGGAAAAGCACAAAACTTAAAGGTGTTGATTATAAAGGACTTTTGTAATAATAATAATAATAATATAATAACATACTGTAATATAATATAATATAATATAATATAATATAATATAATATAATATAATAGACATATTTTAAGCCCCAAAAAATCCTTTAAAAGCAAAAACCTTCAAGTAAAGTGCCAAATGGTATAAAGCACAAGGTAATTCCAGCCTTGTTCCCCACCAGCCTTGTACTATCTTGATTGTCTGGGGTCTTCCTCCTATTGTGCTTGGTTCTGGAAGGTGCAGGTGCAATGGAGAAATGTGGAGTGTGGGATGCATGGCAGGATGTGTTGTATGAGTGCACACATATGTGTGTGTGTGTGTGTGTGTGTGTGTGTGTGTGTGTGTGTGTGTGTGTGTGTGTGTGTGTGTGTGTGTGTGTGTGTGTGTGTGTGTGTGTGTGTGTCTCCTTTCCTCACAGTGTGTTTGCAGAGAAGACCACCCGCGTCCTCTCTGAGCAGCCTGGCACATGGTGGACCGGGACAGTTCAGTGGAAGCCAAAAAAGCTCAAGTCGCTGCGCTAGCTAGAGGAGGAGTGAGCAAGGGGGGGGAACAGTCCTCTCATCCAGCCCCCCCTAATCGACTCTGGGTCGATTACTCATCATAGCTTCTCTCCCCATGACTGGAACCTGAGTTTTTCACCCTTGCGTGGCATCCTCCATCCAGGTGGACGCAGGCAGCCCAGCCCGACACCTGCACATCAGTCTCCTCAGAGCCCATAATTAGGAGAGTTAAAAGCATACATGGGCAGTGGAATCCCAGCATTCTACAACACCCCATCCTTCCTCCATCCACCCCCACCCCAACTCCCTCCCCATACACACACACATTCCTGTCCTTTACCTTCTCTCTCCTATGGCTATTGACCGGTAAACATGTAAAGTGAAATCACATTATGGGCACAATTATCGATGCTGCCGATAAACAGAGATATATTTATATACACATATAGCATGGGCGTTAATATACTGCAGCTGCCCATTTAATTGACAAGAGTGCTATGGAAGCCTAGATGTTTTTTTTTTTTCTTTGTTTGTTGCTGTGACTGTTTTTTTGTTTTGTTTTGTTTTGCTTTGCTTTGTTATCGTTGTTATCTTTATCGTTGGTCCAATCGTTTGATGCCATAGGCTGCACAGGCCAGACGGAAAAAGGAGAGGCTGAGCGTTTTCTGCAGCACGGCGTCTTGTGAGCTGCCCGCGAGGGGACCTGAGGAGGCGCAGGGGACCGACAGACACGGGTGGACGGAAGGAAGGAACAGCGGGACGGGGAGTTGTAAGGGGGCGGGAAGTTTTTTTTAGGGGGGGGGTTCAGGGAGAAGGGGGGTGGACAAAAGGACGCGCTCAGTCCTGTAGCAGAGCTTCGCGCCAGTTGAAGGTGTGATTGGGCCCGTGGGTGAGAGGCAGTATAGGAGGGTCCACAAGCTGCCACACGCCTGTCTCGCCAATCTCCTCACATGCACAGAAGCCCAGGTAAGGAATCTATGAAGCAAGACAGGAGAAAAGGAGGCATAAGAGAAGAGAAGAAGGACAGAGAGAGAGAGAGAGAGAGAGAGAGAGAGAGAGAGAGAGAGAAAAGCACTGTGTTATTTACACAGTTGTCCAGAGGTCATGTCTGAAATGGGCTACAGACAGCAGATACACAGACAAAGACTGTATTAAAATATGAAATGAGGCAAAACCAATGAAACAGATGGTCAGATGAGAAGGCTAGAGAGAGTGACAAAGAGAGGGAGAGAAAAAGAGAGACAGAGAAGGAGAAAGAGACAGCAAAAGACAGAAAGAGAGAGAGAGAGAGAGAGAGAGAGAGAGAGTAAAGGATGAAGAAAAACAGACGGCTGACCTTTCGGACCACTTGCACAAAGTCCTTGGAATTCTGGGGGCTGAGGCCCTGCATCTGCCGCGTGCAGGCCTCCAGAGAGGAAGCGTGGGCCACTATCAGCACTGTGTTTCCTGTATGGGGGATACAGAGCTTATTGTAGCACAATCACAGAGCAACAGATGGGATCGGGTGCCGTGGGCGCTCTAGTCTCTACACCCTCAGGCCGACCTCTCTCTATGGTGCTGGACCCTGCAGGGTCAAAAAATTTTGTCAGAGGGGGGTCAGCACTAGCGGAGGGTCACACCTGATTACTATGCAACTCCCTTATTCACAGACCCTTCCTCTTCTTCCTCCTCTTCCTCCTCCGAAAGCAGCATAACAGACCATTCTGTCTTTTTTTCTGGCATGACACATGTGTACCATATGCCTCCCTTTAGATAGACCTTGTGAGTCACCATTAGGTCTGGTTTCTGTTAGAAACTACTGACTGCTTCACATGCATTAGCTGATGTTCCAGTCCATGGTGAAAGTCTGTGGTCAGTTTTGGCATTTAATGCAAACCAACTTACACCAATAAAGATTTTGCAACACAAAAAGACAGGCTTTTTGACAAGAGACAACTGAACATTGTATTTTTTTAATCAGTAGTCAAAACCCTTCACTGTTAAATAAAAAAACTGTTACAGTACTCTATGTATGTGTGTACAGTATGTGCAATTTTCAGGGATTGTGTGCAATATGGGAGTTTGTGCAATATATGTGTATGTTGTGGATATGCAATGTATTTGTGAACTCTTGGTCACTCATGGTGGTTTGTTGATGATGCCATCTTTGTGACTGTGTGACTGGGTGTGTGCATTTGGTCAAGTGTGTGTGTATACTGTATGTGTATTTTTTATATATATGTGTGTGTGTGTGTGTGTGTGTGTGTGTGTGTGTGTGTGTGTGTGTGTGTGTGTGTGTGTGTGCGTAACCCCTATCTCTCAACTGCCCAAGATGAATTTCTCTGCTTTAGACAATAAAGGCTAATCTTAATCTTAATCTTTAATCTTATGTGAAGACGTCAGGGCCCGCTTGCTTACTCACCGAGGCTTTTGCACTCACTGAGGATCTCCCGAGTCACCTGGAAGCTCCGGCTGATGTACGTGTCATAGGACTCGGACACCCCGAGTTTACTAATGGGTATATGAGGTCTGGAGAGACAGAGATTTTCATTAACATAGATAAGTATGCCATGCAAATCAACACAATAAAAATGGATGTATGATAGATAACTAGATAGACAGACGGAAAGATGTTGTCCACAAAAAGGCTTACTAAAAACGCTATTTTTGTATGATGTGAAAGTCTATGTCAAATGTCTTGTACATTTGTTTCTTGTAAGTTCTACAGACAGAAATAATAAATGCTCAAATTTCATGTAATCATCTATTACTGTATATAATCACATTTTATTGTTGTTACAGGTTACATAAATGTCCATTTTCCATGGAATTGCCCATTGACAGATAGATAGATAGATAGATAGATAGATAGATAGATAGATAGATAGATAGATAGATAGATAGATAGATAGATAGATAGATAGATAGATAGATAGATAGATAGACAATATAAAATTATATTGACAAAACAAAAAAAACTCCTGTGTGTGTGTGTGTGTGTGTGTGTGTGTGTGTGTGTGTGTGTGTGTGTGTGTATGCATTCATCATGTTGAGTGGATGCGATAGGTGTGCTCACCTATACGTTGTATCCACACTCAGGTTGGCGGCTGCCAGGTCAGCAGCTGGTATCCATGAAGGCAGGGAGGTGCCTGCGACCCACTTGGTCCACTCAAAGAGCCCTGGCTCCACTCGAATCTTAGTCTTCCCATCCTGCTGGAGGCCTGCAGCATACACACATGGCAACACAACATTTATTTCTTTATTTTATAAATTAGACAAGATACTATATCATTATCTAAAAGGATATGGTATCTTAGAATTTAACTGTATAAAATAGCATTACTGGCCATATCTGCACTATAATTTACACCTACTTCAAAGCCCATGGCAATATCCAATAGAACACATTCAGGAAATAAAAAGAAAAAAAAAATCTGTGTTCTAAACAGACAAAAAAGATCTCATGTGTTTATAAATGGATATGAGAAACATCTGTCATTGTCAGTATGTGAAGTATCTGTTGGCTTGGAGTCTATCAGGGTGTGGACTTGGAGCCATGAGGTGCTGTGCTGTGCTGTGCTGTGGTGTGGTGGGGCGCTGCGCTGTGCTGTGCTGTGCTGTGCTGTGGTGGGGCGCTGTGCTATGTACCTCGCAGGATGTGATGGGCTGTTTGCACACAGCGCAGTGAGGGGGAGCAGTAGACAAAGTCTATAACTGTGTGACTCTCCATGAGAGCCTCACCTGCAGATGAAAAGATACAAAAATGCATAAAGACTAACATCGCACAGAGCCACACACAGTGCAAATGCAAACACACTCACAAAAATACACACACACACACACACACACACACACACACACACACACACACACACACACACACACACACACACACACACACATACTGTTTATACACACACACACACACACACACACACACACACACACACACACACACACACAAACAAACAAACAGACACATACATATTCATACTGATATAATTACAGTTTTTAAGATCCTGCTATCCACAAGGACAACAAATCCAGTACTGGCATTCTCCTATGGCTATCTTGTTAGGAAATATCTCTGTGCCATCTCTGAGAGGCTTCTCCGATACAGTTTGTGTATTAGGTCTTAGATAATAATGTACTGTAGATACAGCTAAAAATTAAATCATCCATACAACCCAAGACCTACTAGTGCACCACACTGGGAAACTCTTTTGCTAATCGAAATCTTCCATTGTGGTCCAGTAGCGACACGCCAGACATCCCCAAAGTGGTGGGAGTAGCTGATAAAAACCAGAGTCTAAGCATTGGCTCTGTTTATAATGCAGCTTAGTGCTTTCTCCCTTGATTTCCTACTATGCACTCTTCTCTAAACACTTACTGTCTGGGTTCAGGAAATCTAAGCGGACATCCCCAGATGATAAGACTAAAGCCTGTCCTTTTATCGAGTGCTTACCTATGAGGCGAGCCTGCGTAGACCCAAACACAGTGATAGGGCAGTCCTTATCGTAGTCCCTGTACCCGCCACTCCTTGCTGGAAGACTAGCCGGCATGTTAAGATTGGACCGTATGTATCGACCTGGATGGGAAGACATCACACAGTGCAGACTAAAGTGTCTAACTAAAGTAGCCATTATCAAGGAGACTCCAGTCCAGACAGAGGCTGGAATCATCATGTCTGGGAGGGAATCAGCATGTCTGGGTCTTTAATGACCATGTTTTCCCACTGTACCTTTGGCATCAAAGCACTGGGAGATCCAGTGTTTCCCAAACACTACATCCATCCTCTCGCCGTGGCGACATACAAACAGAGTCCTCTTGGGCAGCCGAGATTGGCTGTTTGGCCGAAGCACCTGTAACACCGTGACACAGATGCTCAGTTTGTTAAATAATATACACAACCATTACAATCCCCATTTCAGCAACAAATATCTCCTAAGGTACAATGCAGACTATTTGTCCTTAGTTATTTCCTCGTTTCTGCTGATTAATAATGAAATGAATAGCAAAAATTTCATAAGAGAGTAAGAGAGCATTCAGTTTAAACCATTTCAAGGGAGTTCAATTATTAGTGTCATGACTGCACTCAAATGTTTCCCTTTAACTTTCCATATGTTATGTTAATGTTGTTCAAGCAGTTCAGAAATAAAAGGCATTGTTTTTGTTTACATAAAACTGGTGTCTGTTTCCCAAACGCACAGTTGGGAACTAAGTTAGCAACTTTGTTGGTTGCAATGCAATTTCCCAACCAACCCAACCAACCAAATAAGTTGCTAACTAGTAAGCAATTCTGCTTTTGGGAAACGGAACCCCTACAGTACATCTGCCCTACTGTACCTGCATAGGCTGACAAATCAGACTGGTGGGGTCGAGGGGACTCGGGTCATCCAGGAGTCGACCGTCCAGCTGACCGTCCAAAAGCAGCCCCCCTAAAGCACCGCCCATAGTGGGCGAGGTGCAGTTGAGGAAAGAATGGGACCTGCGAGAAAAGGTAGCGCACATGAACACCGCCGCAGTGAAAAATGACATTGCATTAGCATAATTGCATTCTAAATTCAACTTGGCATATACAGCACTCAGAATCTGGGCAGCTAAATGTTAATGCTAATTATAATTTAGAACGTACATTTTCAAAGTGTGGCCTGCAGACACATTTTTGACCCTCACCTATCTACCTAACTTTGAGAAGCCCTGTTTTAGAATCATAGGGTCTTTCATCATGGCACGCTTTTTCCTCTCTTTGTCATATACACCCCCCCCCCACACACACACACACACGCCTAGCATAGATCATTGAATCAGATTAGACCATTAGCATTCGCCTATCAGCATCATTTTTAAAAATGACTAAGAATTCTGATATTTCCCCTAATTAAATTTGATTTGACCCTTCTGTAGTTACAAAGTGTACCACGGAAAATTACATGTTGCGATTTCCTAGGCTGATATGACATGGAACTATGCTCTCATTGGGGTTTAGTAACCAAGGAAATTTGTAACCGCATCCAAAAATAGTTATAGAGCTATAATAGAGCTACAGTGTCCGTGTGAAGTTGTGCAAGCCAAGCCACTGATCTCACGGTAGGTTGCAAAGTTGGCGTATCCCTTTAATGTTTATGTGTGAAGACCCCTAGTTCTTAAATACTAATCTGACATGAAAACAGTGTCTCCCTTAATTACATGCTGGAAATATTGCTGGAGATATTGCTGACAACTCATCCCAACTCAATGACTCAATTCCCTCCCTTTTCGTCATGACAACAAAAATCTTCACATTCAACACTGCCATTCACAGTTCTTTTTTCTTTGTACACACCCATGGAACATCCAGGTGTCACACTCATCTGCCCGACTGACATAGTTTTCAGGCAGCAGGCCAGACAGCCCAGTGCCCAGCGAAGTCCCATAGACCCAGCCCTCGCTGGCACTGCTCTGCTCCATGGGCGACATGAAGATAAAGTCCCCTGGTGCCAGCTCCAGCTCGTCCTCGTTCTGTGGCACATACGGGTACATCACCCGCAGAGTCTGGGACAGAAGGAAGACAGACAAGAGGACAAGGGGACATGAGGACATGAGTGAGGGAAGAAGACATACTGTAGGGGAGATGAGAACGCCTCTCCTCGTGCCGTTTTCTGTTTTGGGAGTTTGTGAGAACGAGTGGGAAGAATCTATATGTGATGTTCCTGTTTTTGACATGCCGATTCATAGTTATAAAGATGTTTAAAATTTAAAGTCATACCAAGAAACAACATGCCATGAATTAAGTATGATATAAAGCTCTTGTGCTGTGTAGGAGCACTGAACTGACAACTTAAAACGTTGCTCACAGTAGGCCTATTAAATTTGCAAAACATTTTCTCTTGATATTAAAAATGTGTTTGACTTTGGTCGTTGCTTATTACTGAAAATTGGGGCAGCACATCTACAAATCCATTGCATTACTACGAACTGGTCACTGAACAACACCAGTGGCAAAGAACACGGTCAGATCATGGCTATACTGTGTCGTACCTCATGATTGGCAAACCGGATATCCCGAGAGTAAAGCACGGCTAGCCAATCGCAGCCTTGCGTAACGTCGATGCCCTTGGCAAGCTTTTCTAGCGAGGAGAGGTGATTGGTCTGGAAGTGATACGCCAGGGTCACATGGAGCTGCTTCTTGTGAGGCTCCACATGGGCGTCTAGAGGGAGAAAGAGACAAAAAATGTGAGGAGAGCACATGTAGAACATTTTTATAAACAGATATTTTTCTATCTATTTCTTTTTTTAATTGCATTTACTATTATTGAAACCTTGACAAAGGCCAAACGGCCGAAACGTTGGTCAAAATAAACTTAACAAAAAAGAAGATATGAGTGTGCGCTAAATTCTATTTACAGTTAACCTCGCCTAGCAGCACCTCCAAGAGTGTGCACTCTTACATTATTGACTAATTGCATTTGCCACAGAATCCAGCATTTTGAAAAATCAACACTAAAGAGGACATTTGAGTTGAGTAAAACTGCCAAACTGATGAAAAAATATGTTTTCTTAAGAAAAATATCTAGATACTTGTAAACAAGCCCTGAGATACATTCTTATATCAGTTGTTACACTGTGGTGGTGCTATATAAAGGAAAACTTGCATTATTGAGCAATACAATTCATTACCCAAAGTACAGATTGTGGTTTCAACCCTTTTTAGACAAACAAGTAGCCAAGCAACCACTCCACACACAGTTATGGAAAGGTTTTGTCAGTAGACAGACGAGATAGATGGGAGTTGTGCTAAAACTCAATAATAGAATCCCCCCCCCCCAAGTTGTTAAGAATGCATTCTAAACCACATACAGTTACTTGCCAAATAGCAAAGCAACCACTCCTCATTCTCATGGGAAAGGTTTGTCAATTAACACATTAGATCCTCCCAATAATAGCATTCCCTAAGCAGCTAAGAATGCATTCTGGCAACATGTTGTCACAAGCATGACAACGCAAAAGGGATAAAGAACAACCATCATCATAGCAGTCTTGTGGTCCCACACATACAGTACATTAGAATAGTCCTATACCCACCTAGCCTGGCTTGCACAACCACGCCCAGAAATGAACTGTGGTCTGGCAAAGCTAGCACAGCTTTAATCTAAATGTCTTATCAAGTGCTATCAAACTACTATCAGTGTTATGGGACAGAGCTGGTCATTGCAAGCTCGCCTCCTTCAACCTGCTTGTTCCTCATTGGCCGTACTGACTTGATCACGAAATTTCATGTAGCAACAGGAAGTACAGGTATGTACTGTACAGATACAGTACATACCTACAGGTACAGTACAGGTTTGTGTGGGCCCAGGCTAATACCCACCTGCTTTTGCTGTCGCCTCGTTGGCAAAGTCTGAGGCGAAGGTCTTGAGCACCTCGGCCACCTGCTCGTCCACGAAGAGGCCGATGAAGTTGGAGGAGGTGTAGAGCTCCAGGGGCAGAGGGTTGGGAAAGCGGCCCTTCCACTGAGTCACTGTAGTCTGCAGCGCCTCACATAGTGCCTCCACCTTGGCGTCCGCACACTGTGGAGAGAGAGACGCAGGGGTAGTCAAGTTAGTCGATGTCACACACACACACACACACACACACAAACACACACACACATAGTTTGAATTACAGGGGGTACTGGGGGGTACTATACACCCCAATTAAGACCTAGTACCTCCCAAAGACACAAGAATATCAGATTTGGGGGGTACTTGCAATACCAAGTTCAGGTCATATAATCTATCAGGAACAGTGACCTCAACCAAGGAAGTTGGTTAAAGGTTAAATTAGGCTTGTAAATCTCTAATCACACAAAAAGTCCCTATTTGTTAATGTTAAGCCTAATATCAATTATCACTCAGACACAAAATATGATAGCCTCATTTTTTTAACCTGTTACTTTGCATTTCTACAAAGTGCACTATGTAGGCTCAACACAGGCCTATCCAAAGTCCCAAGCACACCTCCACAGAACAGTTTGCTGGCTATTCATGCAAACTGAAAGTCAAAACTTTTTAAGGGTTGTATGGGAAAATGCACAACCATTCAGAGTGTCCTCACTTCTGACCTTTTGTCATCACTTAGTCATAAGTTACCTCCTTTTTTTAGCCTGGCCAGTGGTCACCTAGCAGGCCAGCTCAAAATCGACAATCTCATAGGCCTATACTTAATGTTAAGTGGTCTAGCAATGTGCATTTCACTGATCAGCGTGGATTGATATGATAGTGGACCATGATGGTCATAAAGGAAGTGAAGGAGCAGTACCCCCCCCCACAGTTATGGTGGGGTAATTCGCACACTGCACACACACACACACACACATGCACGCGCGCACACACACACACACACACACAGACATACACACAAACAAACACTGCTAAAGTGTGAGAGTTAAAAAAATTAGATACTGAGAGACTGCTTGGAACCAGAATCTGAAATCTGCTTAGAATCTTCTAGGCCCTGCACTCTCCCTCTGACCTCTTTCTCACTCTCAAAATGTATTGACCCAACTGAAATTCTGGACTGAAAACGATTTCTAAAACACATTTAGCTGAAGCTGTTTTGCTTGGTTCTCTCTGAGTGAGCTTGCTAACATACATTTTTGCATACAGTATCAATATGAACTACTTACAACTGAAGAGACAGTAGTGTACTTCACAAGTACTCCACAACCTCTTCAGTAGACACTTCCAAGTACACTCACTACTGAGGGCCCTCATTTTTAATGAAGGGTAAAGTGCAAAGTCATTGGTCAAACTGTTTTCTGCATGTTTTCTGTTTATGTGTGAGAGAGCACTGAGCTAATGTACAGTACTGGAGCTGTATTTGCCCTTAGGGAACTCGCACATGTAGTTAAAATCAGCAAATAGATTTTGCCTAGTTATAAATTAACTTTTAGCCAAACTTTACTTTTAACGTGTAACCAGGTTGCTGGGAAGTGCTAGAATACTATTAGAGAAGTCACAAATGAAGAAATAGACATTATGCAGGAAGCAGGTACAACTTTGATGTGGCTTAAACAGACAAAGTGAAATAAAATAACAGAACCAGACCAAGAGTACTCCCTCGGTAGACTGTTTCTAAAGATTTCGACCTCGATTTTGATGCCGTTTCCACAGAGTTTCAGTTTCAACTAGCCCTTTGTATAAGTTCCTATATGGCTGTGTGCTATGATAGAAAGTTAGTGGGAGTAATATGGGAACAAAGCAGAACATTTAAAGGGTATACTGTATATATATATATTTCAATACCAAAGGAGAAAATAACAACACAAGAGGTCACCTTTTATGAAAACAAGGGAAATACCCATTACAGTATCATGCCTTGGGTACACTTTAATCTTTTTTTTCTTTTTTCTTTTTTTTTCAAATGCTAAGCCCATGCTGGAAAAAACTCAGATGCAAATCATCCCACTCCTCCCTCTGGCTGTCTCACAGGAAGGAAGAACACAGAACTGCACCCTTTTTGTTTGAAACACCCAGAGGCACTTCTTGGTACGGTCCATATAGGCAACAGCATAGGCGCTTCATATATGGTATAGAGAGAGCGAGAAAGAGAGAGAGAGAGAGAGAGAGAGAGAGAGAGAGAGAGAGAGAGAGAGAGAGAGAGAGAGAGAGAGGGACGAGAGAGAGAGAGAGAGAGAGAGAGAGAGAGAGAGAGAGAGAGAGAGAGAGAGAGAGAGAGAGAGAGAGAGAGAGAGAGAGAGAGAAAGAAAGAGAGAGAGAGAGAGACAGAAAGAGAGAGTGAGAGGGAGAGAGAGTGAGAGAGAGAGAGAGAGAGAGAGAGAGAGAGAGAGAGAGAGAGAGAGAGAGAGACAACATATAGACTGTGGGCTTGTACTTCACACTGTATCACAGGGTAGCTCCTCACCATGAAGAACTGGCAGAGCGTGATGTGAGGGAAAATATTATGGGCCTTGTTCTTGCCGCACGTGACCCGGCTCTGCTGCCAGAAGTGTGAGAGCTGGTGAAGCAGGGGTCCGCTGGGCCGCAGGTACAGAACATACTCCCTGGGCAACGGGTCATCCAGGAACGGGTCATCCACATGAGAGAAGAGCCTGGACACATCAGATGACATTAGATTACACACCACTGGGACATCAGACAGAGACAATAAAATAACATCATATGTATACACATAGAGTATAAATATCATATGCAAATACTTTGCGTAAGTTGGGAGGGTAGGTAATGTAATAACTTTACATTTATACATTTCTGACTATGTAAAGAAAGACGTAACAAAGATGGAATGACCATAAGTTTTGCTATGAAGTTGACTGTGCCCAAACTGTGGTGTGGTCATAGATAATGGGACGTACTGTATTTTACAGTGGGCACAACTTATAGGTAAGGTGTGCAATATAAGAGGAGAAAAAAAAGTAGCTGAACTAAGGTTAGTGTGAGGGGGGGGGGGTATATATGGGATATATATACATGGGATTTAATCTATTAATACATTCAAATATTTCTTATACATTTAGCTTTATTTTTAGTCACCCAGGGACTTGGAGGAAAGGAGAATTATTTAGTTAGTGTACATTCAGTTCGCTGCCAGTAGGGGGCACTGAAGGCCTATAAGTGACTGAATGCCTGTGGGATTCCAAGCTGTGCTAAGACTGAAATGTAATGGAGAGACCCACAACGAAAGATTATGAAAGAGAGATGTCATGATACTAAAATTTTAATGCCTGTGTGTGTGTGTGTGTGTGTGTGTGTGTGTGTGTGTGTGTGTGTGTGTGTGTGTGTGTGTGAAAGAGAGAGAGACGCATGCGTATACTCACCAGTCACAGGCAGCTTGTACATTTCTGCTCCCAGTTGAAACCAATGCTTTCAGCCTACAATATGAATGAGAGTGGGAGGCGAGAGAAACAGATGGAGAGAGGGGGGTAGAGAGAGAGAGAGAGAGAGAGAGAGAGAGAGAGAGAGAGAGAGAGAGAGAGAGAGAGAGAGAGAGAGAACAGAACGAGAGGTAGAGATCAGCTCCATGGTTGCATGAGTCACAAAATCAATAGTCTCTCTTTCAGGGGATGTTTATTACAATGAGAGTATTCAGTATTCAGGGGTGAGCAGCTAACAGTGTACATGGCCATGACATAATGCACACGTACTGTACTGTACACACACACACACACACACACACACACACACACACACACACACACACACACACACACACACACTCACATACACTCACATTCATACACTCATACATTCTCTCGCTCTCTTTCTCTACGTTTCTCTCACACACACACACACAAACACACACACAAACAAACAAACAAACACACACATATACACACACTCGCTCTCTTTCTCTCCGTTTCACATACATACACACACACACACACACACACACACACACACACACACACACACACACACACACAGAGAGAGAGAGAGAGAGAGAGAGCAGTGTAGTGAGCTACAGAGGAAGAGGCCAAGAGAGAGCAATTTGGTACAGTTTAGGATTATGGTAATACCACTAGGTCATCCGTCTGAATTTGGTGTAATTATGTGTATATGCATGACACACACACACACACACACACACACACACACACACACACACACACACACACACACAGACACACACACAGACACACACACACACACACACACACACAGCACACACGCACACACGCACACACACACACACACACACACATACACACACGCATACACACACAAAATCACCAAAAAACAACAAGTGCGACATTAAAAACGACAGGTAAGAGACGGCACAACAAGGCAACAGATGCATTGCAGATTATTTCTAGAATAACAGTATACCTGTTAACAATATAAAGACAGGAAATTCAATTTGCAGCCTGGCTTGCTATTTCAGAAACAGGATCTGTTGTGAGCACCGTTTGTTTGCCACAACAGCGCCATGTAACACACGCTCAAACCCTCACAGTCTACACACTTTACATATGTCTGTCTCGCAAAATTACCACACACTGAATCAACACGCCTACACACATTAAGTCAGCCAACCACACAAATACGCATACACACACAAACACAAACACAAACACACACACACACACACACACACACACACACACACACACACACACACACACACACACACACACAGAGTTCTAAGAGAACATAATGGGGGGAAGGGGACAGCAACACTATAACTAACGCATCGCTGGAATTACAGTAATTTCAGTAAACTTCAGCCCTCACTCACAGGGATACAATTGGCCTCCCCAACGTCTGATGCACAAGCTTTAGTGTATAGTAGTACGTAGGCAGCAAAATTTCACCACGATTATAACCACAAAGTAAGGCCACCTACAGTCAAAAATTTCAGAAGAGATTAACACTGGGGCCTTCATTCGCTGCATGCACTCACACACAAGCACACATACACACACACACACACACACACACATACACACACACACACACACTGCAGATGCTTTGGACTAGTTCCTGTATGCTTCGTCTTAACCCAAAGCACAGCACAGCACAGCATAGCACAGCACAGCTCCACTGGCAGTGAAACCAAAAACATACATACTCTCATTAACGTAATCTTCTCTCTGACACCCTTTCATCCGCACTCAGAGCGTCAGTCCGCCAAGCCTCTAATTAGAAACAGACTGGGTCGCACTAGGGTAATATGCATCTGCAAATGAAAGGATGCACAAAGCCAAAGAGCACAGAGTACTACAAAGATCTGCTATTTATTATGTTTTTCTCATGCATATTGCCTGGATTGGGCAATGGCCTACATAGTGGGTGTTTTTTGTTAGCTTGTGTGCTCGATAGGGTTAGCCTAGACTTTGAATGAATTGTGAGGTTAAGGGTTTGTACTGTTGTTATTATAAAAGGATACACATAGGATACACAAAGAGCAGAGTACTACACAGATCTGCTATTTATTTTGTTGGGTTGGTACTGTAACTGAACGGTTATGGTGAATGCAAACTGTACAGCGTGTCTACAGTACGTGGGAGGGCTGATGTGTGGGGCATAACCACCGTGCAGCATGATGGTGCGTAATCCAATCAAATGGGCCGGCAGAAACGGTGCCGTCTTCTCATGATTCAGCCGCCATCTCCGAGCCTTCTTCTACCGTCGGACTGAAAATGAGCTGATTAAATTACCTCCCAATCTAATTAGTGTCTTTTTATAAAAGCTCCCCGTATCGCACACTCAGATAGGATCCGTGGGGACCAATTCCTGTTCTGACTTGCTCTTCCGGGCACGAGTGAGACAGAGGTTGAAAGAAAGAGAGAGAGAGAGAGAGAGAGAGAGAGAGAGAGAGAGAGAGAGAGAGAGAGAGAGAGAGAGACAGAGAGAGAGAGAGGAAGACAGAGAGATAGAGAGAGTGAGTGATAGATAGAGAGAGAGCAAGACAGAGGGATCGAGAGAGGCATAAATGTGTGTATACATAAGTTTTAGCAACATTTTCACTGTGGCAGCTTTGATGAAATGAACTGAAATTATTTGAATTGAATTGAAAGGTTTCTGTTACTATTTTCACACACACACACACACACACACACACACACACACACACACACACACACACACACACATATATGCAAACGCAAACAACAACAACAACAACAACAACAACATCAACAACAACAGTAACATCAACAACAACTCTGCTAAAGTAGAATGGAGAACACCAGTAAGAGGTCTCTCTGGTCTTCCTTCCAACCACAGCCACGTCATCAGATCTGCTGAGGAGACCTGCTACTGCTATCTCACGGCATCTCCAACTGCAGGGCCGGATTAGACCACTTCCCCAAACAGAAGTGACCATTTGCAGCGCTAGGGGACTAGGGGAAACACAAGGGCAAGTCTTTTCCCCATTCACCAGAGCACTGTGCAACTATGGTACACTCCGGCTAACATTGCAGAGAGTGTAGCATACTGTATCTCAGTGTAGCATACTGTATCTCTTTGGGTAAAAGCACTACTAAAAGCACTACTAAAGCACTACTAAATGCACACAGTGTCATGATGTGAGTGTGATAGCACCAACCACCACCACCCCCCACCCCCCAACCCAATGTGTGTTTCAAAATGTGTTGCTTAATTTTTCACACCAAAGTGTGGGAACATAATGTGATGCGCAGATCTGATGTGGTGTCATTAACAACCAGAATAAGTTTGATGATAAGTTGTAGTAAGTTTGAAATGCACTCTCAACACACACACACACACACACACACACGCACGCACACAGACAAACACACACACACACTGACACACTCACACAAATACACACACACAAATAGACACACAGACACACACACACACACACACATCTCACTCAAATAAACACACTTTTGCTCTCCCTCTACATCAGGGACTTCACAGTTTCACGCTTGATAGTGCAGCAGTCTATTTTTAAACCCTGGCCTACCAAAGGGGTCACCCGACACGCCCACTCACTCACCCCCCCCAGGCCGGCCGGAGTGCCCCGTTGCCACCCAAGCATGATGGGACGGGAAAAGCCCTAGATACCGTGCCATATGGCGCCATGCACACCAAAGGGGTGGGGAAAAAAAAAAAAAAAAAAAACGAAAACAGAAAACACAACATATGCATGAAGCCACTCCAGACACATGCTCACTCACTCACTCACTCACACACTGACTCACACACACCCACTCACATTCACACTCTGTTGCCAAAATCATCTCGCAGACAGCTGTACGTGGCATGTGCTTGCTCAATAATCCGCCATATAATATGAGCATGTCCGTATGCTTAGGCGAGGGAAGGGCGCAACACTCGTTCGTGTGCACCACGAGGCACAATGTGAAATGGTGGCAGAAGTGACATGAGGATGGAAAAAAAAGAGTGTGAGAGAGCTATTATAAATTGCTTGCGGTTCTATCATGCCACAACAACTGCCAAAGGTCGGCTCAAAAACGGCCTGAATATGTGTAATAGGTTGCCAGTCGCTGGCCTGAGTTCATTTTGAGATTTGGGCTGTTTTTAGACTAACTGACAGTGTGTGTGTGTGTGTGTGTGTGTGTGTGTGTGTGTGTGTGTGTGTGTGTGTGTGTGTGTGTGTGTGTGTGTGTGTGTGTGTGTGCTAAGCTCTCCTAATGAAGGGTGAGGCAGATATCTCCGGTAGGCTACTGGCCAAGACCAAAAGATGAAAACTTTTTTTGCCAACCCCACAGGATTGTCAGTTTGACAAAGACTTTTGGTTTCTCCCTTCCTCCATTCCTGAATATGTGTGTTACTGCAACTTCACAACTTCATCACAAATTGCTCTCTCTCTCTCTCTCTCTCTCTCTCTCTCTTCCACCCTCTATCCTCCATGACTCAGAACTCTTGCACACACACACACACACACACACACACACACACACACACACACACACACACACACACACACACACACACACAGACACACACAAATGCACTCACACATACAATCAGTAAATATTCTAATGCCAAGTGCATTACAGTATGTTGTCAACTCATTGTGCATAGCACAACAGTACACAGTTGTACCAGACACGCATGCATACATACACTCATGCGGACAGGCCAACACACACACACACACACACACACACACAGACCCCCACCCATGGCCTTATTGTATGCAAGTGTACCGAGTTATTGTGTTACAGGTCCCCCCTCCCCCCTTCCCCCTCCCTCCCCCCTCGCTGCTCTGCTGCCTCACTTCCAAGCAGGAACTGAATGATTTATTTATAAACTGCATTTCCTGTCCTTGGGTAAGGAGGGATGAAAAGGCAGGGCCCGGGTGCATTCCCTTGCATGTGTGTTTGTTTATGTCTACTTGTGTGTATGTGAGTGTGTGTGTGTGTGTGTGTGTGTGTGTGTGTATGTTACTAACTGAGTATGTGTGTGTCTGCATGTTTTCGTAGAAACCATGGCTTGTGTATACTCTATTTTTCACAAATATGCATTTGAAATTACCGAAGGCATTTGAAAAGTGATTAATGTGCAGTAAGATTTCTGAAACCCAGCTAAAGAGCGGAGGAAACTCGACAGGGAACCTGAGGAGCACACACACACAGGCACAGTGTCCGTCCTTGTATTGCTCGGACGGCGAGAGAGCGAGAGAGAGAGAGAGAGAGAGACTGGGAGAAAAGAGACACGTCTCTCCTACGTCGCCTCTCCTTTCAGACCCCTTGGGAAACACACACACTTCCTGTTTATATAGCAGTCAGTCAGCGTGCATCACCGCTCAGGCCACCCGCAGCCGAGGAAGACCCCCGCAACCACAAACTAGCCGAGACCTCCCCAACAACTCTGCAAAGGAGAAGCCTGTGCTGCTACTGCTACTGCTACTGCTACGGCTGCTACGAAACACAACACAGCATACAGTACATTTATGAAAGTCTGAGTAGTGCTGCTGAGTAGGAGAACAGAAGCCACTGTGTTCGATCCATGTAGCTTTAGTTTCCTCCAAGAAGGGTTAATTATTACACAAATGACCAGGCTTGTTATTACACGGCACAGTGTAGGCTTTGTGAGTTCAACAGGGTTAGTGGGGAGTGTGTGTGTGTGTGTGTGTGTGTGTGTGTTGGGGTCTGTGTGTGTGTAGGGGGGGCTTACTTTTTCGAGCACTCTCTCCTTTTCTCCAATATTCTCCTCTTCTCTCTTTTCGCCCACATGCTGAGAAGGGAGATAAGCTAACAATGGAGGGTGTGCTTACTCCAATTGTTCTTGTGCCCCCCCCCTTCTCACACACGTACACACACACACACTCAGTCACACACACGCACACACACACACACACACACGCACACACCTTTCCACCTTCCATAGTCATTAGCACTGTACGCTAATTGCAAGTCTGAAACATTGTCTTTTCTCATTGAGTGTCAGACTGTTACTACCTGCCTGCCTTTTTTCTCAATATAATGTACAACCAGTTTTCTTTCACACAGTCCATCTTTCACACAGGACGTCTTACCTCTTGTGCATGCACACAAACACAATACAAACACACACACACACACACACACACACACACACCATTATTCTGTAAAGAGGGCTTGTGAATAAAAGAGTGGTGAGCTGAGTGGCTGGTGGTGAGCATGGAAAGTAAGAGAAGAAAGAGAAGATCGCGATTTGACAGGTTCATCGTGTGATTAAGGTGCGTTTTACACAGGAAACCATGTGATTGATAGGAAAAATGCAGAAATGATGTCTTGGTTATGCAAATCATGGGGCAAGAAACCACACACACACACATTTACACACATACACACATGACAAACTTAATGATCTTCCCACTTGTACAATACTGTGCATGACGGCCTTTGCAACACTGATGATGACCCAATCAATAACCCCAAAGTGAGTCAGAAATTCTGCATTTTAAGGCTATTTAAAAAATGAGTAAGAAAGCAAAAGAGGAAAGGAGACTATGCCACAACCTGGTGACTGGAGAGGAGTGAGTGGGTGAGAGCGTGAAAGAGAGAGAGAGTAATCGAGTGACTGAGTGAGTGAGTAGGAGCATGAGTCGGACACCATGAGATCAAGAGAGTGACTCGAATTCAGACAATGGTTTAAAGCACATTAAAATATATAGCATTGTATTGTATTGTGTTGTATTGTATTTATTAACAAGTTCTCCAATAACTTCAATGTACAGTAGTGTCATTCTTCATTAAACAATGCCATCGGTCAGTCATCATGCTGGACTGAGAATTTAGGATATATTTCACAGGCATGGCATGACCTGTTATGACATAACAGCAACTTTGACAACTCGATGTTCAGTTATATTACTCACGTTTTTTTTTGTTTTTTTTTAATTCCACATGGAAATATGAGGTTTTCAGCCATCAGTGATAATATGCATATGAAACCACAAGCTGAATATAGATATAAGAGTGTAGCCTACTGTAGATGCTGAGTCACCTCTCACAAGCCAGACAGTTAGCGCTATGCTAAAATGATCGGCTCTCTCTAAAGAGGGCCCTGAGGACACGTGAAAGGCCTTTTAGAGAAGCAGATGCTTAATATTGCAGTAGGGAGCATCATTACAACCTGCATGAAGTCTCCCGGAGAGGAAAAAGAGACTTCAGTTTGTGTGTGGAATGCTTCAAACAAGATGAAGAATAGTGAAGATGAAAAGTGGTGGTAGGGGGGCTGGTTGGGAGTGGGGTGGGGGGTGGGATGATGAGGGGCTACTTACTGTAGCATGTGGATGAGTGGGAGTGTGTGAATGATGTTAAGCTCTCTGTGTGTGTGTGTGTGTGTGTGTGTGTGTGTGTGTGTGTGTGTGTGTTTGTGGGTGAGTGGGAGTGTGTGAATGATGTTAAGTTCTGTGTGTGTGTGTGTGTGTGTGTGTGTGTGTGTGTGTGTGTGTGTGTGTGTGTGTGCGACCGTGACTCATTAAACAATAACCTAAGGCTCAAGAGGGAAAAAAGTGACAATTAGCAAGAAGAAGTTGCTCATTCCATGGGCACAGCAGAAAGCCTGACTCACTCACTGCGGACTTAGAAAGACCTAGGGCCTTAACGCCACTTTCCAACCCTGTGCTGTCTTCCATTCAATCCCCTGGCCTCTCTCCAAGGCTGAAGCTACTGACATCAGTGCAGGGGCCATGACATGGACATGACTACAACAGGAACTACCAAATATAGGATCAGCTTCTTTAAAGGCTCATGCTCTGTCATTTTAGTACTGTGAGCATGAAATACATTTCTCAGTAAAAAAAAAAAATAAAAAAAAAAAATCTGTTTTATACAAACAGGAGAAGGGGCAAGGCAAGGCAGATATTTGGATCACACTAAAATATTATTGTGTTATGTTTTATAATGAAGAAAGTATTGCAAATTCTGTAAAAACATTTCTGAAAATTTTTGAAAAACACTGCAATTGCTCTCTACAGTATAGCCTACAGTAATTGAAGGACACTCGGGGTCTCTCTGCAGCCACTTTGGTTCATGATAACATTGGTTCTCATCGTTGACTTCCTCTGACAAGTTCCGCTGAGATGCAGAGGTAAAATAAGCTTTTGCACTACATCATGGACTTCATAAGTAATGTCATTAGACTAAACTTGAAAACAGCTAAAATTTTAAATAGTGATATTCACAAATTGCAATTGCCATATTTCTTTCCATGTCAATATGATCACAGATACAGTTCTTTCACAAGTGACAATATTTTCTGTAGCTTACATTCTGTAGCTATGTTAGCTATTCCCTTCATTTCCCTTCATGTTTATGGACAGGGGTTATCAAAAAGCTACTGCAAGGCTAAAAAAAAATAGCTGCATTGACTGATTCTATGTCAACATTATGTCCGCAAATACCTCTGTGATGTGGACTGAAAGAGCCTAATCATGCCAGGTTCTACAGCACATCAACTTTTCTCTTCCTACGCTTACTATAAATCAATATTCAAAGAGTTCTTACTAGTCTATTTGTGATGGATTTACAGAAATATATTTAAAAAATTTTGATGAACTGTATTATTAGTCCAAACCATTAATAGTTTTGGCTAGATTTGTTTATACGTGAAAAATAACTTCAAATTGCATTTTGATCAAGATTTCTTGGAAACTGTAATAAAAACAACATAATTACAAAAAAAAAAAAAAAAAAAAATCAAGGGTTTTGCATCTGAACTTTTCATTTACAAGAAGTAATAAAGGGTACATAATATGCTTCGCATTAAGACTGGCAAAACCAAGCAAGCAGAAGACAAGAGATTTTATAAAACCTTCCCTGTCTGGTCCAAGTCATCAGCCAAATTCTTGTGTTTACGTTACTGTTGTACATGCATTGTGACAGACATCCTGAAAATCCAGTTTCTGATGTTCTCTTTCCTCTAAGTCTCTGGATAGTTGGAGACAAGATGGAGTGTTTCTGCGGCCAACAAACCTAATAAATGTTTGACGTCCATATCAAGACCTAGTTAACTTAAACGAGTAAAAACATGTAAAATCGTGCAATTTCTAAAATTGTCACTAAATCCCTTTAGGCTAGTGAACTCCCTCTTGACACAGTGAAACGTCCAGCAAAAACGATTTGAGCCAAAACAGCTGGAGTCCGCACAAGCTTCTTGGCTCCCAGACGCTTGGCTCGGTGGCTTCGCATGATGTAACTTATAAGCTCATCACAAACACAATCAAAACAAAGATTTGTGCGATAAGTCAATTTCACTTTTCAACAGCACAACTTTACACAGAGACCTGAGGAATTTAGGTAAAATTCTAATGCTTCTGAAAGGACCTGAATAAAACTGTACACTACCTTCATTAATGGCCACCAGCATGAATATTACATAGTGGTAGAGATAGATAGAGAGATAGAGATAGAGATGTTAGTAGTTAGTTCTGCTGAGGACATGATGTTGGTGTTCTCCTTCTCTTTTGTTTCCTTGAAAAGCTCATAATAAAATAAATACCCCAAATAAACTTGGATTAATAATATGGATTATTAATGACACGCTAGTACATATTAGATGCAGTCAGACCAAGTCCAGACTTTATAATCATTGCTTCACTAGCTCAAATCCAGTGAACTAGATCATAATTCCAATTGCAATTGTTTCTTTTGACGCATCCTCAACCATACAGAGAATGCATTAGGACACTGTAGTCAAAGAAACAGTGTCTTTAGTCGCATTTTGCCTCAGGGCCTGCACATGACAGAAAACTGTTTACTGACAGTCACACAACTATTCAACTATTCAACAAATGCAGATCTAAACACTGTTGTTTTAAGAAAACAGAATTATGTTCTCCATAGTTGGTTGTTCATCATCTGAGCAAACTTACAGCAAGCTACCATGGTTAGCATGACAACCACTGTCCTTATCTCAAAAGCTTTTGCAAGCATTTTTGACAATCTCTCACTTATCTATCAAGATACTTTTTTTGAAGTCAAGTCTTTTTTTGCTGTCTTTCTGACGCCATTCGTACTACTGTTCATGCATCAAGCATCAAGAGCTACATAATTAAAAATTGCATTGCATAATGGCCTATATTCAGTGTAACTGACATTGAACATAATGTATTTCTGCACGGTCAGCTTAATGGAAGATAGAAAGAGTAAAGGAACAAGTTTGCTCCTTTCGTTTTAGGATTAATTGCTCATTAGGTGACAGTGCAAAAAGAAATGTTGAATGTCAGTACACGTCGAAATGTTATCAAATGCTCTCAGATGATCCAATCATATTTTTCCAAATATATCATGGTGGCATTATATGACTTGCCAGGGGCACATTTTGTAATGCAAGACAGAAAAATAAACCAGAATGTGTAGTTGGCTATGAAAGATTTATGTGGCTTCATTTCAGAAATCTAATACGAAATACAAAAAAACCTCTAAAGAGGCATGGAGGAAGGGAGAAATGCAAACACACAAACACAAAAGACGCAGAAAAGATACATGCAGATACAACTAAAAAGATTAGTTTGCTACATGTTCTCTCTCTCTCTCTCTCTCTGTGGTGTCCCACCCACCACCCCCACACATCTCTGTCTCAGCACATATGGGTTCCTTTATGTCCCAGAAGTCACAGCTCTCTCTAAAGGTCACAAACCACTTCCTGAACGGGCCACTTCCTCTCAGCGGACCGACTTCGCAAGTCTGTGGAAGCCTACAATTTTTGGCAAAATTAGCCAAAAATCCCAAACATATAAAGTCAACAAGGTTAACAAATGGAAGCGGAAAAAAAGAACGCTTGATTGAACTGTTACTGAAAAAGGTCAACAGGAAAGTAAAGATCAGATACACGAATCTGATAACACACAGCACATCTAGTTTGTATTAAGAGCAGATCAGGTACTGATTGTTTTGTTCTGTCCAACATAAGTCCTTTTTGTGGTGCAGTGGAAGTCATGGTTTACAGTTTAGTTTGTGGGAAGCTCTGTGACATTTTCACACTGTGATCTACGTATGTTTTTCTCTTCAAAACAAAACTACAACCTCCTGTGACTACTCCGTAACCTTGGAGACCATGGAAAGGTGTGCACTGCTTGAAAACTTGAAAGGTGAGAGATCAACACGCTTTTCTGAGAACAGGTGTCAAAGCACGTTCTTGCTTTTTCCCCTCATGATTCAATCATGTCAAATAAAATTCACCGGACGGACACTGCAAACATGATAAAAGTCCAATTTATCCCAATCACGTATTACGCATAAGTATGAGGATTCTACACTAACTAAAAGAACACAATTTGCTGTTGCAAGTTTATTGTTTACTGTTTGAGGTGATTTTGTTGTAGTTGTAGTTGTAGTTGCTTTGAAAAAAACCTACAATAAACCTATTATCATAAGTTCCTCTCCCTTATCTTATCATCTGAAACAAACAAATGAAAGTGAAAAACCCTTAAAAAGATGAACAGACACAGCTCACTTTAATCACAATGAACATAAAAACAAAAAAAAACCTGAATTACTACTACTGCACAATACTAGCTGCTGTTTGGACACAATGTTGAATTCACTTACAATGTTTTTTAATATATGTTGAAAGAAAATGCTCTAATACTGGATAATTTGTTAAAAATATTCAAGATATGATTAAAAATATGTGTAGTTTTTATTCATATCTAGCATACAAAATGTTTAACAAATTATTAATATAGGCTATATCATGCTTTTGCTTGTTGATATCAATTTGTTGTTTTAATCTGCTACACTAATTTCTGTTTAAACAAAAAAGTATTTTATATATTCTGCTCAAAATGCCATCTAAAATGACACACTCACGCCTTTCAGTGAGATGTACTGTACCGTTTCAGTTACAACAGATACTTTGGCGTCAGTTATATGGCTTACTGCCCCATGCGCACGGATAACCGTTATTTATCTGTCACTAATTTACCTAAACAGTGGTGCTTAACTCAACAAATAAATACTATGTCAGAAACTGTGAATTTCAAATTTAAATTTTCAAGATAATTTACATGCAGTATCAGCTCAGTAATGTGATATGATGAAAGACAGATTGAGAATACCTGAGTATAGACTGGATATGGCAATATGAATACTCAACGTAATTATAATGCTAAGAAGTATCACAGTCATTGGTACCATATTTGTGTTTGTTAAAATATGCTGAATTCATGTTGACATCATTTACAGTCTTTATTTCAATGTGAGCAACATGGTAAAGGCCCGTTTTAAGTGGGATGGCAAAAATACATGTGTATTATAATGTTATAATGGTTCTTTGCGACATACTGGTAAGAATTTAAACAGTTGAAAATCTTCCCGAAATTTCATCCTAATGAATCGTTTAATCTGTGTTCACCCCTTTGGTATAAAACGATATGCCACAACCTTATTCCACACAACACAAACAAGACTAGTGCCGCTCAGCTCACCTCATCATCACTACCACTACTACTACCACCACCACCACCACACATCAGTGAGATCCCACAAATCCATGTTTGTGTGACCAGGTGCCTCCTGAGGAGAAGCTGGAACTGAGGAGTTGTAATTAAAAGGTCACCTCATTACGCTCTGAGCCCCGACCGACCGACCTCTCCACCACAGCCAGACACGCCAGACCACAGACTAGCAGCGGCAGGACACAACCACATGCTTGGAGGAGGCAGGGGCACCCTGACAGATGGCCTGTCCGCACAAATGCACACAGACACACACACACACAGACAGACACACACACACACACACACACACACAGACACACACACACACACGCACAGACACACACGCACAGACAGCTCATATAGACATAGACACATGCAGCCTCAAGTTAGCAACTAGATTTCATCTCGCACCAACCTAATTTTTTTTTCATGTGGTTTTGGACAGCAGCAAAACCGCATAAGGGCTGACCAGCTTTGAAATCATTTCGCATTGTTCTCAACATATGTGGCAAGCTGCAAAGTGTGTGAGTCTCTACTGCGTGACTGTGCACTGTGGGAAAGAGACTTATTTTGGGGAGAAGGTTTTCTTTGTGTGATTAACGACCAGAGTTACTATAACCACACAGTCTATAGACTGCAAATAGGGACAGCGCAATGAGAAGTGGTTTTTGACAGGGATGGCCTGTTGCGCCTCCATCTACACTGTTACTCTCTGTCTGAGAGAATGAGTGTGCAGCCAGCAACTATTTATCATTTTCATTGTAGATCAATTAGTTGATAATTTCCTCAAATATCTGTCAGTCATATGGTGAGTTAACCAGTCATATGGTGAGTTAACCACAGCATATGTAATTTGATGTAATTTTCCTATAAAATTACGCTAGTTTTAAAGGTTGCAGCTCTACTGTTTTTCTAGGGTACCATACTATATGTCAGATTGAACTTTATACCATCAGAATGTACTATATACCGTATGTCAGAATGTTCCAGAGCAGTTATGACATTCACATAATACTCTAAAATACTGATCGTTCACTTTCAAGACTGGTGTAGTTTGGACAGGAGTTGTGAGGTTCCACACCACATGCACGGTTACCAGAGCCACTCCTCTTAGCTAACAGTCTTGAGGTCCATGTACAAACAAAAAACTCTTAAATATATCTTTGTGCAATTTGAAATCCATCACATTTGTTCCAATTAACCATGTAAGCTGCCCAACTTGTGGCACATATTACCAGGCCATCATTAATGTAGTTAAGTATGTAAAGTATATCACAATATGATTTTTAAAAAAATATACTGTATATTTCATAAAATGTTATAATGTATATGTGATTCCAGCGGTGCAATGACAACAACAAGGCCCATCTCTAATTAGATGACCTTTTCCGCTGTGAATGTGTATTGTGTGTTTTGGTGCTACACTAATTTCTGTTTAAACAAAAAAATATTTTATACATTGTATTCTGTTCTATAAGCTTCAAAATGCCATCTAAACTGACACACTTGCCTCTCAGTGAGATGTACTGTACCGTTTCAGTTGTGACAGATACTTTGGCGTCAGTTATATGGCTTACTGCCCCATGCGCACGGATAACCTTTCGGTTGAAACAACAGGCAATGATAAGCCATTTACAGCAATTACACAAGAGATGCTGAGAAAACTATCACACACCCCACCCTCCCTCTTTTTGCTTCATCACTAAGAAGCCGATCCAGTGAGTGTAGCTTTGACAAGAGGCCCACTAAAGTTACCAGTCTAATGGCAGCACCAGTAACTTGCTGCTTCACTCTTGGCAGCTAATGCAATTCTGCTTCCTTGCTGTCTCACTCTCACACACATAGGCTACAGCTTGAGGTTGTAACTGTGGTATGGCTAGTGCTATGGGCTGGTTTTGTTCATTAGACCTCGAGAAAACTATCTGGAGTTGAGCGCACTTAAAAAAAAAAAAAAAAAAAAAAAATGTTCATTAGACCCTCAACCCAGCACAGCACAGCACATCTTGTTGCAAATATTTTGCGATTTTGTTTTTCACTAAAATATCTAAATGATTTAATGGCAGGGCCTGTTTTATGTATCATGCTGTTTTTCATTTCTTTGCCTGATTACATGGCCTTTTGTTTCATCTAGTTTATCAGTTAATGTAGTTATTAAATGACTACAAAAAATATAGTATATATTTCATGTATAATTTTTTTAAGCAATAAGCCCTGAGTAGCTGTTCTATATTGTGAATATTGCACAGCTAAGGGGTGTTGTTAGCTGTACTAACAGCCATTAGCCATGCTATAGTCACGGATCACGATATAGAATGGAGTCAAGGAGCTTGTTGCTTTTGTACAGTACAAGAGGTGCCACACATTAGCTACATGTATCTTAGTTCCATAAGACAAAGCCACAGTAACAAGAAATGTTGTCATTTATCCATCAATTATTCACCTAAACATCAATTCCTTCAACAATTTCCTTCAGCTGAATGTTGCTGAGTGACGCACAAAGGCAGCCAAAGTAACTTTTGAATGGCGCAGCAATATAGAGTGAAATATAGTCTTATATAAAACAGCATCAAACACAACCAACCAATCACGAACAAGGACCGGAAATATCCGCTTTAACATCAATATACATTGTCTGTATATTCACTGTATCAGTTTTCCTCTGCCTTTTCTATCAGTGTCTCAGTTTATAGCAGTTTATGTAGTAGTTTCTGTTTGTGACACATTAAATTGCCTGAAAGTGACACACATTGTGTATAACAAAGTTCTTTGAATACAGAAAAAACAATGTGGACGGCCCCTTACTGTGAACTGTACAGAAGCCCTGAAACCTAGGGTGCCTTTTTGGGGAGAGCCCTTGAAACAGACACCCACGGTGATCTCGGTAAACATTTCCACGTCAAGGCTGTGATGACTTGAGTCGAACCTGCCCGAACCTTTATTTATTTAATTTTTTTTTTTTTTTGCTCCCTTCTCCTCTCTGGCCTTCAAGTGGAAAACTTGTGCAACTCTTCGCCTGGGGTTGCATCATCAGGGCGAGACTGGAAAGAGTCCCTGGGCGTCAGAGACAGAGGAAGCTCAGTATTTCCACCACAGTGAGAAGCCCTTGCTCCGCTGTGTACAGTGAGCTGTCAGATGTCAGGGCCATTAGAGGAAGCCTTGGTAGCCAATGCACTTTACAAAGCAGCCTTGTAAATCACGTGTGTGTGTGGGGGGGGGGGGGGGGCACACTTAGGCATACTGCAGAAACAAGGACAACTTTGACATCTGAGTGCCTGATTGAGAAATTAGGTGTTCTCCTGCCAAGGTCTCTCTCTCTCTCTCTCTCTCTCTCTCTCTCTGCAAGTGAATACAAGTTGCGTTAAATGATCTGATACACTGCTGCTACTGTGTCACACTACTGCACGCATGTCATCTGGATTTGCAACTCTCAACTAGGCTAACTTAGTAGGTGTTGGACTTTATTCATGTCCTGATAATGGAACTTATACTCAGTCACAGGCTTAAGCATATCCAAGACTTGCACAACTTTCTCAAGTTATATTTTCCTTTTTGATGTGACTGCAAATGAAAACACTGAGGGAAATGTTCACCTTTAAGAGAATATCAGGCTTACTGCAAGGGTTGCAGACGCCGTGTCAGAGAAATATGGAAGAGGCAAAGCATCTTCAATCACAGGGAACAAACCAAGTCATTATGTAAGGCTGTCCACAGAGATTGCAGATACGTCTTGCTGCAAATGAGAAGCTAGTTGCATCTAATCCCTCGTTTGAAAAGACAACACTGTTTCCCTATCTTTTTTTTTCCCCCCTCGCTCATATGTCAGATGACAAAACCAGCTGCACCATGGCCATCCGGTCGGAGAGGTCTGCAAATCACATGGCATGCAGTCATGTTTGGTCTAATATAACAAGCAAATGCTGTGAGTGAGAACATCAAGCTTTAGACAGGGCAAGAGCAAAGTAAAGTCCCCTGACACTACACCAGTAGCTTCACACAACAGCCAGTAGAGGTTCTGCCACAAAGAGCGTCACACTTTTATACTTTCAAATAGGAAAATGCCAAGAAATTGGTAATATACTGTGTACAAGTTAATACGGACATAAGAATGAACAATGATCATTTGGGAAACTCGCTGAAAGAAAGTCAGACACCTGCATGTAGGTAGCCTGAGCGACAGAGAGAGAGAGAGAGAGAGAGAGAGAGAGAGAGAGAGAGAGAGAGAGAGAGAGAGAGAGAGAGAAATGACAGTCTTGACACAGATACAAAGTCTGTTGTAAGAATGAGAAATAGGCCTTGAAAAAAAATTATTTCACAGAAGTGTCTGGATTTGCTAGTCAACTGCCTTTCATAATCTGAGAACTGACATTTGGTCCAGACTTTCTCTCCTTTCAGTAATAATACCAGAGATGTAGAGGATTTTGCAGATTATGACAACTACGAGATTAAAATGACCCCGAGGAGAAAAAGATGCCACTTCATTCTACAAAAAAAAATCCCTTAGGATTTCAAGGACAAGTGAGTTCACAGTTCTAAACAAAAGAAATCTATTAGGCCTACATGTAAATGCCAGGCTTCATAAAGAAGGTCTTGCCAAAATCGTATCCAAAATGACACACAAAAAAAATGCATTAGCCTACATTTCAATAACTGTGCAAAGTAACCTAGAAGGCTGATTCGTATTCAGCCGAACTAGTCACATCGACATCTGCGGATGAGTTGATATAGCACCACTACTGGGTCTGGCAGGGGTTGACCTCGCAGTGGTGCCCTATAACAAAGCTTGGCTGGGGGAGGGGGTCACACATGCACACTGCCCCGAGGACCCGCCATCCGCGCTGGAAACGCTGTCATTCGCGGTGACGTTAGACAGATGCAGAGTAACACCGTGGGCTATGACAGAGGCCAAACGCAAAACGTTTGCATGAGTGACTCCACATTTTGGAGTTCTTACCTTTAATGATAATTCAAACGATTTCGCGGCAGCTTTGTGAAATGTTTAGGTAATACAAACAGAAATTGATGGCAGTATCCTAATATACCCTATGTGTTAAGATAGCCAGTGTAATGACCACAACTTGTAACGCCGGAAGTTGTCTTTTAAAAATTGGGACTCCAGATATGGTCTTGTTTTTCTGTCATGTTTAGGCTACTTGCAAATAACAAGAGTTAACAGTTGCTTGGGCTACGTCAGAAACTGGCTGGAATGAAAGCCCTCTGGCCGTGATGGAAGATGCGCAAACACCGAACACACCATGGCACAGCGAATAATGAGTAGCCTAGTTGGGTCATACTTACGCCCTGGTTTTGGGGAAGCCCATGGATAGCAGCACGTCCAGACTCGACCCATGTTTGACAGTGCCTGGTCTGGTCTGCCTCTGTCTTCGAGGGGTGACTTTGGCGTAAAGATCGTCTTTAGCTGCCATAGTTCACCGTTCCATTTGGTGATCTAGCCTAGGCTACGGATCTAGGCTTTTTACTTCAAGCGAGACCGCAGGAGATAGATGCAGCAGACATTGAAAAATGAGAGAGGAATTTGTAAAAAATAAAAAAATAAATACTAATAACAACTCTCTCACATCTCCTTCAGCCCCCTTAGATGGAGGATGGGGAGTGCGTATCAGCTGTGTTACGATGTTCTCAACACAGTAAGCGCTGAGCTTCCTGGTAGAACGCACATAAACTCATCGCCGTTAGGAGAGGGTCACTGGTCGGAAGTCACTTTTGAGCTTTTCTGTAATGCTGAAACCTTTCTTGCTGACAACGGTGGAAATTGTTTTGTCGTTTATATCCCTCAGACTCAATAGTGAGGGCTGCAGCACACATATCTGGACTGAAATTAATAATCTCCGGTGGGTTCACTTCCTTTCCGTAATGACTTATTTATGAATGGATTTTGAGTGAGTGTGGAATAAGCCTGTCAGTGAGCTGCATCAATAGAGCAACGCCCACCAATTTTAAAGGAGCCGCTCAGACTCTGAAACTCAATTAATATCTATGCATTTTTACCATAACAGCTGCTTTAACATTCAGAGTCCTGCTGCATGTTAATGAAACACAGAGGTCGGACTAGGCTTAAACATGGCCAATGTTCCTCTCATGGATAGCCAAAACGGCGACGTCTCAAGACTTTGTCCGTGCATGATGCGCCATGACCAATATGAAGCTCCCAAAGTAGTCTGCCTAGGCAACTTTAACATCAGGGCAAATAATTCTATAGCCTAAACGTTGTATGTAGTTGCTACAAACACACACAAAAAAGACATAGTAATGGAAAAGTGGCTTTACGCTGCCACCCAGTGGCTAAGTCTGCAAAACGTTTTTTAAAAAAATAAAAAATAAAAATAATAATAATAATGATGATAATAATAATAATGTAATAGGTATTATTGCACAAAGATATCTAGTAGGAGTCTTTTATTTATCAAAACAAGTAGGAGAAAGAATGTACTGACAAAGACAGACAATTATATGACATAAGAAATTCCTACTTCATTTCCAGTTTTAACTAGCCATTCATTTTTTCTTAAGGCAGATTGGATTTGATACAGGCTTCCTTAAGGAAAGTGGACAGAAAAGCATTCAGGCAACACTTTCAGTCGGCTACATCAATTGCACTCTTGAAGATTGCCCAGAGAGTATAAAACAGTGAACACATAGCAAAAGTAAAAATTGAAATTCGGAACTGAATTGTGAAAAAGAAGACTGAAATTAAATACACAATATATAAAATATTTAGGACCTTCACATATTTGAGGGAATTTAAAGATAACACCCCCAGGAAGTGTGACTGATTAAAATTTTGTTTGTTATCTTGTTGAGTTGATTGTAAACATGTTGTTTTCTCATGTCACTCAAAAATACACAAGTGATTGGAAGATAGTCTATCGGATTCTTAAAACCAATGTCATGACATGCATGCACATATAGCTTTCCATAGTTGTGTATTACAAAACAGTAATTCCTTGTCTCCAGATATAACTTGAAGTTCATGCAAGATATTACAATGTCAGAGAGTGAGAGTGCGCATGTCTACCTGAAATATTTATTTACATGTATTCTGTTTCAATGTAATATTGTAAAATCTATAATAAGGAAATGTCACAGAGTATGATGTACATATTAAAAACATTTTTACACATCTGTGAAAATATTAACACAAAAAGTACAATCAATACCTTCTCAAATGATTTACAAACTCTTTTAGCCATCTTATGTCCCCTGTGGACTACCACAGTCTTTGGTATTTTTTGCAACAGTGCCTTCCAGACAGCGCTGCCTTCAAGGCACTAATACCCCCAATTTAGGGTTAGGATGTGTGCTGAGGGGGTTAAGGTTAGGATTTGGGTTAAGGTAGTGCCTTTTAGGCTGAGTTGCCTGGAAGGTGCCGTTGGGGTCAAAAAACACCATTGCGCCACTACCTCACAAGCGTAGTTCAGGACATTGGCCATCAGTTGTCAGATGAGGCTGCTACACCACAAAAGATGATTTCTGTTTGAACTCCCCCTAAGAAAAAGACACGAGAGACGACAACAAGGTGTCCCATTAGGCCGTAAAAAGCATGCAAAGACCTTGTAATGTAAAAAAAAATTATAACCTTGTAAACCTCTAAACACGATAACAGTTTAACATGCAACTTTGACCTCAAAACCACATTGTCTCGTATCTGGGAGGCAAGTGAAGAGTGATACGTTTACTCATCCTTTCAGATGGCCAGATATAAAAGTCAATTTGAAGACTTATACCAAACCTTAAACTATATAAACTTACATCCTCATCATCATCGTTTGCCTCATAGTTTGCTGTTGGCGTAGTGTACACCGCAGTCTTAGGTTTGCTGTAAAAGAAAGCAATCAACCTGAACACACAATCCACATACATAAATGCAACAGTTTTAAATAAAAGAATTCTTCATTTTTAATCTCTTCTGCTCATTAAAAGTTTATACAGCAAATTGATGCATTATTCACAGTAACACCTTTTATACATACCTTGCAGACATTGCTAGTAAGAAGAGGGGATTAAAAAGAGGTTAGAATAGATTAGGATGGGTGTGATTAACATCTCATTTGACATTTCAATAATCAAGTTTTTTTTTTTTAAAGCAAAGATTAAAACTTACTAGATATATATCCTTTGCGGTAAGCAAACCAGACTCCAAATACCAACAGACAAACTGCAAGTATTGCAAAGATAACCCCTGCAACGATTCCACCCACATTTAGATCATCTGAAAGAGAAAGAGAATTAGAAAACAAATATGGTTAACTTTGTATTTGTTTGGACTGACTTTGTGAAAAGATGTACATGTGCATCAAATGTATTTATTAGAAATTAATATGAAAGTCTTGGAATAATGCAAACTGAAGTGGTGATAAAATGTTAAGCGTACAATACAATACAATACAAGTAACTTGTGATTTCAAGAAAAGTATTTTTTTTTCCCAAAGATTTTTCCTTTAATTTCACTTCACTTTGTGCACTGCAGAATGATACACGATCTGTCTCTTGTTCTTCAATGATAATAAAAATGTAAGGGAGTGCAAGTTCAACTGTGCATTTGGCCCCCATGCATAATTTGCATAATTTTATCATTTTTAACATTCATTTTAGAAACTATAAAATATCATCAACCAGTGCTTCAAACACCGACTTCCTTTTGCACTTATTCTGCAGTGACAAGTGAGAGCAGTTCAACACATACTGAACCCCTCTCTTTTGTTGTGAATGCTTTAAAATAAAGAGTGGACACTCACATGCCATCATCAACACAGCCTGACATCGCTGGGGAGGTCCAGCTACGTTACTGGATTCACAGAAGTACTCGCCATTGTCAGCCTGGGAAACTGCAGGGAACTCCTGATAAGGGGGGAGAGAGAGTATAACATGGTAAATGGTAAATGGACTACATTTATATAGCGCTTTTTCACTCCTACAAGCACTCAAAAGTGCTTTACAATGTATGCCTTACATTCACTCATTCACACACTGCAAGCCACCATGATGCAAGGTGCCAACCTGCTCAAGGACACTTTGAGGCCCACTCCACCTAACCCAGGGGTGGGCAATTATTGTGGTCGAAGGGCCACATTGGTGTTTAGATTTTCACTAAAGGGCCGAGTGTTAACCGTCAACCGGTTGATGCCGGTAAATTGGTAAGTCTCAAACCACTAGCCTCACTTTCTTCAGAGGACATGTTAACATGCAGGGTTAAAAAGGGGGGTTTTGTATTTCATGACTACAACAGATTTGATCATTTAGGCCTACAATCTAAGTCTCCTTGGCAAAAAGGTAAGTTATTCTACTTTGGGAAGACTCAGCGGGCCGGATGAAATAGCTCAGCGGGCCGCATGATTAGTTTGCCGAGTCCTGACCTAACCCCATCAAACCAGCAACCCTCCGCCACCACCACCCCCAATCACTTACACACACAGACACACACACACACACACACAAACATTTCTCCATGTGAGCGACCCAAAGCAACGAAAGGCTTACCAATGTGCCTGTTTGGGAGTCATGCTTGTAGGTCAGATTCTTGTACATCTCAAACTTGCTGGGGTCCAGAGGAAGCGGCTCGTTGTTTTTATACCACTTGTAAGTGGCCGCCGGTGAGGCGTCTTTATCAAAGCATGACAATATGACTTGATGACCAGTTGTTACAGATGTAGGAACATTGCAGAAAGGAACTGATGGAGGAACTGTGGTGAAATTAAAAAAAAAAAAAATGACACATTCCAATTATGTTCATTTTGAATGAATGAATGAACGAATGAATGAATGAATTGAAACACAAACAGCACACAGGCTGGTATTCTCCCAGGTGCTTAAGTCCAGAAAAAGGGTTTAGCTCCATGCATTTCAGTCTGGACCATGCACTTTTTGGGGCTAAGCACCTGGGAGAAAACCGCCAACTGTGAGGTGAAGCCCACACTTGTTCAAGGTCACTTCAGCCATGGATCATTAGTTTCTATCAGCCAACAACCAAAGGATACAATAAATGATTCAAGGGAAAGAATCTTACCTAAGACAATCAGATTGATTGTGGCCTCAGAAGAATGGCCGTTGCCAGCGACTGCACAGACATATTCTCCAGTATCTTCCCTGGTAACGCTGTTAAATCTCAGGCCTCCAGAATATTGTGTCACTCTGTCGGCGTATGGCTCTGTAGATGGAGATTGTTTGTTGCTGAAATTACTAGCTCAAAAAAGAGACTGAATAAGAAGGATATGTGAGATATTAACAGAGACAGACACACATACCCGTTGGTGCGCCATCATAAAAGACAAATGAAGACCCCCCCTGCGCTTTCTTGAAGCTCCACTCAATTCTGGGATTTGGATTAAAGTCACTGGTGTAAGAGCACTTCAGGTCAGCACCTAAAGGGAGGTGAATCAGGACATGTTTAAGCTACATTACATATCCAGCCATGTCCAGATTGTGTTGAGGCTTTGAAGTCTGTATCAAGACATGGAAAATGGAGAGATCACATGACATGACATTTGAAGCTTTGTTTATGGAGCTACTGCTCTGAAATGTGGTTTGATTTTGGCAAGATGTCCCATGAAAAATACGGCAGCTTTTTGTCAGTGGTTGGAGAGTAGTTTTTGAGTAGTGGTTTTTTTTTTTTCTTCTTCTTTTTTTAAGGGGTGGATTGCAACTTTAAGGAGAGTACCGGAGTGAATTCAAACATAGCCCTGAAAGAGCTTGCTAAATGTGCTAGTTAGCGAGTGGAACAAAATAATTCGGTACAGCAGAGACCGAACGCAGAAGCGAACCGGCACTTTACACTGAATCAATGGGACCTGACTGCTGGAAACCGAAAGTAAGATCTGAGGTTACATTGACTTGAGTGTTTTGCATTCGCGTTAGGTCTGTGCTGTTCGAAAATCTTTCATTTCATGCGAAATATATTGCTGTTAGAAGGCTCGTGCAGCAGAGCTATGCTTAAACTTACTCCGGTATATTGTTTTAAAGAGAGCAAGAGGAAGTTTTCATCTGTTTGGGAGCACTTTGATCAGATTTCTCCCAATAAGGTGTTTACCAAAATGAGACCCAGTTACAAAAGCATTTTGTTACATCGTTACTACTCATATTCACTGAGACTACTTCACATAAGCAGGGTGCAATTAACACTGTGCTAATGTGTTTTTGATAATTCCTTTAAAGTCCATTTCATACAATCAAGACATGTAGATTTGACAGATTTTTCCTGTTGAATGTTTGTTTATTCACCACTAGATGGCCTTATTGAGCATTTGAGATGCTTATATGCTGCTTCAAGAAGAAAGCCTTAAGGGTTTAAAAAAAAAAAAAATCTTGCCATCAACCCCTACAGTATTTACAATAGGTCTACAATGTTTAAATGGATGAAAAACTATGTTTAGGTTTGTTTTAACAAATATGACCTTAATTTTGTCTTGGTGATGTCCACATATCCACTGAAAACATTCCTATAATAAACACATTACTGTAGGCCTATTACATTCAATGTATTCAGTAAACCCTAAATTAATATTTTGGCATTCGTAAATTATTTGGTAATCGACTAATATGTTTGTAGTATTTTATTTTTTAAGAAAACACCTGGAAATTCTGAAAACCCATGTCCGGGTTCTTGTGCTTACCAGTTTCTATTCTAATCTCATCAGTAGATCAATTAACCGGGCCTATGAAAATAACTGTTATCTGCAGCTTCAATCTACACAGTTATAGGAGAAGTTTGTGTGCAATGATTTGGTAAGGTAAGATTTAAAGCACATCATGGCATTACCCTGGTTCTCTTTGACTTGAAGTTCTGGGGTGGAGGTCTGGGCTGTGAAAGCCTGTGAATCTGTTGGAGGGGTACAACAACAAAAGGTCTTCAATGGTCATGGTCAAAGGCCAAACCAAACATACAAATATGTAGCTATTCCGTATATCCTCTTACAGATGGGTACATGCATATCAGACTAGCCTATGTGGCCACATGCAAGTATACTAACCCCAGCTAGGTCTATGCTTTAAAGCTCTTTCACAAACATTATAGTGTACTTAAACCACATAGGCCTACAGCACTTTAATGGATGATACAGGGTTATGTTCCAAAGTAAAATGAGCTGACCCACTCCACTCTTCACCTACAGTATGTGCCACAGTTTATGACAGGCCTAGCAGTTACAAGACAATAACTCAGAGATGAAAGTCCTAATTAACTATAGTAGGCATACATTGAAGATTATTCCAAAAGAACCTGGTGGTAGTAAGGGGCAGGGGAAGGGGAAGGGGAACCATTTCAGCACCATGCTAAGATAAATAGAAAATCACCTCCAAGCAGGATAATACAAGCAGGCAGGCATCCCATTATCTTAGAAGAACTGCTGCTCAGTCAGGTAAAGTGCCTTATGACAACACCAAGCACCTTGTCATTTCATAATGCTCTTCATAATGGATCCCCCCACATTTAAACCATTTAAAGTCTTTTACAGACTATAGTCTTTATACAGTATAAAACATTCGCTGAAACTAGGGCAATAAAAGGCAAACCTTGTACACACTGAGTCACATAGTTTCGGGGGGAGGGGAAATGACGTTCCCAAGGTTAATAATTGACTGATTATGGTGGGGAAATGAAAGTTTAAAAAATAGATTTAGATGTTACATTACATCTTGATAGCAAATTAAGTGCACAAAATATCCATTAAAGGCTTAGGCTACAAAGTATCTAACTAAACTTCGTGGAAAATAACCCATTAACTGATAACCTATGTACAAAAAAAGAAAAAGAAGAAAAAACACTGCGGTCGTCCTGGCAAAGATGGCACACTTGTATTCGTCGACCGCTACATAGCCAACATGAAAGCCTACCTTTGTAAACTGAATTTAATTGTCTACAACATAAAACCCATTAAAACCCATATCCGCGTTCTCGGTGCGTAACGATAGTTTAAATGCAAAAGCTATGGCTAAATCCCACCAAAACTGAGACTAAACGTCATTTGCAACGGGAAGGCTACAAGGGGACTATGAATAAGTAACATGGAGTAAAGTAACATTACCTGCCCTGTGTAGAAGCAATCCGAGGAAGACTAAAATGATCATGTCGGTCTGAAGATAACGTTACTAAGGCAATGTTAAGTAGCCTATCTTCTCCCCACTCACAATTCCTTTCCAAGCAAGCGGAAAATGACGGACCGTTAAAAATCACGCAAGGAGTAACTTTAGTCGATCTGTCCACACAACAGCCACACCTGAACTCAGGTACATTTGGTCTGAAACCCGATAATGGGCGGGACAAGTGACGCAGTTCTCGAGGAGTTAACGGCGCACGGTGACCAAATCGGGCTTTGGAAATCCCATGTATTCAAAACAGATTTCAAGGCCATGTGGTCAAGATGCAGAACATTTTGATGGACAGTACAAGAGGACGGGGAAATAAATGCCATCATAGGCCTACCTACCACACTATCAAAGAGAGCTTGCCTAAAGGAATAGTTCACCTCTTTATGAAAATTGGTTATTCACACCCTTTGCAGGGGGGACTCGCACACAGAATGACAAACTCAAACAGAGTTTTTTAAAATCATATTTTTTTACTTAGTAGAGCTCAGAAGGGTGCAAAAAAGAGAGAAAAAGACCCTACCCTAACACCTAAATCTGCAGTGGCAAGGTGTTAGGGTAGGGTCTTTTTCTCTTTTTTTTGCACCCTTCTGAGCTCTACTAAGTAAAAAATATGATCTAGAAAAACTCTGTTTGAGTTTGTCATTCTGTGTGCGGAGCAAACAGTTTATGATCTACTTGACCACCGCACCAGAACAAAAAGGACTTGTGTTAAGAGCGCAACTCATTTTTTGCTGAACCCTTATTCACACCCTTACCTGGAGTTAGTGGGTAAAAGCATGTTGGTCTCAGTACTAGCGTTTTCCTAGAATGGCATCCCCATTTCCCCATTTTTTTAGCTTTAGCTTAGCATAGGCGCTAGAATGTAATGTTGCCAGATAGCAACTCTTTGGCAACTTTACTTTCCAGATCCTATGCTAAGATAAAGGTAAAATTGGGATTGCCAGACTAGGACACCGCATGTACTGAGACCAAAAATGCTCTTACCCACATATATAACGGCAGGTAAGGGGGTGAATAACCACTTTTCAGAGGTGAATGCTTGTGCATGTTTATAATGGTAGCCTAGGTCAGATGCGCTCCCTTTGGAGCTCCCTTTATTAATTGAGTTGAGTGTAAACCCAACAAGAAAAGTGGTAGGCAGTGTCCGAACAAGGTCAATATTAGTATTTCTGAAAAGGCGTTTCTTGAACATTCTGCATCGAATGTCAGAGAATAATGGCAAAATTCAATGCGTTTTGCAGTGTTTTAATAAAAATGTAAAACTTATCCATTTGCCTAAAGGACTACTGAATTAAAGACAAAATAGTATATTATGTACATGGATGTAAACTAAAACACAACATTACACAGGCTACAGATTTGGCATATTAGGATGCGTTTCCATATGGCCATGAAGCTACTCTAAAGTCTAAATTACATGATAAGCATTTTATTGACAGCGTAGACAGACATGTAACGAATTCCTGGTGTAAATACGTGTCAATAGTTGGAAACATTAAGCTTGAATGTCACATAAAAAGGCAACAGAGTGTACAAAATGTTCATAATTGATGCATCGGTATGTTACTAAATACAGATAAAAAGTATAGATGTGCCATTGGTTTTCTATAGCCAGTATTAAGCGAGTTTTAAATTTTCAATGAACCAGATTGTAATTTTTCCATGAGCCAGATTTGTACACAAAATGTTGGGAGTCTTTATTACTCCTGTGACCTTTCCAAGTCCTTAATCATATGGTTAAACATTACAGACCAAAATTTTGGACGCAAATCTAGTCCATTCCTGATCAGAAATGAATTTCACTTAAAGTAAAACTTCTTTTAAACTTGGTATTAAAAATGACATTGTCAAAACAAATACATAAGCAGACCATTACTGGATTGTCAAGTCACCATCATAAGCATATTCGGTGTCAGCGTGGAATATGTTTTCTGGCTTATATGGTGAATTTCTCTTTCAATTGTACAACACGGGAAAGTAAATGGTGTATGAACGACATACTGTCTAAACAAGGCATTGGCAACTTGTATCAGCATCTGTCTAACTGAACTTATTTTCACTCTGATTTGTAATTCCTGCTCTACAAAAACATTTGCCAAGACCAAAAGCAAAGTATCACACAAATGGCCATATTCCTTTTACCTACATTTTCACTTCTTCTTGTACAAACTACTCAATCTGTAATGTGAGTCCATGCATCATGGGATGGTTGTGTTGTGGCCATGAATGTCTGTTCTTGCACATCAAAGCCAAATTTGAATACCAGGTGCAAGTCTGAGTTGGATTTAAAATCAGGAAGAAAAAAAAAAGGGGGGGGGGGGCAGAGGATCCCACATCACACTTTCACGCCCGCCCTCATCACTGGGGCTCCACACTGGCTGCTACGATCCCATGCTGCCGCAGCTGTGTTCGCAGGTTCTGATTCTTTGATTTCCACTCCTCCACCTAAGGTGAAGAAACAATGGAGACGAGACAAAGAGAAATGTGCATCAAGGCTTTGGCTCCTCCACACAACAGTCAGTCTTGTTAGAATCATTATTATAATCAATGGATAAATTGATTGACAAGGATGATTAATTGATTGAGAAGGATGATGAATGATGATTGACAGTGTATAAATCACAGGTCACAGGTCTGTCTGTGATATGCAGACATGAATATGAAGCAATAAAAACGTATTGCCATTGACAGCGGTCATCATACAAAAAAACTGACTTGTAAACGTTGAGAAGGCTCAAAGTGAATAGGCCTTCCGTAACATTCTAGAGAGCCATATGACAATAAAGACATAAATGCACCCCATGCATTACCCTTCTTCTATGTTCTATGTCTATGGCCTATTAAATTAAACTCTAAAGAGTCAATTTATGAACCTTGGGAAATTACATTACACTGGTTCCATTTCGAAACTCTGAGTCATTCAACAATTATGAGATTAGATATGGTGCATATTTATCTTTGAGCTTTCCGCACCTCTTGTCTGAGCAGTTGGTTGTCCATCCTCAGTCGTTCCAGGGAGTCCATCTCCTCTCCTAGCCTGGCATTGCTCTGACGGAGCTCCTGGATGTAGTCACACGCTTTGGATAGAATTCCGCCTTTGCTCTGCGTGTAGAATTAGGGTAGATTAGGGTCAGGGCCACAGTCCAGAGACACCAATACCCATGAATTGTGCTAGCAGAGTTACAGTAGCTGGGGCCCAAACTCAAAGTCCGCCCTTATAGACTCAGTCTTAAATACGCCTCCATGATAAGTTTGTTTAAGGTTTGTGTTTGGTTTGTTTGAAGTTTGTGAGGGTTTGGGGATGTCCCGCTGTTGAATTGTGAAATGTGTGAAAGCTCCATGGTACTCTTTCTGAGCCGTTTACTAAATTGGCAACCTGTAAACTTTTACAAAGGAAATTATCCACAGTTCACAGTGTTGTGATATGACGTGAAACACTGAATAAATCAATAAAGCCTCTGTAAACAATAGCTTACAGTTATAAAAAGGGAAATGGAAACATGGAACATGGAACACGACTTAAATGTTATTAATTGAATGATAGGTCACTGGTGGTATCCCAGTCATACAAATAGCAAGGTGGGCACTCACAGCCTCACAAACACATTCACTTAAATGTACTGTATGAATCAGTCACATTTGTGATGCCATAGGGAGGACTTTGGGATTCAGACAGGCTCTTTAATGCCATTTCATCCAAGTTGTATCAAAATATAAGCTTTTTTATTATTATTAAACATGTTATAAAATATGCAACCTTTCCCAGTTGTATAGATTGGTGGAGACATTTTGCACAGTGGTCTTAACATTGACAGTACATACCTGGCCATTCTTGGTGGAATCTACAGTGCAATCCGGGATGGTTTTAGACAACTGGACAATCCAGTTGTTGATTTTATCTCTGCGTCTGCGCTCCACTGATGAGCAAAGAAATAGTCGCACAGTAAAGCTGAAGACCGTCCAACAGTGGCAAAAATTTCATGAACAAAAGAAATCCATGAACACATAGGCTCACCTTCGTTATGCTGGGCTCGTCGCTTGTCATCTCTTGAAGTGCGTGGAGCCTCTGCCTTACTGCAAGTAAGAAAGAAATAAGAAATAGTTGTACTAAGGAAGACGAAAGCTGTGTGAATGGTTTTATTGAGAAATGGTGGGGAGGTAGCTACTTCCTCTTCATTTTTTGTTCATTTTATTATGCCTTTGTATCTGTTGGTTTATTATTATAAAAAATTAAGGGTTTGCTGACCGCAATCTATTGTTTATTTGTAACCTGCAAAACTGCAATCTATCAGCCATTGCGACTTCTATTAGCATAATCCACTGTCCATCCCAGGAGTATTCAGCTTGAACGTCAACTATATAATAACACGGAACTTCATAGTTTAAAAAAAGGAACACACCTTTGAGTGGTGGTGCTCAAAACATCTTGAGGTGACATCATAACATACAGTTGACCTAGTGGAAAGAGGATATTTGATGTCATAAGAGAACAACCAACAAACAACCGCCTGCTCCACTGGCAACAGGAAACAACTAGAGCTCACCTGCGGGCGTATTCTGAGCTAGTAAAGAGTCAGGGGCTTGGACGTTGGTAACCATGGTGGCTGTCGGGGTGTTTGCGATGGTGGCTGGGTAGTAGTAATGCGTTTCAGATGTCTCGCCATCCAGACCTTCAGCTTGTGCTAGTACAGCCTAAAGAAAATGAAGTATAATGTGGGATACATCATCACACATATTGCCTGAGATGTAAAGGCAGTGATGGAGGCTAATAACTGCCATAAAGCTGCATCGTCATGAATCTGCCTTTTCTCTGGAGTGGCAAAATAACTCTTTCCCATTCTCAGACATATTCAAGGAGGACATATTTGGTACTCATTCAATAAATGTGTCACACACTGCTTTACTACAATCAAAATTACACTTCACCAGAGGTTAAGTTTGTCTAGTAGTCATGGTGCATCAGTCATCACTCAAATATTGTGTGTATTCATTAGTGTTCAAAAACCAAGATACATGATCCGCTGATTTACAGACACAAACAAACAAACAAACAAACAAACAAACAAACACCACCACCTAATGGTACCTACTTGCTTGATAGGAAAATGTATGTGAATGTGCTGTTGCACCAACCTGTGTCACAGCAGGGGTCACAGTTTGTGTGGCCGTAGGAAACCCCGTAACCACACTGACCGCCCCTGCTCCATCTGCCTGTGCGTCCACTTGTCCATCAGCAACATGTATCACCCGATACGTCACCTGCAATAGCAAACAATGTTAACCATGTGTGGTTTTACTATCAAAAGATGCACTATAGGTACAGCATGGCAAGGTGTGATATCACAACCATTAGGAGAACAAATCCCATCAGTACATGCGCAGCCCTGGGGTCTGTTTCTCAAAACTATAGTTGCTAACCAAGTTAGGTAACTTAGTTAGCAACTTTATTGGGTGCAATGCAATTTCCCATTGCCAACTAACCAAGCTGCTAACTAGTTAGCAACTATGCTTTTGGGAAACAGACACCTGAATTTGAAAGTCTAATGTGCTAACATTCATGTAAACATTGGTGCTTTTTGAAATTCACACATCCAGATGGTCAACCAAAGAGGAACCAAGAAACTAAGACTGTATTGATGCATCATTCTTTAACCACAGGTTTGTGTAACTTCCCATCCCTTCAAGTGGTGAAAGAAAGCAGGGATTGTCTTACCTGCCCCCCTGCTCCCTCCGTTTTGAAAAGGTATTTGATGGGCTGGTCTGTGGAAAAGGTGGCTGCTGACTGGATGGTGGTGATAGCAGTCGGATCATCTGCAGTGGCAACAGCACCTTTACAACAGAACTAGTGTTAAGATCTATGCAAACTCATTAAAGGGATAGAAAAAAATAAACTGTTGTAAGCCTATATGTTTTCAAATGTTAAATCAATTAATAATTCTAGTAATTCACACCAGCTAAAAGTGTTGAGCTAAAAGTACCATTGCTGGCGCAATTCAGGATGTTTTTCACACTTTAATTTAAAATGACTATAAATAGTAGTATTATCAGCAACCCAAAGTGTCATGCTATGTCAAGCCTTCTTTGTTTTTGTTGTTGTTGTTTTGTTATTGTTTTTTAATAGTGAATTTGGATGTGTTGATCTATTCAAACCAAACAAGGGACAAAAAAAAGATGTTATTATACGTGTATGATATAAGTTTGACTTGCAAAAACACCCTAGATTGCTTCAGTGCTGGTATCTCACTTCAAGAGGTCTTCATGTGGTATTGTGAATGTATTAATCTGGCAATGAAAGTTGTCCGAAGGACTGAAATGTATCAAACCTTCCTCCATCACTGAAACATCCCCTTCTGTGTCTGGACTCTTTTGCTGTCTGTATAATCAGAAAGACTAGTTCATTTCAAACTGATAAATGAGCAAAATTAAGTCTACTAGAACAATAAAATGATGTCCACACTGTTGTCTATGTCGCCACTGCAAATGGGTGCAAACCTATTCTTTAAATGCCAACTATGCAAATAAACTATCTCCTTTTGGGGGATTCTGTAAACTGCCAGTATGACTGCAAGATTAACAGAATGCAAATCGTAAAAAGCTTTCTCTATGCTTTACCTAACAGAGTATAAGCTAATGAAAGTAGGAGGCATGCATTGCAGCTCACCCTTTCATCTCCAGTAGGGGTAAACCCCAGATAGTAGTTGGCTGAGGAACGGATCAAGGCCTGATCTGTATTGTTTTGTACAATGAAATAAACTTTACATGCCCCTCGGGTCCAGGCAAATCGATTTCTCAATGCACCTACAGCAAGAGACAGAGAGAGACGATGGACTTGAGTTGATATTATGATCACACCTAAGATAATGTGACAAACGTCAAGAGGCAGTCCCTTGACTTTTAACTAAATCTCTCTCAGTTGATACAGTTTTACCCCATAACACGCGACCCTGCGGTTATTTGTTAAGAGTAGGATGCTGTCAACAAAGGCGCCTTTGTTAACCAGCATTGGTAAACAAAGCAATCAGCGTAGCAGCGATATTGAAAGAAAAACTATCAATCCCCAGACGATGGTGACATTAACTAACTGGTGTTAACCATTAACGTTAAATTTATTCTTCTGGCCCTTGTCTGTCCCTACTCCTTAACGCGTCAATTATCTCCAGGTTTTAGCTCAAGTTAGCTTGCTAATAGGTTGCCAAATTCGTTGTTATGGTTCATACCCGACCGCATATTTTTCTAAACAATATATTCAGAGTTGTACATATGAATTGAGTGGCATCTTAAGACATATCTTACTCTGCGTTTTGCAATCGCCGTTTGCAAACAAAGCGATGATATGAACACAGTTACAAAGCAGCAGCAAATCAGACAAACATCTCTTTAGCGTGCTAACATTAACTTAGCTAACGTTATTCCAGATTAGCCAGACAACTGAGATTAATACTCCAGAAATCACATATATTAAAACATTATTGGGATCAAAAATATGTTATGTTTTAAACTAGCCATGTGCATCTAGTCATACATGTTTTGAGTGAAATAAAAGCCAGACTCACTTTCAAACCCGTCCAAATGTATACATCCCTAACGTCTTCTGCAGCAAGAGCGTTGCTCTTCTTCTGGTAATTTTGTTTTAGCATAGTAGACCCTGTGTTGCCCGCTACCGCCATCTACTGGATAAATATGATACAGGATGTACAACAAAAGCTTTTGTTTCCGTCTCCTCCAGAGTTGTTCTTGTTCTAGACCAGTGTTTCTCAAACTTTTTCAGACCGAGGACCACTTTGCCCAAAAAATATTTTTTAGGGACCACTTACCCTCACGCCCCCTCACCAACTTGCATGCTGCTACCCCTTCCCTTCTACCAAATCAACATGCAATTCTAAATGGGCATTAATGGGCTTTATGGGTTTCAAATTTATAATAAAAATTACAGACCTGCTTCATAGTATTCATTTAACAACTCCTCTTTGGCTTTCAAATCTTTTTAGTTAGAAACTATATTTACTTTTTTTTTTTTTTTTGGAAATCCCCTTGCGGACTACACTTTGACAACCACTGTTCTAGACCTTCTGCCTTCAGATGTTGCTGGGTGTCACCGATTTGGAACTCCAATGAGAAAATGTCCCCTGTATCTTCATGCATGTTGTAAAGCCTTTCTTGTTATCATTGGGTGGGACTACTTTAAGATTCATGGTGTTAAACATCACAGAAGACTTTACCATGGGATAGTCACACTGAGCAAAACAAGTAAAGAAGTTTGGCAAGAGATAAAAGGTCTTGAAGGCCTTCTACAGAGAGCAGGAGGCATTTCTGCATGATTTAACATCTTCACAAATGAAAAGCATTGCAAAGGGTTATGGTACAGCACAAAATTCTGTGGAGGTGATCTGCCCTCACATTTGCATACAGGCGATGCATCAGAAAGGCCAAAAGATGCAGTAAGGAGCCCATCCTACATCCTACCCTGTAGTCACAACTGCTTTAGCTACCACCTGTCTGCCATTTATATAAGGCTTGATATACCAGTAGTTTTCTTCCTCCGGACAATAAGTCTTATGAACATTGAAATAATGACAGCTTAGACCTGTCAGTCTTTGCACTCTACACGCTCAATGGTGTTTTTTGCCCCCAACGGCACCTTCCAGGCAGCACAGCCTAAAAGGCACTTCCGTTATTCCTAATCCTAACCCTAAACTGAGTGGAGTAGTGCCTTGAAGGCAGCGCTGCCTGGAAGGCACCGTTGAGGGCAAAAAATACCAAAGACCACTCTGCTCTACACTTTACTCTTTTTATGTCTTTTCCCTTCACACACACTCTCTATCTCTTACTCTCTCTCTCTTTCAACATGTACTATAACATTTTATTACATAACAAATGTAACAATTTATAACATAATATTATTTTTTTTCTCATTTATTTTTGAGAAGCAAAAACCCAATAACTCTTTATTCTCATAAATTATACAGTAAGTTGTAATAAAGTCTTGGATCTTGAAACCTGTGACCATTTTGTTTAGTATCTCATACAATATTCTTAAAATTCAGCATGACTGAGTAAATAGTGTGGACTGCTGTATTCATGACAGTTTTTCTTTACAAAAGCAGTTAGCCAAGTAACAAGTAAGCATTGCTATAATTATTTGAACAACCTGAGCAGTCTATGTGCAATTAAAACGTTTCACTGCCTGCAAACAGTTGGCAGTTGGCAAATATGATTTGATGTAATATTTGATGAACTCAAATAAGCTCTAACAATAATGGCAGGGTCATGAGAACAAGAAACATTTCTGTGCCTTTTTGCAGCAGGACACTCAGTGCGGAGCATTTAGCAACGTTTTCTGTGGAGATAAAGAGTTGGAAAAAGGAAATGAGACATTGTTATTCATTCATTAAATCAAACATGATTGACATAACCATGACCATAATACTGCTGTTCATCCGAATTCAGGTCTGGAGGTGCTTTAACCTGATGCAATTATAGGGCTGGGGGGGATGGCATTCAGTTCTGGTTTGAAACGATTGGATAGCTCGTCTTATCAGCTTCGCTTATTGGCCGGTAGTCTCTCTACCGATGTAAACCTGCCCCAGAATGTTAGCTATCAGGCTATGATTGACATTATTAGATTATTTTTCTGTGGTTTACTGACGTTTGTACAAAAAAACAGCAAAATAGCTCACTCTTGTCCACAGTAGTTGCTTTCTCTGCTTCAGTTGTTTGTTTGATGATACACTTGAACTCTTGGGCACTGTCGGACAACCCTGTGAGAGACAGCTCACAGACATTATTCATGATGGTGGCATTTGCACGATTTTTGTATGTGGAGTCCTGTTTCTCCACAGGATCAGTGGTGGCAACAATCTTATTTCCTTGTGTAAACTTGCAAGTGGGTTTTTGTTCCGCAGTCTGGAAGGTGCACTCCATCTTCAAATTATTTTCCTTAGTGATGCAGGAAGTCAGATCTGTAACTGTCTGGGCTGTGGCTAGACCTGTCAGAACATGAACATTTATCTTCATTTGCATCAAAAACTGGTTACAATTGTGGAACTTAGTCCAGAGCAGTTCTGCCTTAGTCAAATTACAGTAAATATAAACCTCAAATAAAAAAAAAACTTTTTTGTAAAGAGAAGTAAAGAAAGGGGAACTTGGCTAACTTACCCAACATACAGACTGTGGCAATAAGGTACATCTCCGCAACTTTAAGAATAAACTAGAGGAAAGATTTGGGAAATAAGTTTAGATATATTTTATGGTGTAGTAGTCAAAATGGTATGGACAATAGGTTGTATAGGCAACAAATTGGTTTAAAGAGTGAAAGAGAGAGAGAGAGAGATGTGCATGTGTATTGTGTGTGCATTATCAATTCAAAAACATCAATTTGAAGAGAATCATCAAAATGATCAGAATGATAAAAATGTTGAATCTTCCCCTGCTTTCTTTCACCACCTACTACTTTAAGTTATCTAGCCTGAGAATGAGACTCATGCGCCTGCTGGATTTCCTTAAATACAGATTACAAACACAGATAGCAAACCTGCAGAGGGTGGGGTCATGTTTGGGATCAGCTGTATTATTTCGATATCCCCCCCCCCCCCCCCCAAAAAAAAAAAGACATCGATGATTCCAAATACGTATTGGCCCAAATCTAACACTTTCCCAAACTTTGTCCAAAATGTAGCATTTATGCGTGACTTAAATTCTGTACTTTTTTGTATATCTCCTGTGCAAGACCGTACATATCTACATTCCTCATCTCAATTCAATGTCATCTTGTTCAAAATGTTGTTTTTATTTACATTTCCCCTTTTCAATAGCTTATATCACAAAGGTTAGGCTACAATAAAAAGTTAAGGCTTCAATTATTTTTTCAGAGTCAAAAACGCAGACAAAACAAAGCCACTAATGAAAGGTCAAGTAGCCTACACTGAACATTTTAGCCTTAATTTTTTTTTATATAGCCTAGCAGGCTAGTGCATGCAGACAGAATCCTTACCTCGAATGACTTCTAACAAATGGGAGCTCCAAAGCCGTTTGCTGCTATGACCGGTATGATTTATGTTTGTGTTCCTCTAACTGAATCCCTTTCAGATAGTGAGAGACGTCCTCTGAACGAGCTGTGTCATCACTATAATTTCCATTTGCCCCACCTTTCGGTCTATGATGCACCCTGTCCTCAACAACGCTGGCAATCATATATTTTTTTACCTACTTAACACAGAAGTGGATCATTAGTGGGTACTTCTAAGCACAACTGCACATTAGCAGGTGAGATAATTTAGGGTATTATCTCTCTAAAGTCAAAGTCAAAATGTCACCAAAACAACAAACAAACAAACAAACAAACAAAACAGTCGAATGTGTTTTGATAGCCCCACCCTCTCCATTTCCATCATTAAACACTGTGATGCTTCATGTCCTCATCTGGATTCCTAATTCACAAGCAGGTGAACCAACTACAATTAAAACTTGATTAAACTTTCTAATAAACACAACACATGTCCTTCTTCACAAATAGCTGAACTTTTAGGCTCTGTTCAAACAAGTGTAGACATGACAGGAACATTATGAAAGAAGAAAGTGACAACAAAGTAAGAACCACTTACAGTCATATCTTTATTTCTATCTTTTGCCATTTTCTACATTGATCCTTGCATTTAGTGCAGAAAGAGAGAGAGAGAGAGAGAGAGAGAGAGAGAGAGAGAGAGATGCAACTTTGTGTGCTGCAAATGCAAATCATAGACTTAAGTGTAATGACTTGATGTGTTGCCAAGAAAGAAATTTAGTGCAATATATAATAAAAGGCACAGTGGAAGCCATGCAATATTTATGCAAGTGCAAGTGCTGGGTAAGCAAATCAGTGTGTTGCAAAATGTTCTGGTATTTCAGAGAAGCAATGCTATCTATCCATAAATCAACAAAGCATCGAATACTATTAGAAATGTCGCTGAAGCAGAGGTGGTGCCAAAATATGTTACAACAGGCTGTGTTTCATGACAGATGAGAGGGCATGATATTTCTTGTTTCAGCATGTCCATGGATATATTTTTTTTTACGTCTGAATTTCCAAAGATTTAACCGAGAACATACATGTAAACTAAAATACTTGCTAAGCTGAAACACATCTCATTTCTCAACCTCTGCTTACACTGCCCTTGACCAAGCTCAGCAACCCTGGTATTTAATTCCAACATCCTATTATGTGTGTGTGTGTGTGTGTGTGTGTGTGTGTGTGTGTGTGTGTGTGTGTGTTCACATAACAGCATGAAGAAATACAATCTACCAGGTGATGTCCTTCAGCCTGGCTGCTTGTCGTCGTGTTGAAGTGCTCCAGAACAAAATGACTAATATCAGATCCGAGACTACAGGACCTGTTCTCAGAGGAGCACTTCAACGTGTTTCAAGCAAAACTTGTGCAAGTGGGGCGTGGACGAAATGGGAACCATTAAAACCTACTGGCAGAAGGCCATTAAATCAATTTTCCACAAATTCCGAGAACCATTGTCACAATACCAATCTTCCAAGGCTCTGTGGGCCTGTCTGTAAAGGATATTGACTGTTAAAAATACAAAAATGCATACAGAAAGGATGCTAATGATAATTATAATTTACCAAATGTTCTGGTATCATTGTATGTGCTACAACTATGAAAACAATTTCAGTAAATGGTTGTAAATCACATATAAACACCTGCTGTAAAGAACCTTGAAAACAGTACAAAAGTTAGCATGTAAAGTGACATACTGAAGAGAAATACATGATGCATAAGGCTAAGGTCAAAGAAAGATGTGAAATAACTCATAAATTGTGATAAAAGCCATGTACCTAATTTAAGGTAAAGTAGGCTATTACATATATGTTGTCAAAATCAGAGTTTGCAGCATTTTCATACTGTTCCAAACTACTGATTAAGATGATACCATGTGATTATGTGGGCATTGGTAAAACAGTGTGTAAATGTGATCTGTGTACAGCTTGAAACATTAATTGACGACAAAGTTTTCATGATATTGAATGTCGGTTTCTACTATGGTTACATTTTATGTGTCGTTTATGAGTGGTAAATTCAATGAGCAATATTAAGAAATAGAGTCGTATGGGAATTGAATGTCACAGGTAAGAGCTGTGATATCTTACTACTGTAATAAATCAGAGTCCAGTACACTGAACAGCAACAATACAAAAGAAATGGTGCAAAAAAGTAATCACGGTTGAGTGCTCAGGGTAAATTTGTGTGTGTGATCATTAGACCATCTGTATGCTTCAGTCCAAAAAATAGCACCATGCCTACCATCTCTGAAATCAGAACCTGATCTGATGAGTGACACTACAGCATAACCAGTCGAGCAAGCAATCATATCATATCAAAATCAAATAGAAGTCACGGTGGCTAATGGCATACTGTATATTGCTTTGAAGACAGGGAAAATCTTAAAGGAATTGTCCGGAGTGAATCAACCAGTAACCCTGCTGTTTCACGCTTCTATTGATGTTGATAGGTATGGGAATGACCACATTTTGTGCAACGCAGACCAAATGGCAAAATGGCAGCCAACGCTGATGAGGGCATGAAAGTTTTTTTTTTTTTTTCATGTGCCTGCATCTTAGTTGCTAGTTTGCATATTTGGTCTACTTTGTACCAAAGGCGGCTCTTCTGACACCAATTAGCATTTGTTAGCTAGAACAGGGCTGTGGAATGATTGGCTGATTTTTCCTTTTGCCAAACCTGGCCAATTTCATGTAATCTACAACTTCCAGGAGTCAAGATTAACAGACATAGATCAAAATGCCTTTGGAGGCTTTGATTATGCCAACAACTAATCAGACCAATTATTGCACACTGATGCACATTGAAAACAGAGTGGGATGCATCACAATTTGAAGTGTAATGTCTGGGCCCTCCTCTACTTCCTGCGATGCTGCATGAAATTTTGTGATCAAGTCAGTCGGTCCAAGCAGCCTATCTCCTGCATTTCTGCTGCCTGAGATATCAGGACCCAATGAAAAACAAGCTTTTACCCCAGCGTGAATGAGACGGGTTTCAACCGCCATCGGAATGAGTGGTCTGACTGGTTGTTAGGCTATTCATTAGTGTACAGAGGTATTTGATTGACCTCCCGCCTGTGGAAGTTCCTGGCAATGGCAGGAAGTTGTACAACTTCTGTACAAACATGGGGCGCAAGTCAAGCTATGTTAAACTTGCATCCATCTTGTTGGGGTAAAAAAGTTTTTGATTGGTTCCCTCAGGCAAACAGGAAGAAGTGGACATAGGCCTGCTTGCCACACAGAGTTGCCTAGCAGATCAGTATCTGTGAAAGCCAGGCTAGGAGATTTCCAGTTGAACCAATGTCTTATAACAGTGTAAGGCTCAATCATATATACTAAGGAGGGTGCTGTTTTTAACAAATTGAAAAATAAATACAGTGAAATAAACTTTAAAACTTGTTTGCTGCGCTTGGACCCACTTATTACTTCATCATGCAGAAAGGAAGCCCATGGAAACCGGTAGTGATATCATAATCCCAAGAAGCCAGGGTCCAGTATGGAATATTATGCTGATTGCAGAGCAGACAAGAACATTTCCTGCAAAAGAAAAAGGACAGAGTATAAGCTTAACTGCGAGAGGGTACACATATCTTTGGCCCTGAGATAATATGGACCATGGTACAGATAGGCTTTTAGTGCTGCCCCCTTTTCAGTTGTTCTAGCCACAACAAACTTTGTTGCTCATCATTTTTGTCACCCTTTTGTTGATCTTGTCAAAAGAAAGTTAATTAGTACCATAATTGTTAAAACTTTAGTATGTCTTGGTGTAAACAGGGTAACTTTGGGAGTAACCACTCCAAACAACCACTGCACTGAGCATCTGTTGTCTCTGAAGTAACACAATGTTTTGGAGATCTGCAGTTACACCTGAAGTTATCTTGATTTGTAATCTCTCTTCATAGTATACAGTACCCCCCTCACATCTGATGAAAGGGTACAAATTCATTAGAAGAAAGGACCAGACTTATATAATACTTTTTCCAGACTGTAAAGGGTCAAAAACTACACAGTGAGAGGCTCACTGCGTCACTTCACTGCACTCACTCACTGCACACACTTAACGATGCTGACCATGATGGCTCACAATCAATATCAGAGCAGTCTGTATTCCTGAATGATGAACATGCTGGATGTTCCATCCTGCACAGCTAAGTATGGAATCGTCCCTTCTCAGTAACATCTCTAAACCTTGTGTTTAAATACTGTACATGTAATTTTATGGTGTGATGCGAATTGATATACAGTGAGTTAAAAAAGAAGTTGCACCAGTGACTATCTGTAAAACACCACATAATATTCAACATTATGTGTTTGATATAATTTGCACACCTCTATATTGCTAGTTTGCAAAGTCCTTGATTCAGTAGGTCTACTGTATACTTACTCTGATGAAATGCCATGCTGTTCTCCTTCCAACTACTTCCCTGATACACCCTGCAAGTGTAAGTGTAGGACCTTTCATCTGCCATGGGTGCCCAGGTGAGGCGGCAAATGGTTGGGGACACCAGTGAGACATTGGCACGCCGTCTGACCTCAAGGGTGGGAATGAGGTATGATGGAGTGTTGGGATATGTCGTTCCAATGATCTTTCCATCTTGTTTGAACTCACAGTAGGGCCCTGGAATTTGCTCCGTGGCCGGAAATTCACAGTCCACCCTAAGGTTCTTCTCTGTATAGGTAAGACAGGAGTATATCTGTGGTCCCCTTGGTGTGAACCAGAACCCTGTTACTGAGGTGGACAAGACTAAGACACACAAAAAGCAACCATTACTTATACCCATCATCATTAAAAAAACAAACAAAACAAAACATTACTAACAGTAGCACCAATAATCATCATTATCATCATCATCTTAATTGTAGTGGCATGATTAAAAAATAACAGCCAAGACCAGACTATATGTGTTGAAAGAACTACGATTATCTTCCTACCTAAAACGATACTGGCAATTGTAGTTACATGTGCATCCATAACGGCGTCTTTGGTCGGTTTTGTCCTGCGAGAGTTGTTCACTTTGGCAGACAGGTAGACAGCATATGTGGGATAGCCTACCTTGGATGAAAGACACAGTTAACGATTGTTTAAGCATCACTTTGTCATATTTCTATTATAGTGTCAACAATTAGGTGTTTACATTTTTACAAAGCATTTTACTTGCTGCACCGTAAAATAAATTATTGGCTATTGCTGCTGACTGCATGGAAACGCTATCGTTAGATGCTCATGCTGGCAATGGATAGGCCTGAGATGCTGAGGACGAAAGGACGTCCAAATAAAAGCCATCACCTAAATTAGTCACCTCGCATTTTCAGCATCCAATGTCTTTTTTCAGTGATAACGTGGGAACATTTGTTTAAAAAAAAAAAAAAAAATCGAGAGCTAGCTGCTCGAGGACAATGTAGCATACCCCGAAAAATAATCGACTTTACGGCAAGTAAAGGGCAATAGAATAACCATTTGGGCCGCATTACCTGATTGAAATAAAATACTGTAAACGGTGACACAATGCACACAATTAGGTGGAAAATACATTTAGGACGTTTATAGCAACGTCTTTCACCCTACCGTTATCTGAAGATGCACAGCCGTGCCCTTCCACGGTCCTGGAATGCACCGTTAACCAAAAATCCTGTCACTTTAAGTGCGTATTGATACTACTAGAGCCACTGTGCACAGACACAACCACTAGCAATATATTATGTCATTTCAATTTACACATAATCTAAGTTAACATGAAGGTATGTAACCAGGTTATAGATTTTGATTTGGTAGATTAATGATGGAAAAACAAATTAGGACATTTTCAACAATGTTAATAACTTTCTAAAGTATTCCTCTAATGTTTTTATTTCATTATTATTCAGGATAGAATATATTTATCCTAACCAGACCACAAGCCATAAATGTTTGTCACTTGACTTTTTCAAAGAATAGAATGTTACATGTGGATTCTAATAGTCTAGACGGTGTTGTAAATAGAACGCAGTGTATCAAACATAACATTCTGTCTCTATGGTAACGTTGTCCTAGACAGAAAACAGAATAAAAAACATTCGATTCATTTGTTTTGAGTGGTCTTTTTCCTGAGTGATTCAAGATCTTGGCAGCCGATACTGTGAGCTTTACTGTCAATGACTCTGAGCCATTCTCAGTCCCCACCACTTGAGGGCAATACTTGACAACATTAAGCGTCCTTGTAACATAATTCTTCATTGGATAAGACCATTGTTTGTTTACCTATGTTGAATAAAGGTAAATAGTCATGTGTCATTTGTATAATGTTTTATTATTAGTAGTATTATTATTGTAATATTAGATACAACGAAAGTAAGGTACAACGCGTGGTTTCACAAAAAGCTTAAAATGTATGGCTATCTCCTCATCTGATCTTGAACAAATTCTCTTTAATATTCAATATTTTTCCCTATGTGAGAGTATAATAGTTTATTAACAGTTATTGGGGCAGCTAGATGGAAAGACTTTTGCAACCAGCAAATGTTTTGAATTGAATTCACAATGGTACGTCATTTCCTGCACGAGGAAGCCCTTAAATGTGTCAACAGATCGCAAAAGAAACAAATACATACAGTAACAGTTAGTGTTACGCTCGATGGTTGGAGTCAACGGTAAGAGCTGTGTTGGTGGATTCCTCAGAATAATGCACCGTGAGTGTCAAAAGATTTTCTTGGAAAATATTGCGTCACATCAGACAGTGGAAATAAATGTGGCTGTTTTGTTTTTGTGAAGGCTGATTCTGTTGACATTCACACTCTCCTATCGATTGCCCCAGTAGCTAGGACTTAGGACGTTAGCCCGCGATAGCTAGCTCGCTCGCTAGCTTTCCAAGTTATTAGTCATCTTAGTCATAAAAAGGTTTCTAAATATAGCTATCTTGCTGGAGAGATTATGCTGTAATCTATTTTGCATATGGATTGGAAAGGTTGTAGCAGATGGGGGCGATTCATAAAACTTCCAATAATTAGCCTGCTATCAAATATTTGTTGTTTGTTTTCGTTAACGTTAATCTCTACAAATGTTGTGGTGGCTGCTGGCTAGCTATCTCTGTTGATTTGTTGAAAGGAGCAAGTCGTGCATCTATTTTTAGCCACCACCAGTGATATTTGAACTATGCTAGCTACATTGGCAATGTTGAGGAATGCAGGACTGCGGTAAAGTTGTTTTCAAATTGGACATTCGACAGACATTCACATCGGTCGATTTTCAAGCATCAAAATTTGGCTAATACATGCCTGCATATTTCTCTGGGTTGCACATTTTAAGTAGGCTAATTACTAAATTTGGATACTATCATTTATTTTCCCCAATCACCAATTTTTTTTGTGGCGATACCTCAATCTTCCATGATTAACAACATCTGAGCAAAAGACATTAGTGACAAGCTGCAAACTTTATGAAAAGCCTATAGTCATGCAGTATCTTTCACAGTAGCTAATTTTTCAAAGTAATAGTCCTATTTGTTATTACACTGTAATAATTTCACATTTTGTGGTAAATGCATTGAACAAGATGCACCAAATGTTTTTTCTTGCGGAGAAAATCATACCCCAATTCTTATTTTGTTGAACTCCTACTTTATTAATTGATTTTAGGCAACTTGAAATCTTTCTCTTGTAATAACATGCTAACAAAAAACATTAGAGACATGCCGCAAATGTTATGATGACCCTTCAGATGTGTACTACCTTTCACAGCAGTCAGTTTTTAAAAATAATAGTCATCTTTGCTGGGAATTTAAGGTACCTTGCAGTCTTTCACCAGTAATAATGTGTTAACAGTAAACATTACAGAAATTCTGCTAACGTTATCCAAAGCCTGAAGCCATTCTGTACCTTTCACAGTAGTTCATTTTTAAAAATAAATGGCTTTTTTCTTATTACACTGTAATTATTTCAGATTGTCCAGTATATGTCATCAAATAGGGCCTAGGTCACACTTTTTTCCCTTTATCTTGTAGAGCCTATGTCACAACCCTTATTTAGTTAGTGTAACCATTAACCTAGGTTATTTCTTATGATTCTTATGATTTAGAGAGTCTTTCAATCTGTCTTTTGCAATAAAACATTAATGAAAAACATTAGCTTAATGCTGCAAACTTTATAAAGAACCTATACCTGTGCACTTCCTTTCACAGCCGTTGGTTTTTCAAAATAAAAGTCCTGCTTGTGAAATTCAATTGACCAGTGATAGTAATATATCAATATTTCATCCTTTGGACCATTCTTCAGGAAAAAAGTTGTGCTGTTCCATTCCTTTGATAGAATTCTTTGTGTCACAACCCTTCTTTTCCATAACTAATATCTTATTTGTTGACTTAAGGCAAATTGCTACCTTTCCCTTGTAATAACTCACTAACGACAAACATTAGAAACATGTCGCAAATGTTATGAAGATCCTTCAGATGTGTACTACCTTTCACAGTAGATCATTTTTAAAAATAAATGTCTTTTTTGCTGATTTGGGATGGAGTGAACTTATTGAAATTTGCATGGAGGACATTTATTTTGGAAAAAAAAAATGCTGTGAGAGGTACAACACAGCTACAGGTACTTTATAAAGTTGGCAGCATGTCTCTAATGTTTTCTGAAAGGACGTTATTACAAAAGAAAGATATGAAGTTGCCTCAATTAGATAAATAAAGTAATAGTTTGATAAAATAAGAAATGGGATATGATTTACTCCATAAAATAAATCAAATGGTGCAATTCATTGAAGGCACTTACCACAAAATCTGAAATAATTACAGTGTAATAACAAAAAAAGACATTTATTTTTAAAAATGAACTACTGTGAAAGGTAGTACACATCTGAAGGATCTTCATATCATTTGCGACATGTTTCTAATGTTTGTCGTTAGTGAGTTATTACAAGGGAAAGGTAGCAATTTGCCTTAAGTCAACAAATAAGATATTAGTTATGGAAAAGAAGGGTTGTGACACAAAGAATTCTATCAAAGGAATGGAACAGCACAACTTTTTTCCCGAAGAATGGTCCAAATGATGAAATATTGATATATTACTATCACTGGTCAATTGAATTTCACAAGCAGGACTTTTATTTTGAAAAACCAAAGGCTGTGACAGGAAGTGCACAGGTATAGGTTCTTTATAAAGTTTGCAGCATTAAGCTAATGTTTTTCATTAATGTTTTATTGCAAAAGACAGATTGAAAGACTCTCTAAATCATAAGAACATAACCTAGGTTAATGATTACACTAACTAAATAAGGGTTGTGACATAGGCTCTACAAGATAAAGGGAAAAAAGTGTGACCTAGGCCCTATTTGATGACATATACTGGACAATCTGAAATAATTACAGTGTAATAAGAAAAAAGCCATTTATTTTTAAAAATGAACTACTGTGAAAGGTACAGAATGGCTTCAGGCTTTGGATAACGTTAGCAGAATTTCTGTAATGTTTACTGTTAACACATTATTACTGGTGAAAGACTGCAAGGTACCTTAAATTCCCAGCAAAGATGACTATTATTTTTAAAAACTGACTGCTGTGAAAGGTAGTACACATCTGAAGGGTCATCATAACATTTGCGGCATGTCTCTAATGTTTTCTGTTAGCATGTTATTACAAGAGAAATATTTCAAGTTGCCTAAAATCAATTAATAAAGTAGGAGTTCCACAGAATGCAGGACCATTAAACAGCACGATTTCACGTTTGGGTATAACGTTAGTGTTTTTGTTGAGTATTATCAATAGCATTTAGTGGTTTAGGTATCGCACACGCGATGTCTATGTTGAACACCGTCTCCTGCACAATGTTATTGTTTCAGTGCTCCATTATTACGACATTTCGCTCAGATTCTGAATCATTGTTTTGTGATACAAGTAGGTTTTCCAGAACCTCAAGGCCATTGTGAGATTCCTATTACCGCAAAACAGTGTTTTCCTCTGAGATACGCCGTTGCATAATGCGACATTATCCAATGCACCAAAGCACATTTGAGTAAAACTGCCCAGGCTTTCTACTAAACAACAAAACAGGACTCGCTAGAGTTAACTCGCAGGTTGCCATGGTTACTAGGCTATCTAGGTAACGTCCGAAGGCTGCGGTAGGTAGGTGCAAAACAATCAGGTTGTCATGGCAGCCAGTTTTAAATTCTCAAACTTACTTTGCCAAACAAAAGACGGCCATTGACTGTTTTCGACAAATCAAACAGGACACCCCTGGCCAAATAAGTTTAGAGTGCAATAACTTAATTTGTCCACACAACAAAACACCCACGAACTGCATGTCAAAGAACAGGTGCAATAAACGGTTCTTGATTGTTTCATTATTGTGTGTATTGTGCATGAGGAATAGTCATTCTTGGAGGCAGGGCACCTGGCACATATAAATATTAAAGGCAGGTTCAATGATCTTTGCTAGTACTGTACAATGTAAATGAAATCTGCTCTACCACATTCTGTTAAAGCAAGTAGGCTAGTGTTTAAGAAGGAGGCTATTGTTTTGTCTGTTTGTGATTTTCACAATCCAGTGGTAGAATGGTCTGTGTGTGTGTATTTGTGTGTGGTCCGTACTGTTTCTGACATCATCTCTCTGTATGCCCTCTTCTTCCCCAACTCTTGTTCAGGCATTTGATGAATGGGGCGGTTGGTGAGCCCCTTTCCAGTCACCACAAACTCACCAGGCTTCATTGTCAGAACTGTGATCCTGATTGATTGACTTCCCTGTCTAAACGGAGGTTGGTTAAACAGCTTTTTGTTTCATCCCTTTGGATTCTCTTGGGATTTCAGTGGTGTGCATGTTGCCATTAGTGTTTACTGTCACGTCCAGGTGAAGTCCAATTTCATTCCCAATGAAGAATCTAGGTGAATGGGCTAGACTGCTCGTTCATAAAGTTGCAACATGAGATTAGAGCCACATAGAATTTGATTTGCTATGCTATTTATAAACCCATTGTTATTATTCTCTACTGGTGGTAATTTTTGATAAAACATTTCCCTTGTGAAAAAAACATCTCCCTCTTGCTACAATCATGAATCATAGCCCCTTTCTGAACTAATATTGTTTGGCTTTTTACCAAATGTAGACCATTATCCCTCATTGATTTTGCTTTTTTTTCCCAGTAATGCATAGACATTATCAATCCATCTCTTGTGAGTGGAGTCGTGGACAAATGTGTCTGTTGGAAATATGATATAAAAATGGCTAGCTAACTGTCTGCACACAGGAGTGTCAGAGTGCACCGCACCATAGACATTTGAGACCCCCCCCCCCCCCCCCCGGACTGAAAAAAATGATACAAGAAAATAGCAGAAATACATAAAGCAAATGTAAATGATTGGTTTGTTAAGTGCAGCCTAATGGACCAATAGTGTAGAAGCTGTGTAAAAAGGTTACTGTGCAGTACATTAGTGTGAATAAGCTTTGTGAACACCCCTCGTCTTTATCCAAGCTGAACAGATTTGCTGCATCTTTTTTCAGCAACTTGTGGAAATAAATTGTCCAAACTCTGCACACAGTTCTTTGTCATTTCGCGGTCTTTGGTATTTTTTGCCCTCAACGGTGCCTTCCACAAGCCTGCCTGCCTGCCTTCAAGGCACTACACCACCCAGTTTAGGGTTAGGATGAGGGTTGAGGGGGTTAGGGTTAGGAATAGGGTAAGGGTAGTGTATTTTAGGCTGTGCTGCCTAGAAGGTGCCATTGGGGGCAAAAAGCACCATTGAGCTCATTTCGCATTAAAGGAGAAATCAAGTGTAAATCAACCCATAGCTGTTGTATCACATTTTTGCTATTCTTTTTTCTACCTACAGCACTGAACAGTGAACCAGCAACTAACACTAATGCTGGGAACAGACCTACCGACTTTCTCAGTCTTTTACGATTAGAACGCCAGTCTTTTACGATTAGTGAGCCAAACCTACAGACTCAATCTGGGACGATTGACAGTCGTTCATGAGCACAAACCTAACGATTGAGTTGTCGGCATTTTAATGTCATAATTGGTATCATAGCGACCACAGAACCGACTGGTTAAGATCATATCAAACATGTTTGATTCAGTCGGACCCAGTCGTAATTGCGTCAACAATGGGAAGAATCGCATCGTTATAAATCTGTCACCCAAACACACATAGCAATTCTAGCCACGACTGAAACTTGCCACTACTCATGATTACCCATGACTGGCCCGGACGTTCCATCGTATCAAAATCGGGGTTAATAATCGGTAGGTCTGTTGCCAGCATAAGTGAATGGGGCATAACAATTTACGTTCAGCTTAATTTCATTATGCCCCATTCAGTCAGCATTAGTAAGCAGTTTGTTATTCAGTCTATGTACAGTAGGATCAAATTTTCTCATTGTCCTTGAAGACCGCATTCAGGTACCTGGAACAACATGGCTGACTGATTCACACCGGATTTCTCCTTTAAAGGGTGGGCCTCAACTGTTGACCTGAGAAGTATGCAGGCGGAGCTCTTTATGAACCTGACTACCATAGTAGTCTAATATCACAAACTGTTGGAATTCATTCTAAAAATAGCACAGCCATAGTCATGGCCATGGCCATAGCCATTAACATGACACTGACTAAGTCAGCCAGCCATAACATGGAAGGAATAGCAAGTGGTGGGCTGCTATCTTGCTGGCAGAGGAAATGGCGTATACTTTAGGTAGGGTGATGTGGCTTTGAATAAGCTGCCCAAAACAGAAATGGCGTATTGTAGGAGTGAGTCTTGATTAAATTGTGACCTTAACAGAATCAACATAGCACTATGCAACAGTGAAACTGTTTTGTTGGGCATGACCAGTGGCAACTGTGCTGTGGGTTGGATAGCTTTTGTTTTATACAAAACTCGTGCTGTCAAACGATTAAAAAAATAATCTGATTAATCACGAAATTTTGCAGTGATTAATCACTTTTAATCGCAACTCATTTCCTTCAGTAAGAATTTGGATGCAAGAGTATGTTGGATCCTTATTTTACCCTGTAAAGGCCCTGATACTAAATACACAATCACACCTGTCCCCTATCCCCAAGGATTCCCCAAACATGTTGAGCATTCAGGAGCTAGGCCATAATCTTTGTCTAGTTTGACTGGATACCCAAGCCATTTTCTATCTGAAATTGAACATAATACATGCCATGAAAGTGGAACCATATCCATCAGGATTAATCGTTACTTTTTTTAAATCTGAGTTAAATGTTTTGGATTAATTAGTTAATTTTGCCAGCACTAGACAAAACTGTTTACAGTGACTCATCTGTTAGGCATATACTGTAGTAAACATAGCCTACCAGTTTTGTGGGACTTTACCCTTATAGGCCTACTTGTCTCACAGGAGCTCTGTCATTGGCTGCTTACTCAAACTTTATGAACTTGCATGACAAATAGAAATTCTGTAATTGTGGAAGACTCTTGTAATGATTCACATGACTTTCAGTATGTTTCCTTCCACATCCACACTTACTTGTGGAGAAAAGTTCAATTACAGCAAGATAACAGTAAAATGAATGTCATGTTTTACCGCGCTTAGATTTTTATAAATGATTAACCAAACTCCAATGCCCTGTTTGTGTGTGCTTGTACTGTATGAAGGTGTTCCTGTGAAAAACGCCGGGGTGACACAATGGACGGCTCAGAGGAGTTTGTGGAGCGCACCATGGTTCAGGTGATCACTGAAAAGTACAACCTGGAGAACTTCCCCTACTGCCGTGGACCGGGCACAGGTGTGGTGGTCCTGACTAGCCCCCAGAGTTCTCCAGTGAAAGGTAACTAACTCCAACAATCCAAATGATACCATTCTAAAACTAGTCATCTGAGGAAAGTATGATTAATTCTACTATGTGTGGGTGCAAGGAAAGTGTATGGATAATGTAAAGGGCCCTGCACTGACCAAATACGATGGTAAGGCGAACGCAAATGTGAACGAGCACTTCACTGTACATTGAGTCAATGGATCATACAACATTCAAAATCGAAATTAAGATTAGAAGTGCCATTGACTCAATGTGAACTGCTTGTCCATTTATGCATTCGCATTCAGTCTATGATGTTACAAATTCTTTTGTTCCATTCACTCTCTAGTGCAGTCTAGAAGCTGACCATTGCTTTCATTGCTATAACTAATAGCTTTGCCACACTTTATACTACTCCAGTAACTACAAATGCTACAGGTGAAATAAATAGCAATTCTATAAAGCATAATGCACGTCACTCTCACAGGCCAGCTGAACTTGCCCAAAGTGCTGGTACTGGACAGCTGTGGCATCACCCAGGCTGGAGATGAATCAGAGGTTGCCACCTTCTGTGCCCATGTGGTCGAGCTGGACCTTTCGAACAATCACCTGCAGGACTGGGGGGAGGTATGCATAGTAATTCATTGTTCATGAAGCACATTGCCCATTGCACTCTCTTACACTGGCATCTGTTTCCCAAAAGTATAGTTGCTAACCGGTTGTCAAAAGTTGGTTGTCAATAAGAAAATGCATTGGAATCAACCAAGTTGCTAACTTAGTTAGCAAGTATGCTTTTGGGAAACGGACCACTGGTAAGTAGCATGGACCCTGTAACAAACAAGTTATAACTTAAAATAAGACATGATGGGTTCAAAAAGAACATGATATCCATAAGACTTCAATATGCCCATTTATTCTCAAAGTCTCCAGCTGCCATAGATTTTCAACAAAGAGGCAAACATCATTTCAGTGTGCCCTTCTGTGTTTGGTTGAGATGCGCACATCCACAGAAACAATAATCTAGGTGCCGGACAAAAGTGGTACACAATGTGATTGATTGGTCCGCACACTGGGTATAAGCTCCAAAATACACTTTTTATTTAACAGGCAACGTTTCGATCCTCCTGTGGGATCTTCCTACAATCACACTGTGCCCTTCTGTGCAATTACTGTATCTCAGGTCTTGAAGATTGTATCCAACGTGCCGAAGCTCGACTTCCTCAATCTGAGTATGAACCCTCTGAGTGGGTCACAGCTGGGGCCAGATGCTGTGGAACCTTTCCTCGAGCTGCGCCGTCTGGTCCTCAATAACACCCACGTGTCCTGGGAAGTCCTTCACACACTCACTCGAGAGATCCCACAGTGAGTGCTTGTTGTGTTTTCTGTTCAAAGGGGCTGCTTCAGAGCTCTTTGGACAGTTGATCAGATCAGTTTCTTCATGCAAGTTAGGAAGTGTGTTATTAAGCATCAAAGCCAATATTTCATCTCTCTCTCACTCTCTCACTCACTCCCTCACTCTCTCTCTCCCTGTCTGTCTGTACATCTGCATATCTCTCATCACAGGCTGGAAGACCTCTTCCTGTGTCTGAACGAGTATCGGTCTGTGAAGTTGTCAGATGCCCGTTGTGCCTCCTTGCGGCTGTTGCACATCTCAGACAACCGGCTGCAGGACTGGGCCGAGGTGCGCAAGTTTGGCCTCATGTATCCCGGCCTTCGGTCCCTCATCCTGGCCAACAACACGCTGAGCTCCATCGACGAACCACAGGAGTCTCTTTCTCGTCTGTTCCCTCAGCTTCGCTGCATCAATCTTCACAATACAGGTATGATGACTACACAGTGTACACACACACACACACACACACACACTCTCACATACATAAACTCAGTCACAAGTATGCACACACACATTGACATGTATGTTTTACAATCTAGCCCATGATATGACTCCGGTTTGTGTGAAGTATTTGAATAGAAACAAACATTTTGGCAAACGTGACGAGAAATGGACATCTGAAGAATTTCGGAGAAACATTCTATCTCCGTGGTAAAAGTTCAGCCAGCTCCATGTACTGTAGTCTGTATGTTTGCAAAGAATAGCTTCTTCAAGAATTCTAGCAAGTATTCACAAACATTGCCAGAAAACTCATGGTTTGCAGAAAACTTGTTTGGAGGTTCACAAATAGTCACATGCTGGAGAATTTAAAAACACACCTTAAACGTGTACTTTGCGTTCTTGTTTGTCATCCTCAAGGTCTGAGTCGCTGGGAGGACATTGAGAAGCTGAGCATGTTCCCTAAGCTACAGGAGGTTAAAGTCATGGGCGTTCCTTTGCTGCAGTCCTACAGCACCACAGAGCGGAGAAGTCTCGTGGTGGCACAGTAAGTAACCCACATGCACCCAAAATGTGACTGAACAAAGTTTACATATTGAAACCTTGACAAAGGCCAAACGGCCGAAACGTTGGTCAAAATAAACTTAAGAAAAAAGAAGATATGAGTGTGCGCTAAATTCTATTTACAGTTAACCTCGCCTAGCAGCACTCTTATAGGCCTATCATTGACTGAAAAAAGTTTACAAAAAGCTTCCTGGTGTCACGCACTTGCCATGCTCTGTAAACTTGCTGTTCTTGTTGTGATTTTAGATTATACTGTAGAGAGATAATATTCAAAACTGTTTGCCGTTACATTCTGGAATCCTGTTATTCCAGTTCGGAATGATTGGTGTGGGCACACAAATGACATTTTTTGCCGTTCCCTACAGGTTGCCTGCAGTCACAGTGCTGAATGGGAGTGTGGTGACTCCAGGGGAGAGAGAGGATGCTGAGCGTTTTTTTGTCCGCTACCACATTGAATGCCCAGAGAATGAGCTACCCCAAAGGTATCATTAGCAGAACTCCATATTCACAAAGGTCCATGAGAGATTTTTATCTCAGCGCTATGAGAACTTAAGTTATTTCTTAAACGTAGTTCTCAAAGCTGCTGAGACCTACTTTTGGTTAGGAAAATTGTCAACTTTTAGGATAAGATAAAAGCTCCATTGCTATGGCCTTAAGTCATGAGCCTGCTTGCATTTATATCTATGAATGGTTGATGAGTGACAGGTCTATGCAGGTAGACGTGTATTATGATGTGGTGGAATGAGTGACGACAGAGATCACAGGTTACAAATCAAACAGTTACAGGATGCACAGTGGATTCAAGATTCAAGAGAGTTTATTTGTCACATACATAGTCTACTAGTGTAGGCTAGTAGTGAAATGGCATTAGAAAAAAGATAGATTATAGGATACAGGAACAGTAAAATAAACAAGCAAAATAAAATAAAATAAAGCAAATATAATAAGCTAATGAGATAATATTGTGGAGAAGACATACAAAAAGTTCATCAGAGTATCTTAGCACTGTTTTTGTTTTTTTAAATGCATCCAGGATTACATGTTTGCATAGATGAGAAGTAGACTGATTGAACTGAGTGCATGAACAAAGTGCATACTTTGACAAGGGTTTTGGTGGTGTAGGCTAACTGCATTCCTTTCAAGCTGCATATTTATTCCCTCAGGCTACTTCTATGCTGTCCCAGTGCTACTTTTAGCACTATTTTTTTTTGTTGCAAATTACTCTTAGTCATGAAAATTTGGAGTCCCTCAGTTACGTCTGACACGCCCATTATTTTCAGGAGCATCTCCTAAATGCGCTTGATAGGCGCTACTTTTAGCCTTAAGATTCTTTGTGAATATGGACCCTGATAATTATGGACAGGACTTTCCTCCCAGAGCCAGTGTCAGTACAGGGTCAGTGTATGCGATTATCCTGGGATCCATACTTTTTACCTCAAAATATAAATACTATACTTAACTTTAACTATTTACAAGAGAACTATGTGCAGTGGCCCAGAATGTCACTCACTCATCCAAGATCCAAGATCCAAGATCCATTTTTTGTTTCTTGTGTTAAAATTAGCATTTTGAAAACTTTTATCCACTGTAGTATCTAAAGAAAAATTGTACCACAACACAATTTATATTGGTATTGGTATTGGTATTTACACTGTAAACTACTGGAAAGTGTTGTCTGTGTCTGGCACTATGGAGATGTTTCCTTGATATCAGTCACTGCTCAGTTTTTCATCACAAGCCGATAGCATCTCTGACACAACAAGTTCTGATCCAACTTGCTTCCTGGATCCTTCACTTGACATTAAGATGCCAACGTCCCTAACACCAGATAACTTCAAGTGCCTTTGACCTTATTATCCATTTATGGGTGGCATTTTCTTGGTTGCGGGGCCCTGCGTCACCTCCTACCCCCATCCTGTCTTAATCACACTCCTCCTCCCTTCGCCAATCTGATAGGAATTCTGTGGGGGTCCGGGCAGGTGTCGGAAAATGGATCGCCCACGCCTTTTTAGCCCACCACATTCCACTTAACCTGGGAGAATCCGGGGGAGGCATTTGCGGGGAAAGTGCAGAGTGGACTCCCCGAATGGGGAATCTAACCTTTGGGGAGACAATGTGGCCAGTCTCTCCCTCCTCAAAGGCTCCTTTGTCTCGGAATACTCTGATCGGAAAACTGATACGCAAGGTGGCAGGTTGATTTTTTTTTTTTTTTTCTCCCTCCTTTTTTTTTTTATTTTTCCCCCACACCATCTCGGCACCCGTTTTCTTTTACTTAAAAGGGACTGAGGTGGTGGTCATTTTCTCTCTCTCTCTTTCTTTCTCTCTTTCTCTCTCTCTCTCTCTCCATCCCCCTTCCCTCTTTCTTACCCCCCACTCTGCATTTCCCTTCATGGCCTTTAAGGGGATTAAAGAGCAGTCTGTCGTGTGTAACAAGAAGCACAGGCACAGCAGGCCTCAATGAATCGCCAAAGCAATTATTACCGTCATTTCACAGAAACAATGGGGGGGCTGGTCAGATGCTTCATTTCAGCAGGTGAAATGGGGGGTGGAGGACTGTCCATGCTACCATGGCTTTACAAAAACATGACTAACGGAGGGAGAGAGGGAGGGAGAGCGCGAGGTGTGTGATCACTGATCTGCAAAACACTTCAGGTAATGAGAGGGTTTCCCGTACTCCCATACTGCGTCAGAGTTGGATGATGACTTACTGTCAATGAGTCAGTGGATGGGAGGTCAAGTGGACTTAAGAAGTTCAAGTTCTCCCCTCCCCCCCGTGGGAGTATATGCTTCCATCATCATTTTTTTGTAATAATTACTTTTTACCCCATTGTTTGTTTGTATGTTTCAATTTAACATTTTATTATAGGGATAACCCCTTGAGATGAAAGCATCTAATTTCCAAGAGGATCCCTATGTGTCCTTTAGTTGTTGTCAGTTTTGTTTATTTTTTGTATTGTCCTCCCCCCTGTATCCCCCAGATGTAGCCTAATTCTCTGAAGACTCCATATTTTAAAAGCTACCGGTAAGCAATTTAGTCCAGTTTGAGACAGTGGGGCTGTCTGTCTCTCATTCCCCTTTTGACCTAGTGTGCCCACCATCGCCCACACCCTCCCCACCCTCGCCCCTCGCCCCCCACCCCATCCAAAGATCAGAGCTGGTCACAGCCTCTCACATTTATGCCGCTGAGAGAGCGGAGATCAGACACAGGCCCGGGACACCTCAGTGCCTTTGAGTAACCGTAACCTTGGCCTGAGAGAGGGAGAGACAGAGCGGGAGAAAACGAGACTCCCTTTGAGAAACCGTAATCGCGTCTACATCGGTGTTTGGCTCAAACAGAGTGTTGAAGGGGGGGCATTTAGAAAGATGGGTCCGGGGTGGATAGGTGGGGGTGCAGTACAGATAGAAGTGAACATGGAGGCTTGACCGCCTTTGAGTAACTGTAACCTCAGCCAAAGAGAAAGCAACTGTGAGTGTCTCCAGGCCAGGCTAGCTTTGAGTAACCGTAACCTTGACTATCAGCTACTTGGGCTTAAGGCTCAAAGTGTTTCTCTCTCTCTCTCTCTCTCTCTCTCCGTTTCTCTCTCTCGCTTCACCAAATGGGGATGGGGAATGTGGATTGGGCACGGCAGAGGAACTGAAGGGCCGTGCCGCTCCGAAGCTGCACCTCACCTGTGTCAGCAGAGACGGGGAAAAATAAGCTAATCTGAGGTCTTCATTAAAAACTAACCGAGATAAGATTTGAAAAGAATGGAACGCGAGGGGCACGACATCAAAGCTAGTAATAATCCAGCTTTAATCATGGCCATGTTGGTCGAGGGGTGGATGAGGGGGAGATTAGAGGCAGTTAGAGCCACTGGTAGGTTGTGGGGGTGGTGAGGATAAGAGGGGGCGAGGAAGGCTAAATCAGAGTTAGGGAGATGGGGGGGGGGGGTATCAGCGGCGGCGGCAGCAGCAGGAGCGTGAAAAGAACACAGAGGAAGAGAGGGTTAGAGTGCTCCAGAACTCTTGATGGCCTTTGAGTAACTGAAGCCTGGGCGACGGGTGCGCTGGGCATAATCTGCCCTCTGAAGCAGAGCGGGGCGAGGGGCGAGGGGGTAGACTGAAGGGGAGGCCAAGGGGCTGAGAGACGGAGGTGAGCAGGGAGACTAGCAGAGACTAGGAGCTTAGGGCTGGAGGTAGGAGGGGGGGGGGTATAGAGTGATGGGTGGGAGAGATAAAGGAGGACTGACTCGTGCAGAGGAAGCAAACTGGATTCGGACAGAGTTTGGAGGGCCCTACAGGTGCATTGCAGTTTGAGAAATCTGAAAACTTAGTTAGGATGCTCCACAGTCAGATAAGTGAACAAGTCAAAAGATAAAAACATGAGAGAGAGAGAGAGAGAGAGAGAGAGAGATTGTGCTACACTATACACAGTTCATGGTACAAAATACTGGTTGATTTATGAACTTTTCTTGATAATAGATGGTAAAATCACAAAAAACATAAACAGGTTCTTAGGACTGATTGAACTGGGTTTGCAAATGCAAAAAAAAAGACTTTCAGTTTTGGGGGCTGGCAACTTCTACAATCGGTGTAACCAAATGAACCTGCAAGTACCTGGCTTACCAGTAGGGTGTGCTACTTGGGGCAGTCTTTCAAAACAAGCATTTCAATATGACGGTCAATTTAAAGGAATGGTCTGATTGTTACAGTATATATTTTTTTTTTTTTTTTTACTTACTTTTGAATCCCTATACCGTACTATCAACATATTAATCAAATGTACATCGTAATGGACCCATACCTCTCCTCCTCCTCTGGAAAACATCTTAGACATAAAGAGCTGCTTGTTGTATGTCCTATCACTCTATGTTCCCGCTCCGATGATTTTGTCGACATTCCGTACAGTGAGGCATTGAGTGTAATAGAGTCTCTGTGCTATTGTCTGGTGTCATCTTAGATACTACTAATGACTGGGCGAGGAATCCAGGGCACCTGCGTTATCACTGCTAATGTGATTTAGCTGCGTTTAAGAGTGCTAAGCACACTAAATGAGAGCTTTGAGTGAAGCAGGTCTCGCGAACAGAATGGCACTTTGTACAGGCTAAATTCCCATGGCAGGGCAGTGAGCTTTAGGCACAAACCCAGGCCTGGGGCTTGCTTTGTGGGCAGACTTTTTGGGCAGGCAAGGGGAAATTGCTTTGATTGGCTCAGCTGTTACAGTAGCTCTCAAAGCAAAGTCTTTCTTCCAGATTTTATTTAATCGTTCCTGGGCCTTATCTCTCCCACAATCCCCCTGTGAGGGGGGGGGGGGGGGGGTGAAAGCTTTCTCACGGCAAAAGGACTCGTTGTGCTTCACAACCATAGTCTTTCTCTCTCTCTGCCTTTCTCTCACTCACTCCCTCCTTCCTCCTCTCTCTCTCTAGCTCTCCCACTCATTCAAGCCGGCAGAAGCCATCAGACACAGCTAGTCATACACATAGTCAGTCACACTCAGTCAGTTGATTTGTGCTCTCAATATACCACCGGATCTTTTCTCCTGACCCTACTCTCACATAGGTCACACTCACTTTTGAAAGCTGTTCTCTTTCATTCCCTTGAAACTTGGAAGAGATGCATATGACTCAGGCTCAGGCCAGTGCTTCCCGTAACAGATCAATGTCTGACTGAAGTGTTGCAGTCAATGATGGCCACTTGTTTGCTATTTCCGAGAACGGCTGGACTTGAGGTATTCAATTTAAAGGAGCAGTCCTTGTCCAAGAATCAATATGTTCACTTTTTGCATTGCTCAAGTATTTTTTTTTCCTTTTCACCACTCACCACTGCTTTGTTCACTTGTAGCAAATTAAAATGTGGTAAACTTGGATCAGGTCTGCCCATAGAATAGATAGCATTGACTGCGGTTGCTTGCAAAACTTTACTCCTTACATGCCTACTGTATTAGGCTCTTTTGATTAGTGTCACAGAGGCCATATTGTTGACATAGAATTAGTTAATTCTATCTATCAGACCTACACTATTTATTTAAACTATTTATATTATTGTTGATACCTTGTGAAAGACGCCTATACCCGTAGCCTAGCAATTGCCTTACTATGCAATTCTGCTCGATTCTCATCTCTCCTTAATACTCCGTCTACGATTTCGGCCATTGGCCACGTTTGCTCAGGATTCATCCCATCCTGGCCAATTAGTGAACTTTTAGAACAGAGTGCAAGAATACGATAGTCTGTCAGTCAAGGGCTGAGTCTTTTTAAATTTTAAAACATCTCACTCAAGCAATTGTTTCTCAATAATCCCAGACCCTCATACAAAGTGAAGCATAGACCGACGGGCTGTTTATGACCAGGCTACTATACCCATATAATGTCCTCTTATACTTACCTAGACCTATCTGACCTCATCTTTCTAGGTACCATGGCCTAGTGGCTCAGTATGGCCGACTGGAGCCTCTGGCAGAGGTAGACCTGCGCCCTCAGAGCAGCGTACTGGTTGACATCCGCTACGGGGACCACACGGAGCGTCTGAGTCTCAAGCTGGAGCAGACAGCGGCAGACCTGAAGAAGGCTCTCAAACCCTTGGTGCAACTGCCATGCAACAAGATGCGAGTCTTCCATGTTGCCCCAGCTGAGAGTCCCCAGGAGCTAAGGTTCGGTGGCCGGGCACTGCACTCCTACAAGATTAGAGAAGGGGACGAGATCTTGGTGGTGCCCAAGGGGGACCTGTAGGGAGTGTTTTGGGAGAGTACGTACGGGGGGAGTGGAGTACCAGCATACCACCACCACCACTGCACCACCGAGGAAGAGCGTCTAGCCTGCCAGGTTCCTGAGGGGATAAGATGTCCAAGAGGTCCGTGATGAAAGGCCCATCACCATCTTAGAAACATCCGACGCACAACCTCCCCTCTAGAGCATCCATAAGTGGCCTTGAAGGCCTTAACTTGGTGGTCTTTCAAAAAGAAGAGAAGAAAAATGCTTGGCCACGGGTCATGACAAAGAAACACTTCCTTTTTATTACTATTTGTTTTTAGCTTTAACCTGTTCCTGCTCCTCTGATTGTGCGTATGTCTGTGCTTGTTGTGTACGTGAGGTGGTCAGAGAGCACGAACATCTCAGGAACTGCTGCTGATCTTCTGAATATATTGCTCAAAGAGAATTTTTTTTTTGGGGGGGAGGGGTTGGGGGGATGGTGTTTTTAGTTTTAAGGGATTTTTAAGTTTGTTTGGAGTGGTATACTAAGAGTATGTACTTCACCTACATGCATGTACTGAATGACAAAAGGGTCTCAAAGGGATCAGTCTCTCAGAAGTGAGCACATACCTCAAGGCTGCCTGGAATCAGAATAGGATAGGGAGACGTGGAGGCTTGAGGAGGGTAAAAGGGGGTAGGGAGGGGAGGGTGGGTAGGAGGTGGCTGCCCTCTGAAGCACTGGACCTCCAACTTTCTGTCCCACGAAAAAACAGCAGCAATGGAAGTCGACAGGGGCCCAGTCTGTGGGTGGGTAAGTGGGTATGTGTGTGTGTGTGTGTGTGTGTGTGTGTGTGTGTGTGTGAGTGAGTGAGTGCACGGGGTGGCCACAGACAGTGAACCCTAACTGGCAGGGGGTGGGGGGGTAACCGCACACTGTCAGCTCGATCAGTGCCACTTCCTCCCCGCTTGGGTTACCACGGGTTCACCCAACGGGCCGCAGCCCCCAACGGGTTCTCATGTCCCCCTGTCTGTGCTGCAGCTCGCGTCCTCCACGCGCCCAACACCTCCATTAGCATCAGTGTCGGCCGGCTGCCGGGGACTCCGTTTCACGACGGTGGTGAGCTATTCAGCTGTGTTTGGCCAATCAGCGCCTCTGGAGTCATTTCCACCACCTGCCCTCCCACCCACCACCCTCCACCTGTTTCCCATCAGACCCCTAGATGAGCTCCTTTAGCTACACGCCACAGTGCACTCGTGTCGATGTGCATCCAGCAAAGTTTTCTCTCTCTCTTTCTCTCTCTCTCTCTCTCTCTCGTGCCGAGATCCTGTTTACAGTGGTCCAAGAAATAATTCTGTTCTCTTCCCTCTCTGGTCGCCATAAATGAGTACTTTATTGAAATAATGCTGGGATAAGCTCAAGTTGTCATGCTGTATTAGACAAAGAGATGCTTGATTTTTTAATGCTATGGTTATTTTCTATCATTCAACTGAAATTCAGTATGTCAGTGTTTTAAGAATTGACCTTAAAGGGGCACAGATATTTGTAGACAATTGAACCTACCGTCTTTTTAACCATCTCTCATTATTATATACAGTATGTATTTACAGCCCAAATCAAACTAGGGAGAGGTACAAATAGTTAAGTGAAAAGTATTTAAAGGCGCTGTCATTGTTTGATGTGTGAAAAAGATACCAATGTGTAAGCTATCTAAAGAGTTATATCTGACAGCTGTTTCTTCTATGCAATCTGGCAGTTAGTTGAAGGGAAACGCTATGCATTTATTTGTAACTCAAAACACAAATGAATACACAAGTAGAGAAAGATAGAGGACCTTAATACTGGGTCGTGAAGGTTATTCCTCAAAGTCAAAATATCAAGAGGTTATCTTTCATGACAAAAACCTTCTGCCATTTTGTCAACAATGGTATGTCAAAGAAATCATATAAGGGTTGGAAAAGTTAATCGTTGTGTTGTGTTTTGTTGTAATACAGCTAAGATTTAAAACATGTTAAACATGAGAATCTGCTAACTTTCCCCCCATTTATAAAGCCAAAAATATATTCATGGCCAGCAGTGGCACTATGGAGCCTCTAGGTCAGTCATCTACAATTATGCATTTGTTAGCCAATTGAAGGGAAACATTTAAACAACAATTTTTCTTTTTAAAGCATTGTTTATGTTGTGATTGATTTTTTTTTTTTTTCAGATAGCATTATTTAGCAAGGGTACAAGTGCCTATTGCTGCTTTAAGCCCAAAATTCACCCCAACCAATTTATATTTATTTATGTGTGCAAACCTACAGCTATGTGGTTTAAAAAGTGTGCAGACTTTTCAACTGAGCTGCACGTGTTCCTAACAGTGATCTCAGCGTACATACAGCCAGTGACGTCTATCTTTAGCTCATGTCACCAGCTCCCATTCCCCCCACTCTCCATTGACTGATTGTATGCCAGAAAAGGCAATACACTGTGGACCGTATGACTTTTCACTCTGCCCATTCACTCCCTCCTTTTAAAAAGTCCCAACTTTAAACTTGTATTGATTTAGTTTTGCATTGTAGTATAGTAGCAGCACTATATGCATTTTATTTTATTTGAATTATGGGCCTAAAGAAATAAATTATAAGTTAATCATATCACTAGAGTTATATTTAAGTCATATCACCCTTTTCAAACATTGTCATTATATTTATCCGCAGTTTGCTTATGAGGTTAATCTATGCTACTCACTGGGCAAAATGGGGAAGAAAAGTCTGTATGTATGTATGTCCTAGACAGAATGATTGCTGTTGCAAGCAAATGATACATGGAAATCAAGGACCATACTAGGAATCCTTCAACGTCAGGGGTGGGACCATAGTAGAACCATGGGTCGTAGTTTTCCACAATATTCTGTGCCCCTTTCCTATGCCATAACTCAAATGTGAAAACATATAACTCTGTTTCTATGAATTTAATTCAGGAAGTCCAACATGCAGCATTCCGACATGAACCAGGTTTCTCATTTTACATGCCAGACCTTTTTTTTTGTTTTACCACACGGCAGCTTCAGTTACTTTCTGCACGTATCAAGGTGTTTGATACTTGGGGTATTTCCCCCTCCTTACTCCCACTCCCCCTACCTTTCCGCTTTTTCCCAGCAGAAAAAGGGCCCTAATCTGGGGTTTGGTGTGCTATGTGTCTGCTGCCTCTCCTCTCTGGTTTCAGTGCTCTGCCTATGCAACTCAACACCAGAAAACTGAGTGTGAACAGGGAGCCGAAGACCCATTAAGAGACTTAGATTTGCCAGGAAAGGTGTGGGCATGTGTATTGTGTACATAGAAGGCTATGGGTTGTGTTTGTGTGAGGCTACGTATAGAGTTTAAACTCCCCCTTTGCTGTTTTACACGCTGTCACTGTGTCATGTTTAAAATGCTTTATATAGACTCTATACCGCAAAATTCAAATCCCAGAGTCGCACAGATTTAGGAAATTGATAGTAAATAAGAGATTATGTAATAATATAAGATATTCTATATAATAATGGAAACTTAATGTATTTGAAAAATGGAATACAGATCCACACACACTTACTCTGCCACAATATTCTCATTTCATATTACAGCCTACATTTCTTTTTTACACCTTGAGGTGTCTTCACCATACTTCTACTTTACATTACTGCTGCCTTTTTTGGGTCATACCGGTCTCCTTATCTGTCTTTTACATTTGCATTCATTCTCACTGTTAAAGGGTCACCTTGCCATTTAATGCTTTTCTTAATGAACTTATGGACTTGATTTGACTGGAATAAAGTATGAAAACACTGCTTTCCTGTCCTTACAAATGTTTTAAGAAGGCATGTGGACAGAGCACACTTACCGAATGGGATTTTAAAGTGGGTTGATTAGTGTATAGTTGGATTGTGTGATTTTTTTTTTTTTTTTGGTCATTATAGGCCAAAATAAAACAAAATCCAATATTTTGTGGTCTGGAAATTTTGTTTTTAGTATTTAATGCACCCAGGTAGAACATAGCATTGCATAACATAGCACTGTTATTTGTATCCACTGTTTTTTTGTATCTCTTGAAATGCTGTGCAATGTACAATAGGCCTAGCTGTTGATTGTACACTTTTCCATAAAGGAATTAGGCCTACCCTCACTTTTAATATGTCTGCCATTAGATTGTACAGCTATACTATAGAAGAAAACCTTAGGGCTAGGAGACATGGACCAAAACTCATAATCCCAATTTTTAGGCCATATTCCAATACATCGATATTTTATAGAATGAGCAAGTGTTCTCAAAGGCTTAAGTATGATATCACAACCTGTTAAATTTAAAGAACACCATATTAAAACATTGCCTTTTTTATTTTTCTGCTCAAGAAAGCAAGTGCAGATAAGGTAACACAAGGTGGCTGGCTCTGTAAAAATGCATCTCTTTCAGACGCCCTACTTCACATCATTAGTAACTTGCAGTTGCAGTGTCACTTGGCCATTCTAGACTAGGAGGGATTACATAAGTCAAAACAATGCTGAGCAATTGGTGCATCATTTGCAATCGCTTTTAATTATCTCCCATGGCCTTGCCCACTGTGTTCAAGCTGCAGTGTGAAAGTGCTTCCTTGGCCCGCTTTGATTTGTTTTGGTTCTGGACGGAGGCCTCATCAGTGGGCCCAAGTGCTGCATCATCCAACTGGAGCCTCTCCGGTGGCAGAATTTCCTGGCGCTCTCCCGTGACTTGGCCGAAATAATAATCAGGCTTAATTGGTGTCACCGAGCCCAGGGGCTTCTGAGAGAGCCTTGTCCCTCCTTCCATGGCCCAGAGGTGTGGGTCCCACGTGCCAGAATTGGCCGTGGCACAAACATTTCACACATGCTCACAGTAACACACACACACACACACACTCATACACACAAACACACTTCCCACCTTTGATTAGAACAGGTCTAACTGTTCAGCCAAACAGACGGCTAGGCTCGCCCTCATCTCCAGGTGCTGGATGGTTGAACTGCAGGCTCTGCGGAGGAGTGCTAGCCAGCCTAGCCAAGCGGGCAGAGACTGTGGCTAATGGCTAATGCGAGGTCACTAGAGGGTAGGTCAAGAGGGGCATGAGAGATGAGAGCCCCAGGTCAGGAAGGGTGTTTCTTAAAGGTTTTTTTTTTTTTTTTTTTTTAAACCCCCTCTATCCCATACCCAGCGACGAGCTGGCCAGCTGGTAGCCTGATCTACCTTATGCACCATGAGCAAGTGCAAAGAGGGCTGAAGGAGGCCCATTGTATGCCCATCAGAGGAGTCATTTTGGGGAAGGTTTGGGTTACCAGATGGGGTCTCCACATTCTGGTGGAGTGGAAAATGGAGGCGGCCAGGGCAAGGCCAACTTTTGGGCAAAAGGTATGGGGGTAGGGAAGGGTGGCAGTTGGGGGGTGACTAGAAATGAAAGGATTGGATGACCCACCTAAGAACCTGTCCAGGATCTCATCTATGGAATCAGCTCTGATGGACCCACCTGAACGTAGATGAGAGGTCCATTTGTCTCATAAGTTTGAACCTTTTCCCACGCTGGGCTCCTGCCGTTGACAAGCCATCCTTGTCCTGATTGAACACAGAGGCAAGTGGGTCAATGCTCATCTGATAGGATGCTTTCCCTATTTACCGGGCCATTGGCTGGCGCTCTGACAAAAGGAAACTAGATGTTGGCAATTGGCTGTACGTGTCCCCTATATCGTGTAATGTACGTTCATGGTCGAAGGTCTATCGGTTCCCTGAAGAATGGAGGTAGTGCAACTCAGAATGCCAAGCCATGTTTGGCTGACCCAAGAGAAGCAAACAATACTGAGTCTGCGGGCGCGGATATGCAGAGTGCAGTGTGGTGCTATATGAGAGTGTGTTGAAGATACAACCAAGCGGGGAGAGAACAGGTCAGCAAGGCCATGGCAAGAGAGTCTCAATAATTCCACCTCCTCACCGAATACCGTACGTGTTAGAGAGACGATTGCCATCGCCTTCCATCCCAATACCGCAAAGGCAGTCCAGCGCATCTTCTTATGTCACTGCAAATAGCTCTAGATTACATTTTTGTGCTTTTCCCAATCTGTGGGACTGGTGCCGGTATGTGTGCATTAACACAACAAGGCGTCGGTGGGTGTAAAAGTATCCTCCACTGAGAGCCCTGCGGCAGTCACAGGGAGAATCCAGGGTCGGCCTTCTGTCCTGCAGCCTTTCACACATCCTGCCCAGCCCCCGCTCTCTGGTTACCCCCACTGTCCACCTCGCAACAAAGCCACGTCTGACTCCCATCCCTCTCCCATCTTCTTCCCAGAGCCGATCGGCATGGATTCACCTGTGGGTTCCCTTGCTTGCGCACAAATCTCTCCAGAGATCTATGGAAATGAGCTCCCTCTAGGGCCGACCCCTGCGCTTTGGGTGCTGTTGCAAATGAGCCAGGTCTTAATTAGCGGGAGGAGACAAACAAAATGTGGGGGGAAGTGTGTGTGCGGGGTCCCGCGCACACACACACGCACTTATACACTCACAGAGTGTCCTAAGTGACTCATGTTAATGCTGTAACTTTACCCTGCCCAGCTTTTTTCAAACAAATAAAGCAAGTTTTTTTCCCTTGCCGTGTTTCCTATTGTAAATAAATGCCCCTGAGGTGGACTGCATTGCGTTTGCCTTGTCTGCAGGGAAGCTTTCGTCTAACAGAGCAAATCCTTTGGAGAGCGCTGCTATCGGGGGAGCCGTGGGCCCGATCCAAGCGGCTGACATTTCCTTCAGAAATCCTCTTTGTTCAGATAGTTTTAGCCTCCACGCTCAGGAAAACAAGGTCTGGTTACTTTTTCTTTTTTTTTTTTAACTTAACTTTCGTCTCTCCCCTCCCTCTGTCTGTTCTGTCTCTCTCTCTCTCTCTCTCTCTTAGTCGTCTCCCTCTCTTTTCCCTCTCATTTTCTTTTTCCCTCGTTCGAAACACCTCCAGCCCCTCTCTCTCTCTCCGCCTGCCCACCACCACCACCTCCACCGCCACCTTCCTCCCCATCTACCTGTTCCCCAAAAGCTGATCTCAGATTAACTTTAACACTATCCCTGGTGAAAAAGGGAGCTAGCGCCTGCCTGCTGCACGAAAGGCAGCCTCGACTAACTCTCCACTAGTGCAAGGGTTCCTAGAGCTGAACACCAGCCCCTCTCACATCAGGATCGCTTTCTCCCGACTTCCCTGCTCATATTCAGTGGATGGTCGCCAGAGAGGATTGGTCAGATCTTGACGCTCCTGTTCTTATTACTACTAATCCTTGGAGTTGGAGCTGTGGTCTGTGGCTGTGGTCTTTTTTCTTTTTTTTTTGGGTGGTGGTGGTGTTGCACAGGCAATCAGAGGCTCCGGTGTTGGTCCTTCCTTTTTCTGCCCCCTTTCTGCCATCTCCTTCAGCCCCCACCTGCCTATTGCCCTCCTTGCCCGGTGGATGGTACCCAGGTGGATGGGACTCGGCTTTGCTCTCACGGACGCCTGATGCCACAGGTGAGGTGCTGAACATCGGTCCGCTGACGGCAGGTGAGTCTTTTTCCTCCGGCACACCTGTCACGTCTACTGTTACACTGTCATGTGTGGCTGCAAGTGTGCAGCAATAGTCTTTCTATGAGTAACAGGTGATAAGCCTAAGATCTGACTTCATACAGTAAATCTTGACCAACTACAAAGTAGAGTAGTCGAGTAAGTAGAGTAAAAGGTCTAATTATACTTTTTATAATTCCTTGACGTAACGTTTCAAGGAACTGATGTAAAGATATTTTGTAAATAATAAACATGTATCTATCTTGCCACACAATTGGTCTTAATGAAATTATTAATTTCGATTCATACTGTATTTTTTATACCTTTAAAAGGACAGGGAAAAACTTGTTTTTAGTAAAAAAAAAAAATATCTGTGATCTTCAGATGTGATGTAAACAGGCCTAGACAAGAGGACAGTCAGGGTTCTCTTGAGGGACATCTAAGTGGTCCTTAGGGACCTGGCATGCATCTCCTTCATTTTTGGGATCCAGTGCTTTAGTCAAACTGAAATTGTTGTGGAAATATTCATATTTTTCCACAACTAAGGGCCAAATTAATGTTTTGGTCCAAGCCTAAACACTTCATGAAACACATGTAACATGTTTTGTCATTTTAGTCTTCCGTATCATACCTTATGTTTAAAATGGCTGTTTACTGTGTTGGCAAAGTAGCATTATAATATGTATATTGCAGTGTTTTGTTTATGTTTGTACTGAATGTTGTAAACATTCAATAATAATTTAATTAAAAATCTTGAGTCACTAATAGCTCAGGTGAAGAGCACTGAACCCATTGACCCAAAACCTCTGGTCTCCCTTGAGAGCACTTAGTGTTGAGATGATAGTCCATCACTTAATGATGCAAATGCTTAGACCAGCCCTTTCTCGTTGCAAAATATCATGCCATGAAAGAATTAATTTACATACACAATTTAAAAAGACACATTATAGATGGTAAGGATTAAATCTTGAACAGAAACATTACTTTGTTGATTTTGCCATTGAATGGCACTTCAGTCATCTCTTTACTGAGAGGGGGGAGGGGGTATATAAATACAAGATTTTCTGTCTATTGAAGGAAATGTACAAAGATGAAAAAAAACAAGTATGTAAACTACATAAATTAGTTGTACAAAGTAGAACAACAATCACACAGAATTGTTTAGAAAGTGAAGTTGTGTTGGGTCCTTAATGCTAATAAATCAATGGGTTTGCTAGATAGTACCAATAGCACTCTCCCAATGTCTCCCAATGTCTCCTAAGGACTAAGGAGAGGCCTGACCAGCACTCTGCATGACAGCGGCTAACTTGTGCAGGTGTTAGACCACCCCGGCTCCCCTGTGGTTGAGTGAAACACAACCCAAAGGAAAGGTACGGATCAGTCACCCCTGGACTAGAAAGGTTACTTGATAAACAAAAGCATCAGTGACTCAAATATTCCCCATATATCCATAGCAGGGTGAACGTTTTTTTTTTTTCTCTCTCTCTCTCTTGGTCTTCCCCCCCTAAGCTAAGCGTGAGAATGCAAAGTCTGCTTGGGCAACAGCTGGCAGAGCAAGAGTGTCACTGACTCCTTGCTAAAGGGTCATGGCTGGGACCCTGGCAAGGCTTCTCCAAGGCTGCTCAATTAAGACCATTAGCTCCCACTGTTTACGCCTCGCTCAGTGGCCAACAAGACATGGCACACAAACAGACGTGGTAATGGACTCTCGGCTGGTCTCTCAGAGAGACGCCAGAGCGGAGCGAGACATAGGCGTTGGGGATGCCTGGCAGAGAGCGGGCCCGGGCGCTGCCTCTCTCTGCGGTCCACTCAGACGGGAGCGCTGGAGAACGTGATCCCTCACACATTGTTCCCTGAAGCATAATGGGACCTTTTCAGGGCTTGGCCAACAGGCCTAGCATGGCAGGGGGAGAGTGAGGGAGAGCGAGCGCCCCAGGGGAAACTTGGGAGACTGCTCTTAAAATCAGGGAGGTGGGGTGGGGGGAAAGATTAGGAGTGGTTGGCCCAATGGCTTTCACCCTCTTTGCTCTCGCACCGTTGTTTTTTTTCTCCCCTCCACTTTCGATGATGTGCTTTCTTCTCTTCATTTTACTAGCCCTCAGAGACAGCGCTGATGCCACTGATGCTCCTATCTGTCTCACAGATTATGTAATGTTTAAAGAAAAGGACTGGTGAAAACTCCCTAATCTGAGTTGAAATCCCAAAGCTACCTTTGCCTATGAATGATCCTTGTTACAATTGGGCTTCCCCTCAACAGTGCTTACAATGACTAAAACCACAGTGGCTTTCACAGAGACAGATGCAACAGCACATTTTTGCTGCCAGCTTACTGTGCTGGCTAGTGCAGGTCCAACCTCCCTGCCAAGCAGTCCAAGCTCCTACCTCCTTACAAGAGAGGGAGTTAACAGAGTGTAGACGGCAGGAGAAAAAAACAGTTTGTTTCTTACAAGGCCATTATTACGAATATTATTATTTTTTCTTTGATCATAAATGACATGCTACACTTTTGGCTTTGTTTGAAAAACATAATTTGCGGGGAAAAAATCTGTGCTTCAGTTGAGTTTGTACCCTCTGAAAATGACAACAAGAATTTCTTCTTTGCAGGTGTTTTTAGGATGGTCAGAGCAGGTACTTCACTCGTTCTGCTCCAGCTTTTCAGCGTCTTTGCTCCTGGAGGAGGTGAGAACCCTATTTACCTGCCTCTTGCACATGTACCCCATCCCTTATCTGTGATTGGACAATAATGGACCAATCAGAGGGGCTGTGTAGCTCCCACTTGGAGGCCCGCGACAAATGGAATCCAGCCATTATTAAGTTATCTGTCAGATCAAGCCATCAATGAAAATAACAAGGCCTTGTAAAAGACGAACAAGTTAAGTCCCAAACCTCTATTTTGAAACAAACCAAGTCCCCCGTCTCCCGTTTCAGGTTAGTCTGACACGGCAATGATTTTAACAGATAAAAGTCACTCGTGAATATGTATCAGGTGACAGGCTAGCCGGACTTTTGTGACCAGGTTGTGGCCAGTGGTCCTCTGCTCTGGCGACAATGCTGTGACTCTTCATTAACATTCTCTTACCCCTCCCCCTACCAGCTTTTTCTCAGGATATCCTCTACCCCTTTGGACCGGCCTATAGGGATTTAGAGACCCCAAAGATGGACGATGGCAGCTCCCCAGAAATTCCTCTCCTCGTTCCTTTTATCTTCTTCACCATCCCCTACCGCTCTCTCTATGTAAGTCCTTGCAGTTCATTTGTTTGGCCTTGATAGTTTCACTTATGGAAATGTACGTAGAGTGTTACAAACAATATGTAACTGGATCTCTCCCCATGCACATCTGCCATGTCTTCTTTTTTGTTTTGTTTGTTTGGCCACAACAGTTTCACTTATGGAAATGTAGGAGCATTAAGAGACAATACGCAACTTGAGCCAACTCATCTATTTGTCTTTCCACTGGGGCTGTCCATCTTGCCATCTGTTCATGTATCTTCTGTATTCTTTCTCGTCTAACCACAGGTGAACAACAATGGAGTGATCTCTTTTGGCGTGCAAGTGAGCCAGTTCACCCCTGAAGCTTTCCCCCTCAGTGACAGTCGCTCCTTCATTGCTCCTCTCTGGGCCGACGTACACAATGGCATCCGGGGTGATGTGTACTATCGGGAGACGATGGAGCCAGACATCTTGGAAAGGGCATCCCTGGACGTCCGCAAGTTCTTTAAAAACATGGGCTCCTTCACAGCCACATGGGTCTTTATCGCAACATGGCACCAGGTCACATTCTACGGAGGCAGCCAAACCACTCCGGTAAAGCTCTCTCTGTGTTTATGAAAATCTAATTTATCACATGATCTATGCATGTACAAACCTGTCAGTGAAAGAGGCTGTATTCCTGTCCAAGATTTTACATTATGAGTTGATAAAACAAATCTCTCCCCTCCCTGTGGCAAGGTAAATACATTCCAATGCATACTCATTGCTGATGGGGTGTCATTCCTCTCCATGTTCAACTATGGAGACATTGCCTGGAGCACTGGCACAGCCAGTGGGGGAGATCCCCTTACAGGCCTTGGCGGAACCACAGCGCAGGTGAGCAGATCCCGGGGAAAAATCTGTATATCTACTGTACATGTACACATTTAAGTGACTTTCATTTGTCAATTACCAATTACCGTAGGCCTAGAGCAAGTTAGGGTTAAGCACCTCATTCATGAGTACAATAAGATCCAAACACACAACTTTCAGGCCACTAGAATTAACCACTAGAGTATGTTACCACTGGGAGCTATCTGTAGCTCGCCACCTCAGAAGTGAGACTCAAAGGTGTTTAATTCTCATAACATGAAAAGTCACAAAAGGTATTACCAGAGAGGGTTGATGATCTTTGGTATTACTATGGAATATAACTATGTAAAAAAAAATAAAGGAACCAATAAAGGTCAGACATTATTTTTTTCCCTACAAGTATAGATCACACATCAGATGAGTGTTTGCACTGTACTATGTACAATGGATTTAACATTTATCTCCAAGACTATCTGCAATAATGATGAAAAATAGTAGCTCTAGGAGGGAAAAAGACCCCTGTTCTACAGCATCTCTCTCATATCCCATAACTCCCCTCTCCAGGCAGGTTTCAATGGTGGTGATGTGAGTCATTTCTTCAACCTCCCCGGCTCACGTTCAAACGACGTGGTAAACATTGAACAAACCACCAATGTCAACGAGCCAGGGAGGTGGTTCTTTCGGGTTGACCCAGACCAAATAGATCCAGCCAATGGTTGCAGCTATAACGGTGATGATGCGCAACACACCTATTACATCATACTTTAAGATCACTGTGGACTGCATGTCCATATAATTTTCCACCAAAACCAACTTATACTATTAACATATTATTTCTATTATCAATATTGTGACACTAGTGTCCACACACTAATGATGAAACTTTTATGTGTCAAGATTTTAGAATATGCATATGATGTTTCCTTCAACAGGATTCTGAATTCTATGATTTTCTACCACTGTTTTCCTGCCTACTCTAACTCTCTGACTCGTTCAGGTCGTTTCTACCGACGGGGTGAGGTGTTCTGGCTGTCAGACCAGTGTTCCCAGCGGTGCCGCTGCCTGGACGTAGATAATGAAGTCTTCTGCCAGGAGGCTCCATGTGGACCGCTTGAGACCTGCGAGCAGCTGGAGGGAGCCTACTACTGCCAGCCCACTCGCACCAGCACCTGTGTGGTGTTCGGAGACCCCCACTACCACACCTTTGATGGCTTCCTCTACCACTTCCAGGGCACCTGCTCCTACCTGCTGGCCCGCCCCTGCTGGGAGAACCCAGCCCTGCCATACTTTAGTGTGGAGGCCAAGAACGAGAACCGGGGCTCAGCCATGGTGTCCTGGCTTCGAGATGTCACAATAGACGTTTATGGCCATCGGATAAATCTGCCAAAGGGCAGTCTTGGAACGGTTCAGGTAGAGTTGATTCTTGAGTGCACTAACAACAGGAAACAGTGGTTTTACATAATGACTACTGATCATATGCTTATGATTGCTGGTTAAGATCTGTGGTAACCTCTGTGCATACAATATAACTTAACTATAATAAAACTTTATGCTAATGAAATTATTCAACACTAACAACTACTTTATCTTATCAACCCAAATCAACTCGGTGGTTGCAAATTGTTGCTAATTGTTTAACAACTATGCTTTTGGGAAACTGACACCTATTCAATTATAGTCAATAATAGTCTATAGTCATTTTTACTCAGTGTATTCTAAATAACTCATCTATCATGTCAATGACATAAAGTGGGATATTGTAATTGATTCAGGTGGACGGCCTGATGAGGACACTACCTGTGCAGCTTCAGCTCGGAGCTGTAAGAGTCTACCAGTCAGGTGTCGCTGTTGCCCTGGAGACTGATTTTGGCCTCTTAGTAACATATGACGGTCAGCACTACGCTTCCATCTCTCTGCCGAGTCCCTACTTCAACAACACCTGTGGCCTGTGTGGTAACTATAACGACGACCCCGCTGACGACCCTGTGCTGCCTGACGGCTCGCTGGCAGAGAGTGTGGTGGAGCTGGGAGGAAGCTGGCGGGCTGAGGACTTTGACTGGCGATGCACGGACGGCTGCGCCCACAACTGCAGCGTGTGTGACCCAGCCACAGAGGCCTTCTACTTCAAGCCAGATTACTGTGGACTCATCAACAAGACCGACGGGCCCTTCCGAGACTGCCGTGCAGTGGTTGACCCCACTGCCTTTGTGTACAGCTGTGTGTACGACATGTGCAGTAACCGGGATAACATCACAACCCTGTGCCAGGCCATACAAGCCTACGCCCTGGCATGCCAAGCACTTGGGGTTACCATTCGGCCCTGGAGATCACGCACATTCTGTGGTAAGGGGTTTCAAAATGCCTGAAGACCATTATGCCCTACTATTATTATGTTAATTAATAATAAATAAATAATTAATTCTGAAGTAATGCATGTCCACAAAATGCTGTGTTCACTCTGGTCCTTAAATGTCATTAGGCTGAATGGCAAATGGCTTACTGTGCACACATTACTCTATACAGTATACTCTTTGACCTCTTTGAGTACACCCTTTGTCCTCTTTGAGTAAACTCTTAGACCTCTTGGGCCTGTTTTCAGTCTCTGATGCTCTGCTGCTGTGGTCTGGGATCACTTGACAATTGACAGTTTTTACCTCTCCATTTGAAGACATGATTGCTCCATAGCCTGCCTCATTATCGATACCACCCACGGACTGATTGACACTTTTATGTTTAGTCACGTCTTTTGTGTTTGTCTACGTCTAAGCACTTTGAGTGGCCGCTCGGTCGATAAATGCGCTATATAAATAAAATTTACTTACTTACTTACTTACTTACTTACTTTTGCCTTTGTAACTTTTCCTCTTGTAACTTGGTGATGTTTTTCAGCTCTGACATGTCCTGAGTTCAGCCACTATGAAGTATGCACCAGTGCCTGCCCCGCCTCCTGCTCCGAGCTAACAGCCCACCTGCACTGCACTCACCCCTGCACTGAGGGCTGCCAGTGCGACCAAGGTTACGTGCTGAGCGGCAGCCGCTGCGTCCGCCGAGAGGACTGCGGCTGTGAGCAAGATGGCCTCTACTACCCCCTCAACGAGACTTTCTGGGCCGGGGAGACCAGTGAGGTTGGAGGCGAGTGTTCCCAGCGATGCGTGTGCGGGCCAGCCGGCGAAGTGTCCTGCTTCAACGACTCGTGCCGTGAAGGGGAGGTGTGTGCGGCCGAGGTTGGTCTGCTAGGATGCTACCCCCGGCGTGAGGGCGTCTGCTTCCTCTCCCAGACGCAGGTCCAGTCCACGTTCGATGGCATTGTGCTGCCCATTCCTGATGAGAGCTCCTTCTACATGGTGAAGCCGTGTGCGGTCCTGCCAGCCAACGTGTCTGCAGTGGAGGTGAAGATGGGCAGGAAGCTGGTTAATAAAGGCCCCACCTGGATGCGGCCAGTGGTTATCCGAGTTGGACACCTGGAGGCTCAGATTGGTGGATCGGATTTTGACTCTGCAAAGGTGTGTCAAACTTCTCTCAGGAGAAATCCTGCTTTAGCATGTTGATGATAGATATTTATGCATGTGTTTTGGAATAGCACACAAAACTTGGCAATCTTATAGATATACTGTAAGTCTGCAGAATTCTTCAGCATTTCATATTAATTCCTCATGTCCAATCACTTTATTATGATTTTAAAGGTTCATTCTAAACAAAACTGAATGTGCTCTAACTGCAGATGAATGGGGAGCCAGTGGGTCTGCCTTTTGTCCATCCAGACGTGATGCTAACGATATATAAGATGGGAAACATCACAGTTGTGGAGTGGAATGGCCTGGTGAAAGTCCGGTACTCCCGCCATGGCCATCTCAACGTCTCCCTCTCCACTGTCTTCTACAACGCCACCTGTGGTCTGTGTGGCTTCTTCAACACCGACCCCTCTGATGACCTCCGTCTGCCCAATGGGCGCCAGGCAGAGACGGCTGAGCTCTTCGTGGAGGGCTGGAGGGCTATTGCTGACGACCTGACATGCAATGGGGATTGCGAGGATCTGTATCGCATGTGTACGGATTTGCGGCTGTACCAGAGTCCTTGGCTCTGTGGAAACATCAACGACCCGGGCAACAGCTCCTTCCTTGCGTGCCATCTGACGGTCAACCCCTCACCTTTCTTCAGGAATTGCCTGTACAACATGTGTGTAAAAGAGGGCAACCGCTCAGCTCTCTGCTCCTCGCTGCAGGCCTATGCCTCAGCCTGCCAGGATGCACAGATCAGTTTAGGAGCCTGGAGAACTGCTACTAATTGCCGTAAGCATAATTCTCATAACTTATCTATGTTGTAATTTCGAGAGTTCCTTCATTTCAGTAATCAACATTTTAACATCATGTTTTAATGTACAAGCTCAAATCACAGGCACATTGACACCTATTTCTTGAATGATGACAGTCTTGAAACAACGCTACATCTTTGCATCCATACTTCCCTGGGATATATGATATATGATATAAAAATGCAAATGGAACGTGATCTCACAACATCATAAGTAATTTCTCATGACCCAGTTCTCTTTCTCCTCCACAGCTCTGCCCTGTCCTGAGAATAGCCACTTTGAAGAGTGCGCCAGTTCCTGCCCTCTGACCTGCACCAACCTGGACGAGCCAGAGGAGCCGTGCCCGATCCCCTGTGCGGAGGGCTGCCAGTGTGAGGAGGGCTATGCTCTCCGTGACGGCCAGTGTGTGGCACGGAGCGACTGCGGCTGCATGTACATGGGCCGTCAGCTGGCCACCAATGAGACATTCTGGACTGACTGGGAATGCCAGGAGCGCTGCTTTTGTAATGGCACGGACAACAGTGTCTACTGCCAGTATGCTCCTTGCGACTCCGAGGAGTTCTGCCAGGAGGACGACGGGCTGTTCTTCTGCCAGCCTCGCACAGAGGCACTGTGTGCCGTTGCTGGCTATAGCCACTTCCTGCCATTCAGTGGCATTCCGTTTGACCTGCAGAGCAGCTGCCCACTGATGCTGGCCACCACACAGTGTGGGGAGGACGATGGCAATGACGACGGCGATGACGATGGATTTGGGTTTACGTACACAAGTGACATGAGAAACGGGAATGACGAAGACAGCGACAACGACAGCGGAAATGTGAACGGTTATGACAGTCCAATCGGAGTCATTATTACTCGTACCCGAGGGCTGCCACAGTTCAAGCTTTATATACGTAATGAAGAACGGGACACCGCACAGTCCATCTGGGTCAGGGGTTTCGTCCTGGAGGTGTATGGCTACGAGATTGAGGTGTCACGCAGCTACAAGAACACTGTCACGGTAAGTGAAACAAAACAAGAGGGAACCGAACCAGCAAAAAAGTTAATGTTGAAAAATGAACAGGTCTTCAAAGGGGGGGAAAAAAATAGGAATGGTTGTTTCTGTGTTAAAAGATATTTTCATGTCCAATGCAATATGATTAATATAAAATAATCCTGAGAGGGCTTTCCTTATGGGCATCTTGACAGAAAGTTATTTTTAATCAAGCCCAAACAATAGAGAAGGTGAATGAGCAGAGCTCTCACTCACTTTGATGCCCTGTGTGGTGTTCTATTTCAGTCAGCGTCTGTTAGCGTGCTGGAAATGCCTCAGAGAATTAACCAACTGAGTGGCATTTGGAAAGGGTTCACACCACCCACCAAAGATCTAACAAAATCTGTAGATTAAAACGCAGTGGGTGGGGACCGAATGAAACGATGGGAATGCGATGTGATGTATCCTTGTGTCCTTGTTGTGTCCTCACTCTCTCACACAGGTGAATAAGGAGCGCCTTTATCTGCCACTGAAACTGGGGCCTAGCAAGGTCAACATCTATACCCTCGGCCTGCAGCTGCTGGTGGAGACAGATTTTGGCCTCAAAGTGGCTTTTGACTGGAACACACGTGTGTTGTTGTCTCTGCCACGCAGCCTCTACAACGCCACCTGCGGGCTTTGCCAAGGAGTGCCCCTGTCTGGCTCTGCTGCCACCGTCACCGAATGGGGCATGACATGGGCAAAGCGGGAGACCTTCTGCCAAGTGGGTTGTGGCGACTCTTGCCCACGCTGCGGGAACGCAGAGAGAGCTGCTGAGGGCCCTGTTTCGGTCGTCGATATCGCCGGGAATGTGGAAAACGATGCTGGAAATCCAGGCAACCGCTTTCACCTGTCTGAGGGACTGTATGTGTATGTGGAACCGGAGGCTGTGAGGCTATGCGGGCTGCTGATAGACCGTGGCAATATATTCGCCCGCTGCCACAGCATGGTGCCGCCAGTCTACTTCTACCAGAGCTGCCTGCAGGACACCTGTCTGGACCAGGGGGCACGGGAGACCATCTGCAACTGGCTCCACATCTACGCCAGCACCTGTCAGACTCAGGGAGTGCTCATGACCGGGTGGAGAAGCACCACGCCATGCGGTAAGAAACCTACTCAGAGTTGTGTATACTGCTGTATGTGTGTGTGTGTGTGTGTGTGTGTGTGTGTGTGTGTGTGTGTGTGAGTGTGTGTATGTAGATGTACTGTATGTGTCAGTGAAGAACTTGCAAGAATTTTAAGGCCTGTATGTTTGTTTGTAATCACCAGACTCAATATTACTTGCCTTAACACATTGCAAACTTTAAATGATATGTAAATGCATTGCAAATATTAGATGATGTGTTTATAATATCTAGTAATATCTCATATGTTTATTCAAATAAATCCTATAATAAGGCAATTGACGAAGTGATAATTGACCAAAACAAATTAACCAAGTGATAATTGACTTGCACTTTCTTCCCTCACAGCTGTGTCATGCCCAGCAAACAGCCACTACGCCAGCTGCATGATGGTGTGCCAACCCCAGTGTGCTCCTGCCCGTGGGCAACGGGACTGCAACCAGTATTGTGTGGAGGGGTGCCAGTGTGACCAGGGCTATGTGCTCAATGGCAAGAGTTGCATCCTCAGTCAGAACTGTGGCTGCTACACTGATGGCAAATATTATGAGGTAGGTTATAAGATGAGTCTATGCTATGCTAAATACTGACAGGCCCCATTAAAACAGAGAACTGAAAAAGTCTATCAGTGCCAGGATAACTGATCCACACTGGCAGTTCGTTGTACAGACATGAGGCTTGAAAATTCAGCAAACAGGCATCCGATTAAGATCACTGGAAAGGAGACACTGTTAAAAATCCAAATCCAGCTGGATTGGAAACCTTCTTGTGTACACATTACAAAGACCCCTGTACGTGGCCAGCTGATTGGCACTGATTTAATATTGTACTCATCCAGTATCAACACAAAGTTCAAACAATCCAAAAAGAAAACAACGAATCATTTGTTTCCTTTTTTCTTTGTGGCAGCCTAAGCAGCTGTTCTGGAATGGAGACTGCACCAAGCGCTGCCAGTGTATCGGCAGGAATCTGATCCAGTGCGACCCACGCCGCTGTAAGGCCGAGGAAGAGTGTACCCTGCGTAACGGCGTAAGGGGCTGCTTTGCCCGCCGCACCCAGCATTGTGTCGCCTCGGGCGGCGGAGTGTTTAGGACCTTCGACGGCGCCTCCCTCCGTCTGCCCGCCTCCTGTTCGTTTGTCCTTTCCACCATCTGCCACAAGCTGCCGGAGCTCTCGTTCCAGCTCATCGCTAACTTTGACAAATGGAGCACGCCGAACCTCACCACCATCTCACACGCCTACCTGTACATCAACGAGGAGAACATCCTCATCTCTGGGAGCACTGTCAAGGTTTGGGAGCCTCTCTGGAGGAATTGAATGAACTGAATGAACTGCTGAGAGTCTTCAGAGACATTATATTCAAGATTAGTTTATCTAATTACCTGTGCATTACTTTTCTACTTTGCCATTTGTTATTTTTGTTGAAAACAGGTTTAGTATGTCATTTAGCTCCTGTGTACAGTCTCCCTTTCTTTTCACCTTTGAGGGTTACTTTCTACTTTGGACATGCTTTGTTTAGTTATATCATGTGGATTTGTAGAATGATTAGTAGAATTTTTCAACTAAGACCCAAACGTTCTAATGACATGGCACTCATTTCCCGCTCTTCTTCCCAGGTGAATGGTACCCCTGTGACTGTCCCCTTTGTCACTGGCCTGAATACACGCGTGTCCACCTCAGAGGGCTTCCTCGTTATCGACACGCCCCAGGACATCCAAGTGCGCTACAACCGTTTCAACACCTTAAGTATCACCATGGGGCCCCGACTACAGAACAAAGTGTGTGGCCTTTGTGGAAACTTCAACGGTGACCCCACCGATGACTACATCACTTCCCGGGGGAAACCAGCCGTCAGCGCTCTGGAGCTCGCTCAAAGCTGGAAGACCAACGGCATGCAAAACAGGTGCATGGACTATATGTGGACATACTGTACAGTATGTTTGGTTTATGACGCCTGCAGGGGGTGCTGTAACAAATTTTGGGTCCTAAGCAGAAAATAACTTTGGGCCCCCAAACTTTACGTTTACAGTTACATTCTCTGGGGTCCTCTATCAGTACAAGGCCTATAGAATCATCCTAACAGGAATAAGAGTTCTGGACAATCTTGGTCCACTTTCATGCATGTTCACTTCACCCACCACTTTTGTTGGACATGTTGGAGTGAGTTTGAAGTATTTGCCTAGTCTGAAATGATAGCATAGCCATTTTCTAGCCATAGTTAAATGAGCATAGTCCATGTTAGGAAAGTGGAAGCATACCAACCATGATTATCATATTTCTTTTAATCGCTTGAGTTAAAGTGATAATTGTGACGCACAAGTTTGTTCTGACATTTGCCCAAGTCCATTGGTTTTCCTTAGAATCCTCCTAAACCCTGAGCTCTCACAGACTACCAAAGGTTCCCAGGTCTAAATCAACCAATCAGTTATTGATGCTAGATAAATCTTTAAGGATGTACATGTAAGGCACCTCACAGCACCGAGGGGAGAGACTGGGATTCAGACATTTCCAACGGATTAATGAATTAATGAAATAATGTAAAATTTTTTCTTACCTGTGTCCTGTTCTTACCTCTTAGTTGTGATGAGACCCAGTATGTGGCTCTGGCTCAGTCCTGTGATAACACAGCCGTGGCCGCCCTCCAGGGTGAGGACAGCTGTCTCAAGCTGACTGAGATGAAGGGTTTCTTCCAGCCTTGCCACGGGCTGCTAGACCCCAGGCCCTTCTACCTGTCCTGCTACCTGGACGGCTGCTACAACCACCACAAGGCCCAGGTGTGCGGCTCCATGGCGGCCTATGCTGAAGCGTGCCGCTCTTTTGGCACGCTCACAACCAAGTGGATCACCCAGGAAAACTGCTGTAAGGGGATGGCATCACATCATATTCTATTTTAACTTTGTCGTTGTTGAATGACTTTTGTTCATGATAAATACCTAGTCAATATCATAAAATGTATGACTTACATTTTGAGCAAACGTATTTCACATGGTTTATCATGCTATTGCTACAATTCTTCTTCATTACTTCTAAGTGTTAGCCTGGGAGTTCCCATGCTCCTTTGCACGCTTATTTCATCACTTGTGATTTTTAGATTGGCATTCGCCAGGCTATCTAAGTGTAGCCTACTCCTCCCCCAAAAAATACTGAACAAATGAACAAACATTAGAACCAACGTTCTTACCCAGTAAGAAACAGCGAAATGTTCATGGGATAGTCATGCAGGTCGACTTCAGGTTGTTGATTTGCTCTTCTTGCTAACTTGACCTGCTACAATTTAGCTGACAGGCTAAAATGGATACATTGTAGCCTACTGTACACTAACCTCAGCCCCCTGGTCAAATGCAAAACTAGCTGGACAATCAAATATATCAATTATGCTCCAAGTTAGTGAGCAAAATAAGAATATACCGATTCATAAATTACACTCATACATAAATTACATAAGGGTGATTATGGGGGAGTCTTCTGCTGTAGTGACGTGGTGTGCATGCGTCATGCTTTGAAGTAGGCCCGATGGTTGTATATGAAGGTTTCTTTTTCAATTAGATTATTCAGATTCGTACTATTTGTTTAGTAATTTTGTATTTTTCCAGTATAATTATTTTGCCCTCTATCATCACAGGGATACTCTGGCCTATCAATAATGCGAGAATTAGCTATAGTCAGATTTGGTGTGACTGCATTAACTGCTATCTCACATTATCAGTGACCTTTTTTTATATCTTATCTTAGGCCTTACACATAATGTGGAATTTTATGTGAGGAATGATCTTAATGAAACATAGGCCTATGCATTCTGCAATTTGTAATTATTGCTGTATCTCTCGATTAGCAAATTGAAATAATGTACAGTGAACAGTAAAGAGTACACAATGCATGATGTATTTAACCAGCTTTTGCTTCTCTGTTGATTCGTGAAGACAACTAACGCTGTGACTGGACCTGTCTTTAGCAGAATGGATCTATGACCCCTGTGCCGGAGAGATCTGTACAAACAACACATGCGAGCAGGAGAATGGAGGTGACCTGTGTGGCTGCCCAGAGCTGCCCAGTAGTGAAATAGGTGAGACCAAATCCAATCAAGGGTTTTATGTAACTATGTGCAATTGCTGCAACTAGTAATATTGTGGACTAGGCTACTACTACTTTGGACTCTCTCTCCTCAGTAATACTAGTCCACAATAATAATAGATGTGGTTTCAATAAATCACTAAGAACTGAAATGTTTGTGGAGTAGGCTATCATACTGTAAACATAATGTAGGTTTCCCCCGAGAATACTACAGTATTAAGAAACACAAAAAGGTAGGATTGCTTAAATTATACTACTGTTTGTGTGTCTTTCTATTCTTGAAAATCACAGTGGTACATTTGTTTCTATCAAAGCTAAAACTGTAGTTGCAATGCAATGTCTGTGTCTTGTCTTTGAATTTCTATGAAATTCATGAATTATCTCTTGTTCTTCTGTCCTCTGGAAAGGAGAGGATGACATCCTTCAGGCAGAGGTGACGTGTAAGCATGCTCGGATGGAGGTGTCTATATCCAAGTGCAGGCTCTTCCAGCTGGGCTTTGAGAGGGAGGATGTGCGCATCAATGACCAGCACTGCCCCGCCATAGAGGGAGAGGACTACATCTCTTTCCACATCAACAACACCAAAGGTCACTGTGGCTCCATTGTGCAAGTAAGCTTCTCAAACTCTTACTTGTCGCATATTAATGTGGTACTCAGTGTCACAAGTGAACTAGCCTGGCCATTGCCTCCCTCCTCAATTTTACTTGATTCACGTTCTGTTCTTGAGAATTCAATAGGCTAGACTAATCAGACTAATCCCGTCAGTACACAGGATTCCGGCCATTGATTTTGATTAAGCAAACTTTGAGAATGCAGAGCGAGAATTCAATAGGCTAGACTAATCAGTCAAGGGTTGATTAAATATTTTTGAATTTGAACATCTCCAGCAAGCAGTCGTTTCTGAATAGCCTTAATCCCAGACCCTCATATAAAGCCAAGTGTAGACCGAGGGCCTGGTTATGAACAGGCTAGTGAAGTGAAAATACTGTAATATAAGAAATACTTTATTTGTGTATTGTGTCCATGTATACAAACACTGTATAAATACACAATATATTGTACAGTATGCAGTATGTATGTACAATGTATGTTGGATCAGCTGTCTAGACCTTCATTGTTTTCTTTTCCTTAATCAGTCCAACGGAACACATATCATATACAAGAACACTGTCTGGATAGAGAGTGTAAACAACACAGGGAATATTGTGACTCGTGACAAAACAATCAATGTGGAGTTCTCCTGTGCCTATGAACTGGACATCAAGATCTCCCTGGAGACGGTGCTAAGACCCATGTTAAGGTTAGAGGATATCAACGTTTGGGTTGTTAAAATGGATATTTTTTATGGAAGAGTAAATATGCCAGGGGGAACCTATCACGATGAACCTATTTTTGTTCCCACTAAACTGTCAGTGCTCTGACACTTCTGGACATTTAGCAAAAGATCCACCCCTTGGCAACCATATAGGAGAGCAGTAGTGTGGCTATTTTGGTCTGAAATGAATGCCTATTAAATATGTGCAAGCACTTCAATTTTGCATGCACCACTGTGATAACCAAGCACACTTTTATAGTCTGTCTCAACGCCCCCAAAGCGTTGAATAGACTAAATAATATCAAAAGTAAAGGTTGTGTAGAAGGTTATGTATCATGTGTATTCAGTAAGTGAATGAACACAAAATTTTCAACACTCTCATTCAGCATGTTAATATTTTGAAGACATCTGATGTGCTTTCATATTCTTCTACTTTTTTCTGTTACAGTGTCATAAACCTCACACTGCCCACTCAAGAGGGAAACTTCATCACCAAAATGGCTCTTTATAAGAACTCCTCCTACCGGCAACCTTACAGAGAGGGTGAAGTCATGCTCAGCACACGAGACATTCTGTATGTTGGAGTTTTTGTAGAGGGGGCAGATGCGCGGCAGCTCATCCTTATTGTCAACATGTGCTGGGCCACTCCTTCCCGCCACAGCACTGACAGACTACGCTACACCATTATAGAAAGAGGGTAACACAAAACAATTCTGTCTCTGCCATTATAGGCATAACTACACATTTAATGACACATCAATAACACAAAGAATGATAAGATGATCAAAAGCTATGTTGTTTTAATGATGAATCAGTTTACATCTGAGTCCAAAGTTTCTCCAATATGACTAAGCCATGAATCCTTAGACTTCAAGGAAAAATATGGAGTCAATCAGCCCATATCCCTGTCGGTAGGTAGCCTGGGAGTTCCCATGCTCCTTTGCGCACTTATTTCATTTCACTCTGCAAAGCAGCATGGTGACCATGGCCGATTTTCTCGCCTGCTTTTGGTATGCAAGCACTGACTAAAAAGGGACTAGCACGGCCCTCTATAGGATTTTACGTCACGTGGTGGCTCTGGTGTTGGCTCTCAGCTATGTATAAACGCTATGATAGACATTCATAGCGCCCAATAAATGGCTCTGGACAATCGTAAACTACGCTTCCGCTACGAGAAAAGCAATAGGTGGTTCTCCAGACTAAATATCACTTGTGATTTTAGTTTGGTGTTCGCCAGGCTAGTCTGTAGGTATAAAAATGACAGCATTTGATTTTGTATAATGTACACCGAATTTGTGAAATGCAGTGGCAGCTAACCTCTTCCAGTGTTTGCTATTGGGTCTATGTTGTGCCAAATTCTGTTGTTCTCATACCTACTGACAGCGCTTGGCTGTGTCAGACAACAGGACTACAGGGCTGATTTAATGATTTTAGCCTATTAAAACCCTATTACATTTGAATTTCTTCTAAGACACATTACAAAGGCTATATCTTAAACTTGAGAAGTGAAGCATATAGGGATGTTCAGAAACACTTGTTGCTGTTTCAGTTGTCCCAACGTCAAGGATAACACCATAGGTATGGCTGAGAACGGTGTCTCTCTTACCTGCCGGTTCCATGTTACTGTATTCAAGTTTATTGGAGACTATGATGAAGTCCATCTCCACTGTGATGTCACACTCTGTGATAACGAGGTCCAACAATGTAAAGTGGTAAGTTTTGGTATGAATGCCATTATGTTGAAAAAATGAACTTTTTCTTTCAAATTTCTTTGATTGATCTTATGAGCCTTTGGCAAAACAGAACAGTACTGGTATCTTTCAGTATCCTTGAAAAATGGAATACCATACAGTATTTCAATATGTAAATATGCTTTAAAAGAATAAAAATGTGTTCCTTTACTAATTTAAAGTATTAACCCCTTTATATTCAGAACTGTCCACACAACAGGAGGATGTATGGAGGAGAAACAGAACACAGACAACAGCAGATACTGTCTGTGGGACCCATCAAGCGCAGAGGTATTATCAGACTTTTACTTTTATTTATGCATTGAGCAGACGCTTTTATCCAAAGCGACTTACATTTTTCTGACTATCAACTACATCAGGACTGTTTCTAGGTTAACTTAATTTAGGTTAAGTGCCTTGCTCAAGGGTGCAACAGTGGCATCCAGGATTCCAACCCATATTTCCCAGGTTCTTAACACGCAAGCAAACTTCCTTAACTGCTTGGCAAACACTAGCCCTTTTAGACAAATCGACATTAGATTTCATTCATGTGTGTGTGTGTGTGTGTGTGTGTGTCTGTGTGTCTGTATGTGTGTGTGTGTGTGTGTGTGTGTCTGTCTGTCTGTCTGTCTATCTATTCTGGTTTAATGTTGATTTGTTTTTTTCCCCCCCTGTGTTCTGGTATCTCAGAGTCAGACTGGTGTGAAGACAATAATGGCGGATGTGAACAGATCTGCACTAGCCAGTTTAGAGGACCAGTGTGCAGCTGTGTTACTGGAATGCTTCAAAAAGACAGACGAAGCTGCCGCGGTGAGATTTTACCTTGTTTTATAAGATTAGAGATTGAACTATTGCTGTTTGTAGTCTTTAGGATCCAGCTTATACACTGCAGAGGACAGACAAGATGCTTTCCTTGTATGATAGTTAATTTTTTAGGATTATCAACCACAAATGTGAATCCTATACACCACTCACAGCTTGCTGCACTGTCCCTCCAAGGCTAGTTTCAACTTGAAGAGGCAAAACGCCACAATGCCTTTGATGTTTTGTTGATGTCTTGTTTGATGTCTTGATGTTTGTTTGTTTTTGTTTTGTTTGTCTTTGCAGTGGCTGGTTCTGGTGCTCAACTCCAACCTCTTATTCCTTTGGTAATTTTTGGCGTGATCTATGTCCTTCTGACCCTCACACACACACTGTCCTGCCTGTCATAACCCTTCATGCAACCGCACGTACAAGGAGAGAGGTGGAAAGGACCAAGAATGACGACAAACAATCGAGAGATTTGGAGACAGAGTATCGGAGAAAAAAAAAATGGAACATCTGGTCAGAAAGCGATAACTTAAAGCAATTATAAAACCTAAACACTGTTGAGAGGAATCAGCCACATCTGTTGAGGGACACGAAGGACACCACATCACACAGTGGTCAAGCCTCTTCGTATTGGGGATCCTTTGTTTGAGAGTGCTGGAGATATCCAATGAGGCAACCCCAGAATGAGCGTAACAATTCAAAATGGACCAGGTTTAGACATGAACAAATATTTGTTTTGTAAAAAAAAACAATACAAACTGTGTCAGAATTCCAGAAGTAAACGTAGAGAAAAAAAATGTGTGACTTTGCAAAATTATCTCAGAATTGATAAGACCTAGTGAATCTAATGTTGTAGATGCAGAACATGCCTATTCTATCTGTTTCTTTGATTGCATTTACAAAAGGCTTTGGTATAACTATGTAAAAAGGCTTTGGATTTGGGCATTGTCTGAAAAATAGAACTATTAAGAACATTTTTTTTTTCATAAACCAGAGCCTTTAGTAAATGCAGTCAGTATGATCTGTGGTGCCGATGGCTGTTTGTTTTGATTCTCTGGATTGATTCATATTTATGTAAAAATTTCTCAATGAAATGAAACACACAGCTATACTATAGCCAATTATCAAGCAACTGTGATTTGCAATAAAAGAAACCACTTGAACATGTGACAGTTCACTCAAATGAGGCATTGTATTAAAGTTTGCTAAGACTGCTGTTCATCAAAAAGGTTACACCCACAATGCAACTTTTTCAATTCATCACACATTTTTACAGAGTATTAATGTCTGAATGTGAAACAAAGTGTTTCAGTAACACCTAGCAATAATGTAGAATGTGAATGCAACTGTGTTTAATATTTCTGAACACTCACTAGTGCCTAAGTAAAATTAAATGTTTGTCAAATGTTTTGATCCTGTGAAATGAAGTGAAAATGAGAATAGTGATACCTGGTGACACCTGGTGGTGTCTCCAAGGGCTATTCCTTGGGTATAGTGGAGTCCAAGGGTAGCATCACTATCTATGGGCATTCTTTTCACATCTGATAAGTAAATGGATGTTTGAGACATAAATAAAAAAATCCCAGACTTTAATTCTGTGGTTCATGCACAAAAAATTGTCCATGTGTATTCTATGTGTATTGTAACCAGTAAGCCTAACCATGCCTACCAGTCAAGTGGAACAATGTTTTCAGACTGAACCAAAATATTCTACCATGAGTTGTTTTAATGAAACAAACATCTTTCTACATGTATGTCTTGATTGAAACTGAAGTGCATGGTCTTGCGAGCATTATGTGTGTGTCAGTGCGTGTGTGAGTGCGCGCGCGTACGCGTGCGTGCTTGCGTAAAAGCACGCTTATACGTGTGTTTCACGTCGCTAAGGCGACCGCTTGGTAGGCGGTTCCTTGCATCCGACTTGCAGAAAAAAACTGAAACATTCCTGCTATCGTGGGACATAACCTTCTCTACCTCGAATCAAACTCAAATCTGTGGTGAAACTGTGTTTACGCAGCGCTTTAGAAACTGTGCAATTCGAAGTGACAAACTATTCCAAAAAGATGAACTGGAGCTGTACAGGTGAGAACCTCTCCGCTCTACTCCTTTAAGGGTTAGAAATAGTGAGCCCTAGGCACAGCCACAAAATGACATAACAGACTTAGTACTAGTCGTATTATTAGCCACACAAGGATTTAAAGCTTGTTCTCGATTGGGTAAATGTCAGGCTTGTAGGCCTAACGTTAAATAAATGTTGCAAAATGAGAAACCCTAAGAGGGCTTCAGCAAAAATGTACACAGTACTCGTGACAGGTGTATAATTTCACTGGCTCCCGGTGCTTTTAAAATTCGATCACGGAACTGATTACGCCTATGTATCATTCAGGGTTGGCCAATCACTCTCTTGTGCACTTGCTGCATAGTTTAGTCACGTTCTATACTGCATCTATGGGTGTTTCCGTGAGTGATATGGAGACATGTAAAAGCTGAGATTGTCTGACATCATGGAATGCCTTTCTCTCTGTCTCATTCTCCCCCTCTCCCTCTCTCTTTCTCTGTGAGTTTCTCTAATGCAATTTCCATTATCCACTAACAGTGTCTAGAGTGACCTTGCTCCACTTCCTCTCAGAATTGATACTGTTTGGTGTAATGTGAGCCATACAGTAGCCCTCTTCTCACGTTTGTCAGACACGTTTGCTCTTCCTTTACCATGTGCCAGAAGAGGCTGTTATACCATTCTACAATTCCTCACACAAGAATTAAAGGCTTTTTTTTTTTTCAAATTAATTTTATAAATTTTTCCCCCTTTAATAGGTTACCTTCTAGTCTTGGCCCCTTGACTTTGCAGCCCGAGACTGAACTCAGGATGTCTCCTGTATCCTCTCCTAAATATTCATCAGGCTCGACACTCCTTACGCAGTATGGGCCATTCGACCAAACCCTGAGCTACAACCGCACGCAGGTACTCTCTTCCAGCAGGTATGGCGCTTCCACCTCTCGATACCTCGGATCCAGCCCATGTCAGGCACGAGCACATCACTACCCTAGGGAGATAGAGAGGGGCCGGGCCGACGCACCGTTGGACCTCAGAATTCGCCACAGCGACACTTCCAACAGAGCCCAGGTCAGAGGTCAGGGCCCTCGGCCAAACGTGGTGGTGAGGGGGCGCTCCACATCCCGACCCGTGCACGCACCTGCTTCACCCCTGTCTTTGCGCCGACGCTCCGTCAGCTACTCAGATTTGGCCCAGGAGCTGGTGCTGCTGGACATCAGTGACCCCCCATCACCCCCACCCAGGCAGCCTAGAGTAGGACGAGAGGGGCCTATGAGAAATGGAATTCTCCTCAGGAACTATGAGGTCAGTTTATTTTTTTTTATGTTTGTTCTTTTATGTTTGTTTAATTTATACTAAATACTTCATCATGTATTATCTTTTATATAGACAATGCAGGCTATCCTGGTTGTACAGAGTTTGCAAATGCGGGCACATTTTTGTGAGAGGACACTACAGTAAATGGTGTAAGAATTACTATCTTCACTAGGGGGCAGCAGTGTTTCTCTCTAAAAGTAACAATGCACACATGCAATTGACATGCAATAATGCACTCCAAGTTATGTTGTCGCTTATTGCTTTTTGTTCAGTATTACCTATTTAAAGAAGACAGATTGAAAACAAATAAAACTGAGATGATGATGAAGAAGAAGCAGTAGAAAAAATAGGCTACATTGTAATTAAAGTTAGGACTCTAAACACACCTTACACTGATCTTTGGCCTAGTTGGAGGCTCTGTCTGGGCATGTTTTATTGTGAGGCAGGTTTGCTTCGTGTTCTTTAGTCACTATGGTTACTTTCAGAGGCTGATTGATGTCCAGCTATTAAATTCGGTCCAGTGCTAACCTACAGATTGACTACTTTTCACTGTTGTTTGAAGCACCCACCCCCTCAATCGTGCCCCCGGTCCCCTCCACTCTCTCTCTCACACACAGTCTCACACACTATACAATGTCACGCTTTTATTTTTGAGGAGTGGTTGTTTTGGAGAGGGTGATTAAGTTCTGCTTTAATGTTCACCTGTCAACGATCCCTACATGACAATGTTTACAGTGCAAACTCTCTGTTTTGGTTCTTACATAACCTCACACTATGGTATGAGGACACAGCCATGTGTACACTAGATTTATACTGTACAATGTATAGCTAACATGGGTGTGTAAAAAATACATAAGGCTGCAAAAAATACATTTTTCTTTTTTTTTGTATTCTATAGCGATTGTATTCTATAGTGACTGATTTGTGTTCATGCCAAAGGGTGCAGTATGCAGTGTTATTGGCTCATATAGATTGCGCTCCATTAGCTACAACAGATGAGTCATCAGAAGTGTCAGTAGATTTCGTTTCTAAGGTGACAGCAGACTCTTAGTAACTCAGAAATGCAGTTATTTCCTTCTTCTGTTGGGCTTGGTATCACAGTATCTGTGGTTATGACAATTAGTCATATAATACGTGACTTTGTCCACTGGTCCGTTAACAAATTTCTGCCCCCTCCCCAACAACAAGAACAGTGTGCCTGGTCTTGACACCAGAGCAACAAGCTCACACCCAAACATTCACTTTGGCATACATACAATTAGGTTAAACAAATATCCACTCATTTGAGTGGCTTACGTAGTATACTAATAGTTTGCACCCTCAAAAGCAAACACCTATCAGTAATATAGACAGTCCCCTTTTCCTCTCCTCCCACGCCATTCCCCAGCACTTTGTCTCATCAGGAGATTCCCAAAGAATTCAGTCCACATAGGAGAGGCCGCAGTCTCCCCTAGCAACCAAACACTGCGCGAGATGACAGCTCGGGGATGAGTCAGGTCCAGAGAGCATTTGGTGTATTATTGGTTTATGATGATGACAGGCCAGTCATTCGACTGTGGCTGATGGGGAGGTGGTGGAGAAAGGTGCAAGGATTTACGTGGATGCTGGCTCGGAACTCTGCCCGCAGTGCTGTTGACCCACTAAAAGCTGGCTTAGGATAGTTTCATTCCTCGGTTTTACAGTCGACCCACAGGGCCGTAAAGTTTACACAATAAAGTGCAATCTGTGCCATGCTGCACTTTGAACCCGATTAGAGTCCTTGTAAGACAACCCCGGGGACCTGTGAGTTACATAAACTACAGTACTGTAGTAGCACAGCAAAAAACTGTTGCGACCTTTGAATCGTTTGAAGGACAAGTGGAGTTATAAAGTCTCCGGAGGGGTTGTTTAAGGAGCCGATAAGATCATTAGCACGCACTGTACTCTTTCTTCAGATAGATGTCAAGGACAATTGGTCAGTCTGGGCCCTAAGTGTTAGCAGTGACAGTAGCGCGTAGTCGGCGTTGGTTAATTTGTGGAGGAGCCGTTTGATGTGGAGCGGATAGACAACTTCCAGAGACGGCTGTGTGGAGAAGAGAGGATACAGATGACCAGGGCACCCATGAGCTGAATCACGTAGGGCAAATTAGGCGGTCACACACTCAAATGTACAGACACTCATGCACACACACACACTACAAATGCAGTGTATACACACGCTTGTACACACACACACACACACACACACATATCAGCTGGGCAAGGTGTCATTGACAAAGTAGCATGTTTTTATGGCCCATAACACTGTATCAATGCATATAATGTATGAGAGTAGGCATAAGAATGGGATGATCCTTAAGGACACATGGAATGGCATCACCTTCATACTGCACAGGTTTGCAGTAAATTGGGGGTGGGGTGGGGGGAGGGGGAATAATGGGAGTAACCCCTTCAGAAGCAGTATTACAGTAAAGCTCAATTCAGACAGAAGATCCGCGACAAGATGAGACGTTTTAGAGAGTAGTTGTGGCGGAGTGAATCAATAATCGCAAGTTGTTGCAAGCATCTGCAAACCGTCGCAAAAGATTTACAGTAACATGTCATATCGCAGTTTTGGAGTTTTAGAAGGTTACAGGGTTTTAGAATGTCGCAGCCCGTCTCATCACAGATCTTTGGTCTGTAGCCACCTTACGTAAAACCACATAGGGTTGCGGTAAAAGCGGAGCAAGAGTTTCAAACATTTGTTAATCTTTGTGTTGTATTTTCGGGGGGAAACGCCTTTCATGCAGACAAAAGTCGAGTTTTCATAGACTGGAATCATTCATATTTGCCCCATTGAAATCTATTACCTTGCTCTATATCTCGGTCAGTATTCCATGGTCCTTGGTTAAACACACACATGCACGCACACACACACACACACAAACACAAACACGAACCCGCTGTGTCCCGTATTGGCATTTTCTTGTGATGTTTATAATGATACTTGGTTGACGTCTGCCATGATGTAAAATACCTTGAATCCAGTGGCTCTGATGATGTGATTCCACGAATAACAAAGACATAAACTGTGGTCTCAGAAACAGCTGGACTCTTTTCACACACAGCCACCACAGACTTTTTAGCTGTCCTTGCACGAGTGCCTGTGGTCTCAGTTTGTTTCTGTTTTTGGTAATGTGACTAGGACACAATGAATGCTGGGCCAACGTAGACACACACACACAAACACACACACAAACAAGCACACACACACACACACACACACACACACACACAGAGAGAGAGAGAGAGAGAGAGAGAGAGAGAGAGAGAGATAGGCAGACAGATAGGCAGACAGATAGATAGATAGATAGATAGATAGATAGATAGATAGATAGATAGACAGATAGGCAGATAGATAGATATAAGATAAGGAATCACACTTGAGGAGCAAATGAGACCTACTGTATCTGAAACGTTTTAAAAGTATATTTTTGGGTTTCATGTCTTTGAAGAGTCACTGTAAGTGAGTGGGAGAAAGAGAGAGTATGGCAAAAGAGGGAGAGTATGGAATTAGGTATTGATTGTAGATCATACTCAAACACAGGTCCCCTGCGGCTAAGGGGCTCAATGATTCTATGAAGACAGCAGCCCCATGTGTCACAGCTCCTCATTTCTATATGTGGCATGCAGCAAAGATGGAGAACCAACCTGGCTTCAGATATAAGTGTCTGGAATACCAAACCTGCAGCTTGATCCAGAGACACTTATATAGGAGAAGAATATATATCAGTGCTAAAACATCAGGCATAGAGTATGCTTTCCACAGTCATACACAGCTGTAGTTTTACTATATAGCATGTGACTTTTACAGAGCCTGGAGAGTATTGCTGCTTTTTGTGTCTTCACTGAGAAAATTGTACTAAATGTACTGTGCTAATTTTACAAAACATCCCTTGCTTTAGTACACGACTTAATAAAGTGAGTGCACAATTGAGTCAAATGAGCATGCACTGTACATGCTGTTTGCTGTAGGCGATATAGCCTAGCAGTATGTCATTTTCAATAGGTATGCCCAAAGACAGGAAAAATCACATTTTTCCGACCAAAGTCATCCATGCTCCGCATTTTAGTATCGTTTTAATCTAACAAAAGTGAGCGGATGGAATCATATTAATGCCCCCTTCCCTCCGTTTGCGATCTCCCTGCAAGTCAGACTGCATGCAGCTG
>JAODXP020000020.1:28825478-28930478 GCA_027497455.2 Sardinella longiceps
GCTAACCAAGTATTTGAAGGTCACACGAGCAGTTCCCTAATTGCTGCTCTGTTTGCTGAGAGAATTCCTCAGATAAAAACCAAAGGTGAAGTGGCCCCTAACAAGGCCTACGTAGGATAGCAATTACTGCAGTGATCTTATGTCCTTTGTCCCTTTTGTCCTTCCTTTTTCGCCTCACAAGACCTGAGACATTCCTAAAGAGCAGACGGATCAGATCTGTGAGATAGCCTCTCTGCGTGTCAGGTGACAGAAATGCTCTGCGATTGACCGTCTGACTGTGGAAGCAGCAGCAGCTCGGCAGTCTCATCTCTCGTGGGTGATTCCTTCCTTCCTTTCTTGAGTGGAAGATCCCTTCTTAATGTTGGTTTTATCTCTCCACACAAGAAGGGGTTGAGCCAGGGGTTATCACCAGGACTATTGTTGACACAGTGGGTCTAGGGTGAGGTTTAGTCTTTCAATCTCTCACAGTCAAACAGTGAAATGTGACACTACTGCAGTTCCTACACTATCATAAAGTGAAATAAATTAACCATTTTCTTCTTTTAAGTTGAAGACAAGTCTGTGAAGTAATGATACAACTAAGCAACGTTACTTTATCAGTCTCTGTTTACGTAGAGACTACGCAATATCACATTCCAATTAAAGCCAGGTATCAACAGCAACAAAAGCAACAAATCTTACAAGTCAGAGATAAGAACTTGTCTACAGTAAAACTTTAGCCTTGCACACAAGGGAAGGGAGATATCCGGATATTCGGATTTAACCACTGAATATTATCCTCAATCTATTGCAACTAGGAGACCCAATATTGCTGCATGACGCAGTGTCATTTGCAGGGACCCAATCTGATCTGTCAATGCGTCATTGACACTCCAGTCACATACTGTGCCTTGCAGCGGTACAACCTGTTCACCCTCATAGCTATGTCACTATCACTCTGGCTATGCTGTTGGCCGAGGGCACTGGACTTACAAGGCTGCCATGCTATGAGAAGGCACTCGTAGCCGTGGCCTGTCACTCAGGTCAGTACTTGGCCTATCTATCCGTTTGACTTTGAGAGAGAGGAAGAGAGAGAGAGAGAGGCAGAGGCGCTAGCGACGGAGAGAGCTAATTTTCCGAGGGCCCGGTCCAGACTGACTCACTGCAGTGGTCCTGGTGACATCACTCCGTCTGCTCCCCGAGGCTGAGAATAGAATGAGCTCCGCCTGCTAACACAAACTGGGCAACCGCCGGCAACACCATCAGCAAAACACTCTTGTTCCCTCTTTATTTTTTCTGTCTCTTCCACACTCTTTTGTTTCTTCAACTCTCTCTCTCTCTCTCTCCCTGTCACTGACTTTCTTCTTGTCATATAACACAAGTATTCCCTCTTTCTCTTTGTCTTTTTTTTATCCTGTGTGTTTGTATCATGGATGAATCCATTTCATGTCAAGCAATCTAAACTGAGACATTTAGCATGTCCAAAATGCTGAAAGGTAATGTGAATACAGCTACAGTTGCCTATATCGTTTTTTCACACCTGCACCACAAGCCAGTGACTTTGCCCAGGGGCATAAACCTACAGTACATTGATTGGCAAGTTAGAACATATTCTGTGCCTTCCATCAGCTCTGCCATCCCATCCAGGTGCTGACTACACAATTCCTCAGGTGAACCCTCCATAACTGTGTCATTCTGTTCTCAAGAGGAGTTAGTCATTAAGCAGTAAAAAAAGGGAGTATGCGTAGGTTGTGTGTGCACCATAGTAAAACAAAAGCCTCGCCCCATAACTTGAGCGCCAGAAAGAAAAGGGAAGGTTTACGCACTGGGAATACGCAGCTTGACCATTGACTCTGAAGTTGGAGCGCCATTGAAGAGGCCCTTTTGTGTAACATCACTGGTTCTGAATTCTAATTAGCTCACTTATGTAAACATGTTTCATTCACAGTGAGCGCTGCCTTTGTTAGTTGCCGTCTTGTGTAACGGACTTAGAGTAAATCTACAGTGAATAGGAAAAAGTATACCCTTGTGTTTGTCGAGTTTTTTTTTTCTTCTCCCTCTCCACCTTTTTTCACTCTAGTTGGCCACAGTGTCATGTGAGTTGAGGACACTGGCAGAGGGCCAGAGATGTCGCTGCACCAGGACCCCCTCTCAGAACCCCCCCCCCAACACACACACACACACACACACATACACACACAGGGGCGTAGCACCAAATTTTGGGCCCTGTGTATAAGTAGTGGCCATGGGCCCCCCTCACAGCCTGGTATACAATGTCAGACTCTTCAAGGGCCCTCCCCCCTCTTGTGGCCCTGGTAACTCCGTACCCCCCCAACTACGACGCCCCTGCCCGCTCGCCACCCTCCCTTCGCCCTTCACAGCTCGGCTCTGTTGAATGTTTCCCCCTTTTGGGCCACAAACAAGTGGCTCAATAACAGCAGGGGATTAGTTGGCATCTGTGACTCACAAGCATAAATGGACAAACATGCACCAATACTTGTAGTGCCGCTGCTGGGCGTGAAAAATTCAGATCTTTCCAGGTCTGTGTGAGTGCTTGTGTGTGTGTGTGTGTGTGTGTGTGTGTGTGTGTGTGTGTGTGTGTGTGTGTGTGTGTGTGTGTGTGTGTGTGTGTGTATGTGTGTGTGTGTGTGTGTGTGTGAGTGTGTGTGTGTGTGTGTGTGTGTGTGTGTGTGTGTGTGTGTGTGTGTGTGTGTGTACTAGAGAGAGAAAGCGAGAGAGAGAGTTATTTGTGATGCATGTGATGGTGTGTGAAGAATGGCAGTCAGATGATCACAGTCTAGTCACCTATTGTTGTCATAGACCTAAACTGGAAAATGGTGTCATTTCACACATCCACTGCAGACGATGTATGACACGCTGCTCAAGCAGTCCGTAAAAACATCACTTCAAACAGGACTTACATAAGATTGATTCAGAGGGGCGTTTCGTAAGATGAATGCAATTATTCGTGCAGAATGGTCAAGCTCAGTGTCGTTTTTGATGCTGGTTACATAATGGCTGGTGAAAAGAGGGACTTTTGTAACACTTATTGTACGACCAAAGCCATAGACCCAAGAGTAGGGCAGTTGACTGTTTAGATGAGCGGACAAGGAACATGACTAAAGCAGGCTTTGATGCGCCGCATGTGATGTGGGTATTATTAGTATGTCTGGTGACATACTGTACTGTATGTTTGGTCAACAGCATTCAGTCTCATGCAAGTTTGGGAAAGTGCCAAAGTTTTACTTACAGTACTAACTGTGACTGACCTTGTACAGTATTTGCATTTTCTTTGAATGTAACATGTTGGAAATGTTATTACAAGGCTTGGATGATGAGGGCAAAATGCCAGAGAAGCTGTTGGTACCCTTTTGTGTGGTTATTTTGAACCGCTACTTGTAATGAGATGTGATTATCCCAATTACAGTTGGACCTGCATAATTGGCATAACCACAACAGAAATATATTTTAAATTCCTTATTAGATATTATGTCATAAGGAAGAATGACCTTTTTTATAGCCTAAATCATGGGTTAGATCCCCTTGAAAATGTTGGTTAATACTGTAGAAGTCAAAAGGGACATTTTTGAGAGAGCCTGGGCAACATTTTTAACGAATTCCTACAATCTAATTATGAGTAATAAGGTACTGGAAACTGATTGTTTCATGTGGACCATGTGTTTGCATCAGCATTATTCCCTTGTTATAAATATGGCCTGAAGTCAACTCAGATTCGCATTATTTTGTTGTTCAAATGCTTGTTTTTGGAGCTTGTGAGTGACTCACTTAAACAGAGTTTTCCAGGTGGAAATGTGTAATGATCAGACCACATTCATGTCCTGTAGGATAATTAATGAGTTCATTTGTGCGCCTGCCTGCTTTGTGGGACAGAATGTGATTGTCCTCTGGCTTGTTTAAGGATCTTTCCCCTGGAGCATGCCTCTTATCATTCTGCACATATACAGAGACTGTTTTGTGGCTGTAGCTGAATGCATACCAAACAGATCTTTGTTGAGCTTTTTCCCCCCCAGTCACAATTCAATTAATACTCAGGGCACATGACTACAAATGTAGGGTTCATCAAGGTTAAGTTCTATGCTTTTTTCTTCATACATCTTTATGGTTTTTCTCTAAGGCGTTTTAATTTGCCTGTTTTTTGTAAGGCAATGCATGACGAAAGCTTACACTCTCTGTGGAGGATGTCATACTTGTAGGTGTTTTGTATGTACGTCTAGCCATTACCCCCCGAAAGCTCCCTACTCCTTCGAGGTGAATGTGAGAAGGTCTCGTCCTCTGGTGTCTGACGTCTGGACGAGCATGAGGCACGCTGTGACGTCTGTTCTGAGCGGAGGGGGCGTGTGCGCGCTGTAGTAAAACTGAAATGAATTCCGATTTATGATCATTGCAATACTGACACATGACGAGTGAGGACCGCCGGGTTGAGTCTCCACGCGGTGAATGAACCTTAATGTAAACCTTTGGAAATAGTGTGTCTTTATAGCCGGATTATTTATTTAAAACAGTCACATTCTCAGCTGCTGCCGCTGTTGTCTATGCATCACAAGTGGACGGTTCTTACCAGGTACCAGCTTCGACTGCTTTAGCCTGCCTTTTCATGCTCATCTATTACTGGACAGTGTGTCATCCAGAATAAGGCTACTGCGAACAAAGTATTCTCCGAAGAGAGGTGGAACAGATCCTTCATCAGCATCGATATAGCCTTCAATTCTTGAGAAGAACCTCGCACAGGAGAAGAGTACACTCCGGGGTACTGCTGACTCAAGGCCAACCCTGGTGTGCGACAACCCAAAATTAAGACTTCGTTAGTTTTTCAGCTGAACGACAAAACAAAACATCATCATCATGCCGAGTATGCGACAGTCGTACACTGTCACTGTTCCTGAGGAGCCTCCGGCGGCTGCTTTCCCTTTCCATAAACCGGACCTGCGTAGAAAGAGTCCGCAGCTTTCCAGGTCGATGCTTGTGTCCACATTCGTCGGACTCCTCATTAATCAAGCCAAGGTGAGTGTTGCTCGCTTAAGCCTCTCCAGTTTGTAAGGGTAGTAATTGTATGTGCATCAGACATGTTGTAGAGTCTGTAATGAGTTCATTCTATTTGTCCCTGTGGAAACGCGCGGCTAGAAGCAGGATTTCAACACATTAACAGTGTTGGGTCGAAATGCATGCCGGCTGTCAGTTATGTCAGTGACGAAAAGCAAAAGTTTGAATACTGAGCTACTTGGTGAATTCTGTACCCATTCATTTCCCAACCATTTCATTGACCTTGCACTCCTAAGATCAGTTTCTCTGTAAGGACCGGTTGTCTATGATGTATCCTAGGCTACGCTGCGCGTCCCTGTGCGAGCTCAGTTGCCAATGAGCTGATTTAACTTTGCGTGCTGAAAAGCCTGCAGAATCCAAACCTGGAGTGTTGCACCTGTGATCAGTCCATACCATGGTAGTCAATATACATTCAAGACAAATGCACGGATCTTTAATCAGGGTACTGAATGGTAAAATTAAACAAAAAGCTTACTGCAAACGCGCGTACGGCTCCACACTGTTACGTAACTGATGCGGCTCATGACTTTGGCGTCGCTGCAGAGGCCTGCTACGCTTTCTCTATTCAGATATCGTTTAACCTATAGTTCAAAGACTCTGGTTGACACACTTATAACTGTCTTTATGGAACCACCATAAAATTGCAACAATGTCGAGGCCTCTAGACACATTTGCCATCCACTAAAGAGTATTCAAAGTGTCCACTGCAGTGTGCGTAAAACTTGTTAACTCAGTCGAGGGTTAAAGGTTCATTCCCGCAATTTGAAGATCTGACCAAGATTTGCTACAGTGTTGTTGTCATCTAGATAGGTGTTTAAAAACTATTCATTATTACCTCTTCCTCTGTGGTTGAAGATAAATAACATTAAAGTCATGAGGCCACCATGTTATTTTGAATCAAGCAGTAACCTAGGCCTATGCCATTATAAGTTCATGTGCAAGTGCTACAAAAGTTACTGCAACTGTCTGAGGAAGTACAGTTTTGTTTGAGGAAACAATATCAGAACTTAAGTGGCCGTTGGGATATTTATCCAAGTGTTTACTGTGCAACCACAAAACACTTTGGAACCCTTTCACTAAAAACAATTAGGCCACATCATTGCATAAGTCAGCGAGGAGCACTCAGATAAGCAGGTCTCTGAGAATGTGCTTTATCAGTGTACCGTGGATAACATACAGGTTGTGTGGAATGCTAAGGGTACTATCTACTGCAGTCACCCATGCCCTTAATAAGGCACCTGCTCACCCCAAGCAATGTGCTCAGCTCAACCTCAGGCCAGATATGGCGATATGGCATGTGAATAATAAAGGCGCTTTTTTTCTTTTTCTTTTTTTTTAACACTAAGACTCTTTTAATCTCTGGAAATATTGACTTATTCAACATAGCGGTATAGATTATACACCTACAAGTGGCGTTTCTTGTTTGTTTGTTTTTAGACATTCAGTGAGGCAAAGTAACAGCATACAGCACCTGAACGTTGGACACCATTCCTAGATTAAGTAATGCAAAGTAATGTTATGCTGAATATTTTGAGTGTAGTTAGTGAGTACTGACTCCTGTTAGCAAGTGTACAGTAACTATAAAACCACGTGTCTGCATGTCTGAGTGTGTACTTCTGTCTCAGCCAGCATGACAGATAAGGAAGTCCTTGGCCATTATCCCATTGTGAAGTAATGATTATTAGAACACCATGTTCTGTCGCGGTCTCTTTAAACTAGTGCCAGCCAATTAGCATTCCGTTCTCAGGGGGCAATGCTACTGAAGAGGCAGCCAGTGATGATGGCAACAGCTGGCGTTCCTCTCCCTGTACACACACTCTCTCTCTCTCTCTCTCTCTCTCTCTCTCTCTCTCTCTCTCTCTCTCTCTCTCTTTCTCTCTCCAGTCACCCGGCTGTTTTGGTCAAGTTTCCCCTCTTCTACATGGGGGCGTGAAAGTCGATTGTGCATGAACTTGTGAAAGGCCACACCAGTAGCCTATCTGGGCAGCTGCACAAAGCCCCATTGGGAAAATTCTGCGTTTGTTTTGACATTTCAAAGCCAACTTCGTGGTAGTGAGATATCAACAGGAACACCTGTAGCTTTCCAGAGGGCTGTGCCTCTGTGAGTGTTTATCAGAAACTGAAAGAGTGATGTTTTAAACACAGTCACATCCTTCTTGTGGTACTACAACCTAAATAGTTAGTTATACACCTAATAGCTACACACCTACTTCCCCTTTGACAGTTAAGTACTTACGTATGAAGTGTTGAAATGTGCATGTGTGTGTGTGTGTGTGTACTGTATGTGTGTATGTAAAGATTCTTGGACAGTCAATGCCATCTTGACCCTGTAACATCCAGCTAGTGTACCCTCTCAGAGATACTGTCGTCAGCAGAGGCGCTGATGCGTAGCAGTCCTCCATTTTGGCATTCCCCAAGTGTTACATTTTCACCCAGCCTCCAGTCAGCCCCGCGCCTCCTCGGAGGGGCCTGATACTATTAGCGGAGCTGGACGCATCCAGATCCTGTGAAGAGCAGCCGGTTCTTGGTCTCTTATTGACCAGCGTGACGGTGCATTGCGCAGCATGTAATGCGACTGATTGACATGTCTCTTGTTTTCATGTGATCTCGTACGCCTTCCCCTCATGCCAAAGCGTGTGTGTATGTGTGTGTGTGTGTGTGTGTGTGTGTGTGTGTGTGCCAATAGTGCTGTTGTCACTGCAGAAGTTCGCCGCTACCTCAGGCACAAGCATTTCTACTCCACCTTTAGAAAGTAAATACAAACATGCCACTACAATGAAGGTCACTACAATGAAGGATCTTATCGAAAGCCTTCATGCAGATAATATAATAATGGAGCTAATTTGAGTTCCTTCTGAGTCCCCGTGTTTACAAGCCTGTATGAAATCTACACACTGTTATGTCACCATCATAGCAAACATCGCAGTCCTCACCACTGTTACATCACATGTAAGGAGCCGCAAGCTGAGCCAATGACATGCAACTATGACAATCCACACGTACTGCCTCTACAGGTTTTAGCAGCATTGCATGAACTGTAGAATGTACCATGCATTCTTATGAGGATGTGTGGATCACATGTGTGCGTGCGTGCGTCTGTGTTTTTCTCTGTGTGTTATGTGTGTGTGTGCGAGAGAGAGACTAGGAAAAAGTGTGTTACAGTGTGTGACAGGCATGGCATCTCCCTGCAGGCATGAGAGTATCTCCAGTGTGCGGTCACATGGCTCCGAGTCACACACACACACACACCCTCACACAGTGTTCCACATACCACAGAGGCCTGTGACTGTCAAACAATATGTCTGCTCCTTAGTAGTCTTGTTTTAGAGAGCAGAAGATTAGGATTCTCATAGTTGTTTCCACTGTGTGTGTGTGTGTGTGTGTGTGGGTTTTTTTGCCACCTCAGTCTTATTTACAGTTACAGTAAAGACCAGTGTGTATGTCTGGTATATTATGTGCAAAATAACCTTCAGAGTGTATGGGCTTAGCGCTGAGCTGACCCTCATACCTATTGAGAGGCATTGAGAGAAATCTTGGTGTGAGTGTGACTCAAGTCCTATGTTTTGTTTTTTCTTCATTCTAGAACTCCAAGAATGCTCAGGGTCTGGTTGGCTTGAGGAATCTTGGCAACACGGTAAGCCCTCTCCTCAGTTTTTTATGAGACATAACAACACAAAATAAACTAAATTCAACATATTTAAGCCTGATTGTGTGTGAATGTAATAACACTGTCGTCCTCTATGACTCTTCTCTTTTCTTCAGTGCTTCATGAATTCCATCCTGCAGTGTCTTAGCAACACCCACGACCTGCGAGAGTACTGCCTCCGAAACTGCCACCTCACAGATCTAAACAAAAGCTGTAGAGCCAAGGCCGCCCTCATGGATGGTACGAGGAATCGACACAGACATTGGCCTAAGCCTAGCTGCTTGCCGTTTTGCTAATAAGATCTGTGTGTGGCGAGATGCTAAGATTCTGACTGTTGGTTTTTTTTGTGTGTTTGTTTTTTTCCATTAGAGTTTGCTAAACTGACTCAGACCCTCTGGACATCGGCTGGCAATGACGCGATAAGCCCATCCGACTTCAAGACGCAGATTCAGAAATATGCTCCTCGCTTCGTAGGATACAAGTAAGTGAGAATTTGATTTGGAATTTGATTGCTGCAATTTTTTAGCGCAGGAAAGAATGGGGCCTTTTTTTTAGAGCTTGGATGACTGCAGTATTGTATGCCACACAACTAAGAGAATCTCTCTCTCTCTCTCTCTCTCTCTCTCTCTATCATCTCTCCATAGTCAACAAGATGCTCAGGAGTTTTTGCGCTTCCTGCTCGACGGCCTTCACAACGAGGTGAACCGAGTCGTGGTGCGGCCCCGGGGCCCAGTCGAGGACTTTGACCACCTCTCGTGAGTAGCATCATCTCCACACTGCCATACACCTCAGTCTCCTTTCCACCTGTATCCCTCTCAAGAGTCACTTAACCTTACGCCTGTTTCCCATTTCACAGAGATACCGAGAAAGGAGAGCGCATGTGGAACAAGTACCTGGAGAGGGAGAACAGCAAAGTAGTCGGTGAGTAACCCCTCTCATCTGCGCGACTGAATGTCGGTATCATAGTGCTGTTTTTAGTTTTGGAGAGAGTTGTGTAAATGTGGCATTTGTGTGACTGTGTGTTTGGTGTCCCTCTCAGATCTGTTTGTGGGCCAGCTGAGGAGCTCCCTGACTTGCAATGAATGTGGCTTCTGCTCCACGGTGTTCGATCCATTCTGGGATCTCTCTCTCCCCATCCCCAAGGTTTGTTTTAATAGACTGATTTGATAAACCTAATGTACTGTATGTCATTGCATTTGGAATGAAAGTGCTACACTGCAGTATGACTTTGACCGCAATGTGACTTTGACAGCATCTCTTGTGTCCCAAACAGAAAAGCTCTGGCGAGGTGACTTTGACAGACTGCATCAAACTTTTCACCAAAGAGGACGTGCTTGATGGAGACGAGAAACCAGTAAGTCTTGCTTTGTGTGTGTGTGTGGTGTGTAGTGTGTGTGTGTGTGTGTGTGTGTGTGTGTGTGTGTGTGTGTGTCTGTGTGTGTGTGTGTGTGTGTGTGTGTGTGTGTGTGTGTGTGTGTGTGTGTGTGTGGGTGTGTGTGTGTGTATTTTGGTGCAAACCCATACTGTAAGTCTCTCTCCTGACACCTGTTTTCCTTTCCTGTCCCTCCATAGATCTGCCAGAGATGTAAATCCAGAAGAAAATGCACAAAGAAATTCACCATCCAGAAATTCCCCAAAGTCCTTGTGCTTCGTATCCTTTCTTTATGCCATGGCTATATACACTTGTGATATTTTATAATTATAAGTGACAAATTGACATAATGGAAGAGCTGTTGTGCAAGGGGCCACATTCACATTCAAGTGCCCCAGAGTTTGACTCCAATTTACAGTAGTTCCCTTATGTCACATAATTTTTTCTCTCTCCTCTGTTAATTATAAATTACTGAACTGTTGAAATGGTTGGCCCTTAACTCTGCCTCTAACTCAGACTTGAAACGCTTCTCTGAGCCTGGACGTGTGAAGACTAGCAAGCTGTCCACATTTGTCAACTTCCCTCTCAAAGAGCTGGACCTCAGGGAATTTGCGTCCGAGAACAGTGGTGAGTACAGTGAAATGGACCTACGGTACCTAAACAAATGTGTCAGACGTTAACTTACAGTTACTTTAACACTACCAATGAAAAGAAAAATCTTATCTAAAAGATGAAAAGAATATATGAATAATCCTGTCCCTTATCTATTTTTCCTATGTTTATAGCAACTGGTATCTACAATCTGTATGCAGTATCCAATCACATAGGCACAACGTTGGGTGGGCATTACACAGCATACTGCCGCAACCCCGTCCTTGGGGAGTGGTACTCCTATAATGACTCAAGGTTAGTATCTACTGCACTACTTTTACACAATACTAGGTCAGGGCAGAACTGACAATTGTGTCAGTGCAGAACTGGCCATTTTGTAGGTTTTCAGTGTGTATTATTCTAAGACAGGGTTCTGTGTCCCAAAACATAGTTTCCAACTAAGTTAGTGACTTTGGTGGTTGCTATGCAATATCCCCTTGCCAACCAACTAGTTGCTAACTGGTTGTTAACTAGTTGCTAACTGGTTAGCAACAGTGCTTTTGGGAAACAAATGCCAGTTCTCCATTTCAGACTTTAAAAAAAGAAGTTAAAAACAAAATGGTTCAATTGAGATTTTCTCAGTAGTTCAACTTACTCTCAACATTTACTCACTGTTCATTCACTCACTGAATTGACTTTCTCTCTCTCACCACCCACCACTCACTTCTCTCTCAATAGGGTGAACCCCATGTCTTCCAGTCAAGTACGCAGCAGCGACGCCTACGTGCTCTTCTATGAACTCGCAACTTCATCACGCCTGTGATGTGGGGCCACAGGCTGAGCCTGCAGCTTGGAACTAACTTAAATGACCGACTCACTCACTCCAGGGGCTAACCGCTTTGCGTTGGAGCCAACTACTGTATCTCTCCACCTAGCACAGCCGAGGCCCAAGCCATAGACTGAACCTATAGATGGCATCCAGCTACAGTTTGACATTATGGCGGAGCGGGACTCTGAAAACGACGTCAGAGAGATAATCAGACTCCAGAGAACATAGCCCCAACTCCAGGCTCCAAGCAACAGTGTGTCCTAGGGACATGAATGAAGACTGTACTGTACTGTACTGTGGCTGAGGACTTAAATAAAAGCTAATGCCCATAGTGGGAGCTACTTGACAGGGACTCATCTCACTCCTCCATGGACGCTCTCCTCTCTTACACTCCCTGTCAGTGACTGCTGTTACTATGGTATCAGAAGGAGAGGAAGACAAACTCATTTTGTCTCACCTGGGATATTTGGGCCAACAGGTCTGGACCGTGGCTCTGCTGAATGAGCAGGACAACAAATAGTGTGTGTGTATGTGTGTGTGTGTGTGTGTGTGTGTGTGTGTGTGTGTATGATTGTTTATGGACAATATTGTTAACTATCTATTTGCACTGTGCAAGTGGAGCGCTAAAAAACCTTAGCTAGGCCACATTGATGTCAAGCTCAGAGATGACTGTGGCTATGCTAACAACCTCAGCTCTTCCTCTAATTTATCTGATTATTTAATGCTGCTTGTCGTAGCACTTTCTTTGAATCTTCGCTGTGGCACAAATAGATTGTCTTGTGTCGCCCTCTGGTGGCAGGCTATGGAGCATTTTGGTCAAATAACATAAAGAAATCTATATATATATATATAAAACACACACAAAAAACAACTATTTTTTATTGCACTAGTTCAGAAGATGTCTTTACTACTCAGCCAGCAAACCTATGTGCTACTCAGTGTGTTTGTGGTCCATGGTTTGAACAAACCATCATCAAATAACAAACAGAAACAACAAATCTCCAGGTCGTATAGTTCTTGAAGACCTCAATAACAAAGCTCTGCACCTAGGGTTCCCATAGGAACCCAAACAGTTCCTAAATGCCTGGTGAGTGCCTCTGCAACCATATTTGGTTCTTTTCCTTGTTATCAAGTAACCGTGGAGACTGGATTAGTGCTGTGGTATCATAAGTGAAGTATTTTGTGGGCTGAAATGACAATGTTTCATGGCTGTGTGTGATGTCACTCATGATGAAGGTGGCGGAAAGTGCAAATGAATTCTCTCAACTTTTTTTTGAGAAGTAACTTGGTGTATGTAAATAAAATTGAATTTATCTGTTCCAACTATTAAAGTTTCTGGATTTTCTTCTTTTACCAATTAATGTAAGTGACATGGCTTGATGATATAGGCCTACTACTTCAGGATATTATTATTAGTTATGGAGATGAAATTCTGATAGCAATAGCATTGCCATATTTATTTTTAAAATTAAGATGATTTTTAAAAATTCTTTCTTCAGTGTAATTCACAGTATATTGATTATAGTGATCATGAAGGTGGCCATTGACGTAATAAGAGACATAACTTTTTTTATGCCACGTACAATAGGTTTATAGTAGGCCGACGGCAAATTACATTCCAGATTTATTATGGCGAAACTAATCTCACTGCCTGCAGTTTTATGGCCTCATTTCAGACTAGTTTAAGAGGACGATAAGTACTGTCAGATAATCTGATCTTTTTCAGCCTTGTAACATTTTCTTACATCACGCGAATATCTGCTCACAGTCCATTATCTATCCTATGGACACACACACAGTATATTATCATCATCCGGGCTTTTCTATCAGGCTTACCACTACCTCTGGCTCAACTTGCCCAGGTTTGCCATTTAACAATCCACTTGGAATCCACCCCTGGATTGATGAACTGTAAATAAAGGGGCAGTGTGTCCCCCAAATCATGACAAAATACATAGAATTTGATGGCGATCAGTGAAGGGAGGGACAAATTCTGGTGTGTAACTTCTTTGAACTGAACTATATGGTGATAAATCTGAGAAGAAACATTAAAACTGCAACATCATCCAAAAACATGTACAGCACCTGCACCTATTTGCAGTAGTACTAAACCACCACTAGATGGCAATGTCTGTAAAGTGACCTTAAAGAACATACAGTATATGAGGATAATGTCCTGTCATTGCACTGTTAGCATATTATAGAAAAATACATACAATATTTTTTAAGGTCTTGTAAGAGGTAGGCTTGTTCAGTTTATCTCAATTGAACTGCAGACACAACGTTTTGTTTATTTACATAATGTTACTTTAATTTGTGCTCTCTGTGCTCTTTCTAAAGATCAGAAATCTAAAGTTAAAGAATGTATCTTCATAAATGTATGTGTTTGCATGTTTGTGTGTTTGTATGTATGTGTCTTTCAGGCAGAGGGGGAAGCCTTCAATAGAGCAGTAATTACCACATGCTTACTCTGAGCCAGCAGTGGAGGAAAGAGGGATCATCCTGAAGTGACCTCCACACACACACACACACACACACACACACAGAGAGATAGAGAGAGAGAGAGAGAGAGAGAGAGAGAGAGAGAGAGAGAGAGAGAGAGAGAGAGAGAGAGAAAAATAGAGAGAGAGAGTATGTGTGCAAAAGCTGTGTGTGTGTGTGTGTGTGTGTGTGTGTGTGTGTGTGTGTGTGTGTGTGTGTGTGTGTGTGTGTGTGTGTGTGTGTGACTGAGTAATTACTGTTGTGCAAATGTGATATAATCAAAATGTGAATTCAGGATTGTGCTTAAATCAGCCTGTCAACTTTGGGCTGATGTAGGACATGTAAAGACATTTTTGATAAACATATTTGAATTAGATTGTGTCTGCCACTCTCTCTCTCTCTCTCTATATATATATATATATATGTGTGTGTGTGTGTGTGTGTGTGTACTGGTGGTGTGTGTGTGTGCATGCAGAGTGTCCGAGCACATGGGCAATTTTGGTGACTCTGCGGATAAGGTTTCCAGGCTAAGACAGATGATCTGTTTGCGAGGAGCCTAATTTGTGAGGAGAAGAAGGATAGAATTATCTCACCTTGACTGGCCGCTACTGACACTGGTAACCCTATGCCCATGCAGGCACTGCCCACTTGCGCTGTGAGACACTGGCCATTGTCTAAGTCTCCAGTCTACAGTACTGATGAGCTTCAGTGTGTCATTCCCACACTATGTCAATGTCTCTCTCTCTCAGCCCTCAAGGCTACTGTCTCACATTACTAAGTTCACAGTGTAGCCACAGTATGTAGCTTTAGTTAGTAGCTGCTGTCGCTTTCAACAGCAGAAACTACGTCAGCAGGAAGCAGGCAACAGAAAATCTTGATCTGTTACAGTACAATGCATATGTGTGTGTGTGTGTGTGTGTGTTTAACTGTCCGGATCTTTCACATGCATTCACATAGTGTACATAGACATGCACCTTACGCACAATCCTCTCTGCTCTCTCCTTTTAGCTTGGGGGGTTTAGACGTGCTGGCTGCTGGGTGCTGTAGGCTAGTGGATTAAATTGGATCCTGTTTAGAAAGCAGCTGTTCAAAGAGGTCTAAATATTTGATGTGCTGCCCTGTTAGGATGGGAGCAGAAGGAGACGGAGGCTGGGAGAGAGGGGGTGGGGGGTGGAGTGGGGTGACTACAACTCGCTTACCTGCTTTTTACAGCCCTCTTCCTGACATTTTTTTTCTTCAGTTTCTTTTTTTTTTTTTTTTCTTTTGCAGGCTCCAACAAGGCTCTATGCCCCTGGCAGGCTTAACAGCTGCTGTGGTCCCTGGTTAAGGCACCAGCTCTTCCTGCTCCTCTGCAGTTCATGCATGGGATGGGAGGGAAGAGGAAGGAAGGAAGACAACAAAAAAAGGGATGACCCCTCCCTCTCCATTTCACTTTCAAATGGACTTCATGATGAAAGCATGGCCTACACAGTATAGTAGTATACTGTATAGCACTATTTCAGTACTGTAATAGAACCTGTCAGTATCTTCAGTTGTACAGGCCTATAATATGTCATCCATATGTTTCGTATTTATTTTATCTAAAATTTCGCAAAAGTATTTTGGACACTGTTATTGTCCCTCTTTTTCAGCATTATACTATTCAAGCCTCTATTCAGCCACTAAAATATTAACATAGCGCAGAGGAAGACTGCTGGCATGCATTCCAGCTCTTGAAGATGTCCTCAGTCTGTTCCCCTTAGGTGTGGGGTGAATCCAAAACAATCACTGACAAATTACAGCTTCTGACTTTTTTTCCTTCAATCACTATACCTCCAATACTGTATGTGCTTGTTCTAAGCAAAATGTTTATCTTACAATACAGTGGTCAGATGGTTAAAAAGATTGTGACCCCCTTCAATTTTAGGCTCCAGATGTCTTGCATTCTTTCCAACATTTGCTTATTGTGATATCTCTGCTTTTGACTTTCATTCATTTTAAGGACATGTTTAGCACTATAGTGCCTCTATACTCAGTGGAGGACTGCCCCTATTGTAACTGTTTAGAGTAAGGTTCATTTCTCAAAACTTCATTAACCTTTATCAACCTAAAGTCTTCATCAAAGTCTGAATTACATGTAATGGGGTAGTTGAGATTATACTAACTGCATAGTGACATCTTAATAGAAAATTTACAGACCATATATAACAAGCATGACATTTTATTTAGAAACACTTTTAAAAAACAAGATACAGCTCCTGTACTTCCCTTTCTAATGCTTTGAAATGATGATGTATACTGACATACGGCAGGAAGTGTCCATGTCATTGTTATTATGCACCTGAAAAGCCAGGTACTGCTTTACGTAAGTAGGGCAGAGTAGCAACCCTTCATGACACTTTTCTACACCAATGGTACGCCTTCTGGATGAACAAGCCTTGCAAATTGAAACAATTATTATCTTTCCAACTGTAGCCGGTAGTATGCTGAAAACAGCAAGGGGTAATCCAATGTTGCTATAATACAATAGCATCTTGAAAGGCTAAGATTTATTGATCTGAAATATAGCTATTTTACAGCTTTACACAAGGTTCTGAAAAAAATTAACCTGAATGGTCAGTTGGCTATAACAATATTAGAAGACATGTTCTAAAAGCAACTAGAAAGATGTCTGCATTCTGCATTCTGCATCAGTAGTGTGCAGGTTTCTCTAACCGTCCAATCTTCCTCTCAACTTGACTATTGCAAATATCATTCCACCTGAGAGAAAAAGTATAATCACACTATTAAAAGTACATAAAATACAACAAAGTGCCCTGTGACCATGTAATATGGAGCAAATCATCACACTGCTAATCGTATTTGGTTTGGGTGGGGATTGGGAAGTAAATTACCATGATTTGAATAGGGGTATTTGAATGAATTTGGATATTTGGGTGGAGGAGGAAAAACAACTTTGAGGTTTGGTTTCTGACTGAGTGAGTTAGCATAATCATTTTGCTAATTTTCTATTTAAGAGAGTAAAAGATGTGATGAAAATAATGCTTTACCTGTTTTACTGAATATTTATTAAACAACTGTTTCTTATAAGACCTTCATAACCACATCTTGAAAACTTTAATTCCATGCTAAACAATTTGAGAGGTTCTATATTGAGCTACAGCATTATTTCTATTAGAAACTAGAAAAGCACTCGGAGAGTGCAGACCTCCACCGAGGCAATGTGGTCACTGACACAATATAGATTCCAGAAGGCATTCTGGACCACCGGTTACCACCAAAATCTAAGGGGTTCTTGCTTTGGCAAAGACACACCTCTGGTAAAAAATTTCATCCAAATCCATGCATAAATTTCCAAGCTATTTTATACACAGACAGACAGACAGACAGATAGACAATCACCGAAAACATAACCTCCTTGCCAGAGGTACAGTAACTAACTCTTGTATGGCAATAGTGTGTTGACACATACCTACTGCAGTCATTCCACTGATAGTCCCCACTGCGAGACCTACCAAAAAGCCAGAGAAATGAACAGAACCTGAAGCTGGCTGGTTGCTGTTGGTGGTGTTCTGTTGGATTGAAGATAGTGACTCGTCTGTTTGTGTGGTAGTACTCGTCAGAGGAGGGGACACACGCTCTGCTGGCATTGATTCAGAACTCACAGAAGCAGATTTTGTTGAGACTGGACCACCCACAGATGTCTTGAAAACCAAAAGGATCTCTGTTGGGTAGAAAGACAAGAAATTAATTCTTTGTATCACCTCTTATAAAAATATATATATATATTTTAGGTGACTCTTTCAAGAAACAAAGTACCGAATAGTAGAAGGAGTCTATCCATATTTGCAGTTTAAAAAACTGATACTTCACAAAGGTCCTTTCATAAGAAAATACATTTAAGGGGAAAAAGTGTCAAATTTCCAGTTGATATAAATGTCACTTAGTATACAGACACGACTTTTCTACAAACTCCATAAGCAACTCACAGAGGCACAGCTCCTGTGCTTGGTCATCATATCTTCTCTAGGATGTTCAAAGGCTTACTGGTCTTTTTGCATTCAAATGGCGGGTCATAAACAACATGAAACCTAAACAGATAATACATATGAGAATGGGTGCCATAAAAGAGCTTTTTCTTTCTCAGTACATCCCTCTGTTAGCTGATGGAATACTGATATGATGGCTCCAAGGAGGGACAACGCCAGTAAAGATCTAAAAACAGCACATAAGTAAGAGTAGTTAGGCATATCAAACTGACAATAGTTAAAAAAAGAATGTGTAACTGTTTAGCAACATGTGTAGACCTATGGAATGTGCTAATATATGGATTACAGATAGGGCATATTGATTATTTACTCAAAATATTTCTAATGTCAATATGGCACATGACAACAGAGGAACGACTGTATGACAGCCAATTGGCCCAGAGAGAGAGAGAGAGAGAGAGAGAGAGAGAGAGAGAGAGAGAGAGAGAGAGAGAGAGAGAGAGAGAGAGCAACGTCACTGGTTAGCCCATGTGGTGGTCTAGGGTGAGTGGGAGGGAAGAACTGGATTAGGGGCTCTGTCCAACAGGGCCCATAGAAAACAAAGGGGCTCCTGTACATGCGGGCATAATCAGCACCGAACGACCTGAGGGTCACTAAGCCCTCACACCATAGCCCTCTGCCACAGTGAGCATGGAGTTACAGGAATTTACCCAACACTCAGACATAGGCTACACAAGCCAAATTTAGGCTACCAATTTAGGCCTAACTAAACGCTATAAAATAATATAATGTGCTAGGGCTGCAAATTCATGTTTTAAAGATACTGTATATATGATAAATTGCATCTGTGTGTGTGTGTGTGTGTGTGTGTGTGTGTGTGTGTGTGTGTGTGTGTGTGTGTGTGTGTGTGTGTGTATTTTTGCAAATAAACAGAAAGACCAGATATAGGGGCCTACTTCTCTGTTTCACATTTGCTTCCTTGCGGAGACTGAACTCCTGCAATGATGCTTAGCAGAGATACTCAAGAATGAACCTATTTGAAACAGGCTACCATGGTGGAGGTTACCATAGCCTACTGTTACAAACTAATGGAAGGATGCTGAAATAGCTTCTGGCTCGTAAAAAAAGCCTTTAACATAGACTACCAAGCCTTTAACAGTTTTAAAACTGATGGGTACAGAGTGTGTATCTAATTTAAGTGAAGTCTAGAGGGCGCTATACTGCAAAATTAAAGGCGCCTTTTCTCAAAGTTGAGGCTGTAGCATTGCACAGGAATTAAGACTGCTTGTCGAGTTGTGGATGAATGCTAACGGTATCCATAAACTTGTCCTTACGAGAGAAATAGTCATTTCCGCAGGCGTAACGCTATATAAGAAACCTCAAGGATAAAAACACTGCATTATGACATTTCTAAAGCTGGATTTCTTTTGTAATCCTGTGAGATGTAGCTAGCTAGTTGGCTAGCTTGTTTGTTGGCCACCGGCTTTGCGCCAGGAGTAAGACCAATCAATCGCCGGCTGCCTTCACCGCTAGTTTTTGTGTACAGAGTACTGCTGCTGAGGCAAGGGAAACGCGCAGCGGTCACCGGTGACTGGACCTGGTGGCGTGAGAACTACGTTAGCTAATGCAGTCAAGTGTATATAGCAATTTCCAGTCACCGGTTTTCAAATAAGGTGTTTAAATTACGCCGCCGAAGGTCGACCCAGATTATAATAATAGATATATCTTAGCTAGCCGGACAAGTGCTGCGCAAGGATGTTGCAAGTGCTTGGTTGCGGCGTCGTGGTTTTTCCAGGTCTGTTCTTCCTTTTTCGAAAAGTCCTACCGTCCATTTTCAAACACTGGACCGATGCTGACGTTGTTCTTGTTAGCGAGAGGTAAGTAATTTTATCCTTTATTCCTAGCTTCTGAAATTACATTGCCAATAATCCTCCCCTGGCGGATCAGTACCCGTTATTTGCTGGAAAAGAGGCGAACGGCCTCATGGTTTAGGCAAGTTAAGCTGAGAAGTAAATTTTAGCTAACCTAGCATAAATTAACTTGTGTAAACGTTTGCCAGCGCAAACTACACAACTTAATGTTGCATCTAACGTTATCTAATGAACATTCCGCGTTTGTCACAGGGTAACGTTATCATACATGCTAGCTGAGCGCTCTTGCGTGAAATAATAACCCTGTTACATTAAGTAGCTAACAGTGTAGCTGTCCCGTTGCTTGGTTTACAGAGACTTTCATTGATTTGGCTTAATATCGTAATTCAAAACGTTAGTTTAAGATGCCCTGCTAAAGCCTGACTCGAACTTGCCTTGTTCAGAGGAGAGACAGACAGTCATGGTGGATGCTTGATGCTCATTTCAAGTATGAGTGAGTGTCCTGTCTAACTGAAGTTAGCGTTACACAGACGGGTCAGTGTTATTAACTCTGCTTAGCAACATTTCAGCAGTTTAGAAAACTATCTGACTATGTAAATCATAGAATTAAATTCAATCTACTATTAATTTAAATGCAAGTTATTTGCCCAATTCAAATGTCACGTCACGTGCAATATTACCAAACTTCGCCTGACTGTTCTTGGGCTTGTAAAGATGTATTTCTTTTGCAAGACAGGCAGCCTGCCAACTCTAACACTGTAATTTACAGTTAAATCTAGACTGATGGGACCTAGCCTGCTCAATTTGACATGTCATTTGGTCTACTTATTAGTGGAACATCGGTCAAAGTTATAACTATATTACTCATTCACTTTTGAGTCTTGAATCACTCTGAACTGAGGGAATTGAGAGACTTTCATTATCTATCATAAATCACAATACTTATGATTCTCTGAGACTGCACTGTATTTTAACAAATAGGCCGCATGTCATTCTTATTGGACGCTATCCTTCACGTGACGCGGTGCTAAACTGCTTGGGTGTTTCTCTTATGGGGTGCTTTTATCTATCGTAAGCAAACACGGCCTGTGACAAACCGATATGAGGTCAGCTCAGAATCGCCTGAGCTGAAGGATAATGAAGTTTTTGAATCGTCCGCTGATTTTCCCTACAGTCTCTCTAAGTCGCTTAAGGCTGTAGCAGAGCAACCCAAATCCGTATTCATAGTCTCTTCTGTCGCACAGTTACCATCCTGGCACCACAATTTCGATGGTAACTGCATAGGGGGTTTCCCCCCAAAATAATAGGCCTATGTAAGTGTAAGTCTGTTAAACATAGGCTACTCAATAATGCGTCCACTTCCGTAGTGTATTCATTTATATAACCTACATGGAAAAGAAGCCTGCATGGAAGGGGAAGTCATTCAATGTGCCAGTGTCCTGATAGCAGTACTTTATCATTCCTCACTAGAGACGTGTTTTCTGCCATATCGGCTGTAACGGGCACAAGGCTGCAGGGTAAAACTGTCTTCCTCTGTCCTTGTACTTTAATCCTAAAGCTTCAGGGAGGGGACAATGCAAGGTGGTCAATAAGGCTTCTCCAACCCGTTATCCCGTTTTCTACAGTATCTGAAGATGAGACGGGCCGTTCCTGATAATGTGGTGTATTATTTCAGGATTTCTTGGCTTCGGTTTCGGACACGATTTGAAAACGCTGCATCTGCGTTCTTGGTCGAACAGTTCTAAAGTCCACTCTGATGTGTTCTCTCTCTCCCCCTCTGACCAATCAACCAAAGCAAATTGTTTGCCATGTACTTTATCCTTCATTGAGCTCAGTCCACTGACTTCTACCCTAGTGATGGAAAACTAGACTGGCTGACAGGGGGTGCACAGAAAGCACAGTCGTCTTGGAGTCCGGCTTGGAAATGTGTCAGAGAGGTGTTAATTAGTGAACACCCTGCATGGTCATCGTTCTCACCGTACAGCAAAAGCTATTTATCTGTTCCTGCAGGTTGATGTGTGTGCACGCACAACGTGCATGTGCACTCTCTTAAGTTGTTTGCCTGCTCTCAAGTGTTTTGTTGACATCTACCCACCCCTCCCCCACCTTCACCCCCCTATCCTACCCCTACTCCCCACCGAATCATGTCTCTGTCGTCAATCGGGCCCAAGTTCCGAGTACTGGCCAAAGCAGGCATCCGTGTGGAGCTCCCTCTCCTTCTCCACGCTGAACGGCACACTCCATTAACCACGAAGACGCAAGCTGAGCCAATTTCCCCCTAACACGTTTCAGCCCCACTGAGTAATGAGGGGAGGAAGAAAAGAAAAAGAAAAAAAACTCGGGAGGCAGAGTCCATCTAACATGGCGGACTAAGGTTGCCCTCCATGGCTGGCCCGAAAAGAATGTGTGTGTGTGTGTGTGTGTGTATGCGTGCCTGTGTACATGTTTGTGTTGGCCAATGCATGTATGCAAACGTGAGAGAGGGAGACAAAACAAAACAAAGGCAACCTTTTCCTCTCCCGTCCGGGCCAGCTCCCCCCTCTGTTCCTCGCCCCAACTCAAAAAGGAGGAGAGTGGACACAAAGAGTGGATTGTGCAAATCTGGGTCTTGTGACAGTGTTTCCGAGTGCGAGGCACAGAAAAATCAGTGGGCTGGGGGCACTCAACCGAAGGGGGGTGGGATGGGGACTAACTCAAGCATGAGTTGACAGGCCAGGCTCACGTGTCCGCCGTTGTCATGCCGAGGAAGCCACAGGCTAGCCTGGCTACGGCGTCAGCCACTTGACAGTCTCGGGGAGTTTGCTTCACTTCCTCAGGCTCAAAACACTCTCAACAGGTCAACCTTCCAAGAACCCCCGCCCTCCCCCCTTTCGACCCAGGCTTTTTTTGTGTGTGTGTGTCTTTTTAAACTTATTTCTTGGTCTTTCTGCCTCTCCTCTGATAAGCAAGCAAGGAAGGAAGGATAAGAGGTGTGTCAGGAAGAGAATGGGAGAACGGGATTGGGTTGTGATTTGGCGGATGATGGTGGCTCGCACTCAAACCCAAGTAACCCCCGCCCCCCTCAAAAGAATTGAACTATAGGCCTAAGCAACAAGGCCGGATGTTAATTTAAAACACCATTGCTGTAGCAGGCTTAGGCACCCCATACATTCCATATGTATGCAGAAGACTATCGCTTTAGTGAGCCATTGTTGCTTATGGCACTGGGTCACTCTTTCAGTTCATAAAGGGATAAAGGGTAAACTCAATAAGGCACAGAGGGGATGATGCAATGTAATTAAGTCTAAGCATTTGCTAAATCTCTATGGTAATGCCGGTGTTGGCTGGGGGCCCACAGAGAAGCCGTAATCATAATTCCAGTCGGATATTGTATCATCATATTTCAGAATCACTTAGCACCTTCTAAGGTTTCTGTTTGTGCTTTTTTCTTGCTATTATGGAAGCTCATCTTGATAATGGCTGTCGGATTTACCTGACAGGGGCCCACATAGCTAGCTACTGTCTGCTCCAAGGGGTTAAACCATCTGGTAATTGTGACATTTGGCCAGCAGGTACCCACACAGCAGGTCTGCGTGACAAATATAGTTCTTCTGTGAGTCAGCGTGTGGAATCTCTGTGTGTTCTCTTCCTCAACAGTGTGGAATCTGTGTGTGTTCTTTTCCCTCAACAGGCTGGTGTCCTCGGTCCACGCCATCATGGCCACCACCGCTGGGGTGATCGTGGTATCCTCATGCAGGGGCAATGTGATCAGCGACAAGTAAGTACCGTAACCTCACTCCCTGTGAGCGTTGAGTTCACCAACCCAACATGACCTTTGGTTGAGGTCAACCTGACATGAGAAGGGCAAAAAAAAAAAAAATGCTTAAATAATAGTTTCCCTTTCCTGCTGCATCCCTGTTACATGTAGATTCCACTTCCTATTAGCTGCTAAGCTTAAACCAACTGCCCAGCAGTTTGATTTATTTACTTAGTTTTAGCATAGTTTGAATAAGAATTGTAAATATAGTTTGTCACAGCGACTTAGCATTGGCGCTTACAGCAGGGCACATTTGCACAGGGAGCGCATTTACGCTGCGTGTCTTAGCGCAGATCAGCTACATGCTAATGCCTGAGCCCCTACTTGAGCAGCCACTAGAGAGGTAATTACGGCCGTTAGTCCCCTCCAGATGGCTGGCCTTTTTTGATCCACCTTCACTCCAGCTTCACATCTGCTCACTCACGTCCCTGCCCTGCCCCGTCCTGTCCTCTCTCTCTCTCTCTCTCTCTCTCTGTGTGTTAAGAACGCTGTGGTACGTGGGTTTGATCCCCAACCCTGGCGTGCCAGCTGTTCCTCCCCACAACAGTACATTCTCGCCCAACGTCACACCACTTCCCAACCCCACCCTCCATTGCCCTCTGGCTGGATCAGAACCTGTGGCGGTGGTGTGACCTGCCACCTGGCCGTCAAGGAACAGGCTGCGGTAGGACAACGTAATGGAGTAATCCGCTCCCTCCACCCTCAACCCCACCCCCACACCCCAGACCCCGCCCCCTTGGCTGCCCTGCCAGGAGGGCCCAGTGGGTTAAAAAAAAAAAAAAAAAAAAATCTCCCAGCAGCCCCGGTAATCCCCCCGCTGCGGCTTAAGCGCTGGGCCTGAGCGCGTGAGCAGCAGACATGATCCTGAGTGTTGAGGGGCAAAGAGCCACAGTCAGCGTGGCCAAGGCCAGTAAGGTCGCGCCCGGGGAAGGAAGTAAAGAAGTGAACATCTTTGCGCTCAGTTCGTTTTTAGGTCAATGTGTTCTTGCTTGTGAATATGAGCTGTGTGTGTGTGTGTGTGTGTGTGTGTGTTTAGCAATATGATTTTGAGTATGGCCAGTGAATATGCCAGAGTTGTAGGAATGTAAATGTATGAAATTTTTCCAGGTCAAGAATTTCTAACCATATGGGCGCAGTTTAACTGTTTAGCTTTAAGTGAATATGATTGGCTTGGCATCTGTATGCTTGCGTGTGTGTGGGTATGTGTGTGTGTGTGTGTGTGTGTGTATGCATGCTTGTGTGCAGGCGTGCATACACATGCACACAACCACAGATCTCCAGACACATAGTGAAGCGCAGCTAAATAATCTGTGTGAGCTTGTGTAACCCTCCCCCACACACACACACACACACAAATAGTTTACGATACGTGCTCCAGTATGTGTAGCGAGCTCATTGGACGTAATTAATCAGATCACACAGCCTGTATTAGTGAGCTCGTATGGCCGTTGAGGTTGCAATTAATAGAAGCGATTAGTGACCGGGGCGTTTGGCGAGTTTGACTGATGTAAACTCAATACAGCTACAGTAGAAGTGTTAAGTCATTTTATTTCACAGGGAAATTTGAGACTTGTTCCTTATAGAATGTCATCAGTCTCACTCTCTTTCTTTCCTTTTTTTCCACCCTCTCTCTTTCTCCCTTTGCTCTTTAGGCATTGGCTTGCCACCTATTTTGTCATCTGGTATGGCGTGCCCTACATGTCGTATGACATCTTTGCCATGTACCTCAGCCACTACTACCGCTTCCGGGTCAAGGGTCACGAGGAGTACAAGAAGCACTCGTGGCGGACCGTCAACTCATTCGTGCGCCGGGAGTTTCTGCTGGTCCTTCATCACATCGCCCTGCTGACCATCCTGCTTCCTGTGACTCTGGTGAGAGACGGAGAGAGAAAGAGAGAGAGAGAGAGAAAGAAAGAGAGAAAGGGAGATGAAAATAGAGTAAGATGGCGGCAGGGAAAAGACTTTCCCCTCTCCCCGCCTCCCTGTCTGTCTGTCTGCTTGCACTTGTCCACCCAATCACTGTTATCATTACTCTGACCCATCAACACCCCTGATTAGACACACAGACAGGCGCTGACGCATGCACGCAGGTCCCAGCGCGTGTATCTGTGTGTGTGTGTGTGTTTGTGTGTGTACACGACACACACACACACACACACACACATACGTACATACACACGTACATGCACGCTCCGCAGCTAATATTTCAGTCCGTGGGAGGCAGGTGGTTTGGAAACCTGGCCCCCGTGGTTGTTTTGTAGGCCTGTCAGTGGCAGTGGTAGCGGCGGTGGCGATATGAGATCGCCTTACCCACGCCTCTATTATTCAGAGCCCAGCTGCTGCACTGATCCGCCGGCCCGCCCCCACGCATCCATTGTGTCCCTCCCACACACACTCGTATAACACACACACAAAACATACAAACACACACACACACAAAACATGCATATACACACACACACACACACACACACACAAACATGCACACACACACACTACACATACAAACACACACACACACACACACAAACATGCATACACACACACACACACACACACACACACACACACACACACACACTAAACATACAAACTCACACACACAAAACATGCATACACACACACACACACACACACACACACACACAAAACATGCGCGCGCACACACACATACATATACTCATCAAATACACACAGACACACACACAATAGCATACAGTATGCACACACAGCTTGGGTAACACCCATATCAGTGGCCCATCAGACAGATAAAACTTACTGTTTGCTAAGATGGGTGGATCGGGGATGCGGTTGGTGGGGTTGAGTGGTTGAGGGGACTAAAATGCTTTGACAGGTGTTTTGGTATCTGTAGCTCTTGATTTAATCACCAGTGTTTGATTGTGTTGTTAGCTCACAAACAAGAATACGAGTCCCGCTGATAAGGTGGATTCTCTCAGAGGCTAACTTCATTGTAGTTTTTTGTTTGCAGTGTGGCCATTCAGTCATTCATTCAGAATTTGCAATCAGCCGTCGTCGTACCGAGACTAGTCGGCTTTATTCTGTGTCTGATAATAAAGTTGTATTTCACCTAAATAAAAGGAAGGTTATTTGATGTTACGAAAACAAAAAAAAGTACAAAGGCAGTTCAGTAATTAGGCAGGTCAACTAATTGCCACCATTTAGGACGGGTAGAGGTAAAAATTAATCGGCGCTTCACTTGTCTCACATCTCCCAGCCTGTTCCCTCAGACAGGTGAGCCGAGTTCATGGCTCTTATCCGTGGGGCAGATGTGTGTTGGGGACATCAGGCTGTGTCAGTGTCGGCTCCATTAGTCTTTGCACAGATGGCGGGTCTGTCTCGCTGTCTCTGCCCCTGCTTCATTAGACAAGCCAAAGCCACTTCATCCCCATCAGACTTAACTGCTGTAGTGGCAGCACAGCAGCGTCCCATCTCTCACTCTGTGACTCTGAACACAGGAACACCCTTCCTACCCCACCCGCCACACACACACACACACACACACACACACCCCTCTGCCCTCCTCCCCCATCGGGCTAGCGAGACGACCAGGCCAGTCGGCGCTGTCTTTTTGCGTTATCAGGTCAATTTGGTCCCGTGTCACTCACCGTGGGGTGGGGGAGGGGGGTAGTCTGAGGTCCTTGAGCAAGCGTTCCCCTGTGGGTCATTATCTCGCTATCATTACGACGTGTCCGCTCGCGTTATCGTTGTTTAGGTTTATCGCCAGCGTATTCCGAGACTCCTGTCTGTTTGTGTGCCCTGTTTGTGTGTTGTGTTGTGATGTGATGTGCTCTGCCCTGCTCTGCCCGTGGCCTTGGGAGTGCTGCTGCTGCTACTGCTGCTGCTGCTGCTGCTGACGCTGTGCCCTTCTTCTCTCTTCTCTTCTTCTCTCCTCTTCTCTCCTCTTCTCCTCGCTGGTGCTCAGTTCCTTAGGAAAGACCAGGGAGACTTCTTCATTGGCTGCCTCTTTCTCACAGAGCTCAGCACGCCCTTCGTTTCTCTGGGGAAGATGCTCATCCAGGTGAGATACCCTCTTGGAGAGGCTGAAGTGTATTGTGTACACACTCACACACACACACACACACACACACTCTCTTATTCACTCTTGTTTCTTGTTGGTACATAAACAACACCAGTGACCTACATGCAGCTTTGTACATGGTTGAGAGATTGACACACACACACACACACACACACACACACACACACACACACACACACACACACACACACACATTCACAGCTACACATTTACATGTCTGTGCATCTTAAACAGGTTCAAGCTTTTTTACTCAGCACTCTTGCAGAAGCCATTGCCGCAGCCAAAGGAAATAGATTGCCAGTCAACAGTTCTGGTTGCTTTTTAAAGGACTTTGTCAGTGAGCCAGTGGCAGAACTGCTGGCCCCTTAAGAAAACAGTCTGGGGGGTTGGGGGTTGGGGGGCCCTGCTCGGCTATCTGTTGTTCTCAATTCTGCTGACTCCAAACTCAGAAAATTCGCTTGATCAAGAGGAATCTCCTTCCGTGACTAGGCACTGTCCTACTCCTGCTCAGCCACATATACACTGCACCCTGGTGGTTAGTTTAGGGAATGGCAACGTTTCCAGTTTCCAGGTTGCCTCTCTCCATTGGCAGGGGTCCCCTGATGGGGGAAAAGCACTGTAGAGCTGTGTTGATATTAGTGACTTCTGTCTTTAGAAAACTGCGCAGATAGAAAAGTCACAGTTAAAATCGATCAGAATTTGTTATATTGAAGCATGTACAGTATGATGTATAATCTCTGTTATGAATGGAACTCGTTACTATTCTATTTGTTATTCCTATCTTTCGCCCTGTGCCTCACTGTTTGTCTATTTCTCTCTCTCTCTCTCTCTCTCTCTCTCTCTCTCTCTCTCTATGTCTCTGTGACTCTCCCTGGCTATCTATCTTTCTGTCCCTAATCCAGCTGGGTCTGCAGGAAAACGTGGTGCACAAGGCCAACGGCGGCATGGTGCTCCTCACCTTCTTCCTGTGCCGCATCGCTCTCTTCCCCTACATGTACTGGGTGTACGGCCAGCACTACGGGCTGCCCCTCTACAGCGTGCCCTTCCACCTGCCGCTCTCCGCCAACCTGGGCAACCTCTGCATCCTGGCACCGCAGGTCTACTGGTTCGTACTGCTCTGCCGAAAGGGCTACCGCCTCTACAAGCGTTCCCGAAACCCCGCCCCCCCGGCTACCGACGCCGCCCTGGACAGCAGCGCCAAGGGAGATCAGTAGAGACACAAAAGTCACACTCCTTAACCACCACCCACGAAAACTGACCAACCGAGAAAAAAAAAAACGAAACAAAAAACGAAACAGCACCGACAACTACTAGGGCACCATTTTTACTACTACTGTTACAGTACAGTTAGTGCTGCTACTACTACTGCTACTACTTTGATCACTTCTACTACTACTACTACAACTACTACTATTACTATTGCTGGTAAAGACTGGTAGGACTCCTTCAGCCCTCCCCCCTTCCAAAAACCAGTCACTCGCTGTTCAGCTGAGCTCCACAGGAACTGTTCTCGGGCAGCGGTTCATAACGCTTGGCCTCTGATTGGCTCCTCTCCCGCTTGTTGCCATGGAAGTAAGGGGTTGCGTGGGGCGGAGGGTGAGGTCGTGGCGGAGAGGGCCTGATGCCTCCTCCCCAGCGGGATTGGGAAACAGGCGGAGTGGCAGCTCTTGGTGGCACCTCCTCTTTTGTCAGGAGACGCCCCCAGTGGCGGTGACGGTGCGCCCTTGGTTGAACGCCAGAGCCCCTCTCTCTCCCGACAAACGGCAAACTACTGATTGAAGAGAGTCTGTTACAGTTTTAGGCCAGTGACTTTGGATATGGGTATTATATTTAATGTTTGTCTGTTACAGTTTTATTTAGCCCAAGAAACTACTTGGGATTCCTTCCCTTTATTCTTTTTTTTTATTTTATTTTTTTTTGTTTGTTTGTTTTTGAGGGGAAGAAGTTTGGGTGCACAAAGTCAGTTGGCAAGTGTCATCCCATCATTCATTCACTCAATTTATAATCCATAAATGTGATGTAACCCACACACACACACACACACACACACACACACACACACACACACACTAGCGTTTACACACCACCGCATACCATTTAGCTCTTCTTCCTCCCATCTCTGTCCATCCACGGTCACCATCCTGCAGCCCTCCTGTCTTCCTTGTTTACAGTCCAATAGTTGTGTATGCAAAAGTGTGTGTGTGTGTGTGTGTGTGTGTGAGAGAGCGAGTGTGTGTGTGTGTGAGAGTGTGCATGTGGGCTCTGCCCTGCTGTGACTGTTTACACTTCTCTTAAAAAAAAAAAGAAAAAAAAATCCCTTCCCCCTGAGACGTAGCGGGGATGGGAAAGATCGCTCTGCACCTGGTTAAGGTGCTTCTGGTTACATATGGTCAGCCTCCATTACGGGGGCCCTTTCTTAAAATTGCTGTGCTGCCTCCTGACCAGAAGGGGGCAATGTGGTGCGTAAACCTTCCTGTTTACTTCACGCACAGGAGGCAAGCTTCAGGCTTGGTGAAGTGGAGTGTATGGGAGGAGGGTGGAGTATGGCGTGGGTTATACGTGGTGGTGGTGGTGGTGGTGTCGATGTTGGCGTCTCAAGGCTTCTACGTAGTGAGAGCAGGAGGCATGCCCTAAATGTTCACAGCACTCTGGGCTCACTGCTCGAGCTACGGCAAGCCCCCCGGGTAATTTCTGAGAGAATCAGCTTGAGCAATAACACTGGCCTTTTTTTTTTTTTTTTTCTCTCTCTCTCTTTCTTTTCTTTTCTTTTCTTTTTTTGTTAAGGGCAGAAGGGGGTTGATTAGTGTTTCCCAGCATGCAGAATAGAACAGAAAGATTGAACAGCTGCATGCAGCTCTGCAACAAGAAAAAAAAAAACAAGCGCACATTTATATATTTATAGGAGCAGGGAAGAGACTGCATTGGCAGGGAGGAAGCCTGTGTCACTCTGTGTCCTAGCTTTTTAGCTTCAGTGAACAGCCAGTCCAGACCTGAAAGGAAGACTTCCTCTCTGCTGTGTCTGTCAGGAGAGAAGATTACCTGCGAACGGCGCGTCACTGTAGCCCGGTCATACATATATCAGTCAGTTTGAAAAAGGGGCAGATTTGCCTCTCCAGACCTTTCATCGCTCATGGCAAGATGGCAGTTGGTAGAGGCTCATGCCTGTGTGTTGAATGTGATCCTAAAGTTTTGTAGCTGGTGGTTGAAGTGAGGTGCTAGGGTTTTTAGTGACCCTTGGGGTGGTGGAAGAGTCTTGAAGCCAGGTTTTAGCGTTAGCTTTTAACATTTAGCATGGAACTCAGTGCACATCTCAGAGACAGTCATTTCACAGGGCTCTTGACACATAGAATAAAAAAAGATATATTTCATATGTTTTTAGCAAATGCGTATTATAGTTTTTACTACACCTTTTATGAAACTTCTGAGTAGATTTCCATGAATGCTATCACAAGCTCTTGAATTTTAAGGCATTGGGAATCGCTCTTAGAAACACACATAAGTCTGTTCACTGACAATATTTTAAGATGATCTTATGAGTATTTAGAAAAACTGGACCTAAAAAGCTGCCTTCAGCTGTGTGCGGATGTGTGTATTTGAATTCACATGCACTTGAGTGCGTGTGTGCATGACTGGGAGAGAGAGTGCGCATCTGTGTGTGTGTGTGTGTGTGTGTGTGTGTGTGTGTGTGTGTGTGTGTGTGTGTGTGTGTGTGTGTGCGTGTGTGAGTGAGTCTTGTCTTGTATGTGTGTGTGTGTACAAGCTTGTGCACATGAGTGTTTGTGTGTAGATTGGTGGGTGAGTTTGTCTGATGCCTGAGAGGGCAAGATGTCACGGACATCGCTTTAAGCTTTCCTCTTCACGTGTGGGGAAAATACTCCCCCCCCCCCCCTTCCAGATTCCCTTACCAGTGAACTATGCACAGACCTGATGGCAAGGCCGTCACAACACCGACACATCCCACAGTCCTCCTTTTCGCCCCCACACTGAGCGCTGTCAGAAGTGGCAAGCGATGAGAGACAGACGGTACCTCTCATTGCTGAATATCTGTTCCAGTTGGACAACTGTCAGGTGTGTTGACAGCCCATGGGCCTCCCTTTAAATTAGTAGGTTCGTGTCCTTTTGACTGAGTGGAGAGTTGGTCTGTATTTGGTGGCCCCCATGAATGTGGTGTACGAACCACCCCCCCCCCCCCCACCACACCCCATTGGTGAAGTTGTGTGTGTCCCCTCACACACACACACACACACACCCTCCGCCGTCCAACTGGCTTCTGTCCAGTGCGCTGCATTCTGGTACGGCTGAGCTGGGCTGAATGGGCGCCCTCTGAATGAGTTTACTCTGTACCCCCTTTTGTCTGGCGCGACAGCGGCGAACCCTCTGGAAACATGTCCCTCTCACCCCCGCGAGCACTCTCATGCCACCCGCTATCCCCCGTCTTTTGTCTGCGGGTTTTTTCGACAGCGCCGGTTGGCAGTCTGGGTGGGTGGGAGAGGGTCATGAGAGAGAGCATGCCAAGTGGCCACATCGCCCTGGCGTCCGTTTCCCAAAAGCATAGTTGCTAACTAAGTTAGCTACTCACTACTCACTTAGTAAGTAACCATGTTGGTTGCAATGCAATTTCCCATTGTCAACTAACTAAGTCGCTAACTGGTTAGGAACTATGCTTTTGGGAAACGGATGTCTGGTTCAGAGGGTGTGTGTGTGTGTGTGTGTTGGGGGTCTGGGGGGAGGGTTGGATGGCGAGGGAGTAGAAACATCATTAGGGGAAGCTTGGGGTGTTGATCGCCTGTTCGTTTCTGATAGGACATGTAGTTAGTTGGAGGGTGTTTTTCTTTCCAAGGGAAATTATAATCAGCGGACATCGGCCAGCAGACATATTAGCTTCCTCAAACGTGCTGATACTGTAGGCTTTCGACCGCTTACCCTCCAGTTCTTTCACAGTGGTGGGTCTCTCAAACCCATCATAGTCGGCATTACTTTCTAGGGGTCAAAGTTTTAGCATGTGATTCAAAGACTTTGCACCCAATCAGAGTTGCTTCCGAGGAGTGAGATGTCATAGCATGCAAACACATATCCAGATAATCATTTTTATTGTTGTTAGTTATTAATTTTTTTAACAGTAATATATGAAGTCTTATGTTTAGTCTCACTAGAGGCATCCTCTCTTTGCTCAGGGTTTGGTGAAGATGTTAACACTTGTTTGTTCTCCTAGAGATTTATTTTTTGAAAAAAGTTGAAACTGTGAGTTTAAGAGGAAGAAGAAAAAAAAACAGAACCTGAAACTGAAAATACTTAGAACGACACACTATTATATATTATTTTTTCTCTTCCGCTGTCTCTTCTTATTTGGGATGAAAGCATTCTGACATGGCTTGTGATATTGCAGCCTTATAGGGTTGGTAGACCAAAGACTGTCAGGCACTTTATCAATAAACATCAAAACAAGTAAACAAAAAGGTGAACAGAATTTTATGAACGAGGACTTGTATGTCAGACCTCCCACATAATTTTTTTTTATTTGTTTGTTTGTTTCACTCCCCATCGGGCTCCTTCTGCACAGTTTTGTCACCGCTGCTTCTGCCTCAGGTCAAGCTAAACTCCTGACCCTGGAGTCTTAAAGTCCCCCATGTTATCAGACCAAAATGGAGAGGTAGCGGTGGAAACTTTTCACACACTACTAGATCAGACTGAATCCTATCATTCCTGGGAAGGCAGGGGGCGGGTGTTAGGGGTGGGATGGGATGGGATGGAGGGGGGTTGGGGGGGGGGGGTCGCTTTTGGGCAGCAATTGATTCTGAGCCGTTTTCGTAACTTCATGATGTGGGGTTGATTCGAGATGAAGGAAAATAGGAGAAAGCTGAAATGTTTCAAACCAAGATAATCGAGATGACAACAACTTGTACAGAAGGTTGCACACAAACTTTTAAACCTGTGTTATCGGGCCTGGTGCCGTTAACTCCGAACAGTGAACCAAAATGATGAATCCAGTGCCTTGTGTTCTGTTCATGTAACCCACACGAGCGCAGCACAAATCGAGCGTTTCAACAGGCAGTGTTTACAGGTTGTAGCTGCGTCTCTATGCTTGCTTGAGATGAGATGTCTTGAGGAAGTTTACCGTGCACATTTGCAGAAGACGACCAAGATCAAACCTGCACTTGTTTACATCTTAAATTTTGCTGAGGTAGCATTGGTGTTGAGCATTCTTCACTGATCTTCATGAATTGATCACATAACTAGATACAGATAGTTTAGAACGTGTCACCTCAATTCACACGACACTTTGGTCATCAAAAAGTGTTTAGAACTTAGTGATCTGTGTTTTCTTTGAAGACTGTTAAGAGCTCAAAAACATTTATCAGAACATCACCACATCAGGGGCAGTAAAAATGCAAAGTTTGCTGTGCACAGTAAATTACCCTAAAAATAAAACACTTGAATAAAAAGTTCCATCCTAGCAGTCATGCATCATCCTTACTCACTGCAATAGTGGCAGAAACCCTCACTGATACGCTATCACCTGTCGACAACCCTCTGTACATTTCAGGCATAAATGGTGAATCATTTGAACATCTGGAAACATCTACGTTCAGAATTTGTTTGCTGTGTTTGATATTTGATTGATGCTGTTCAAAATGAAGGCAGAAGCTGTGTCCCAATTTTACCAATTGCATTTCAACTCCACCTCACCTGACATCCCATCCTTAAATAGATTTTTTTTTTTGTTTAATTTAATTTATATTAATTATATGTGTGATCTGCATTAAAGAGAAATGCTATTCCATTCTGGTTTCAGTTTCTTAAGAATATTTGTCTTAACATAATAATCGCCATCAAGCAGTCTAATGTTCTGCTGGTCACAGTATTAGGATATCCATCGCAAGAGTCCTTGTCCCTATTTGCTACTTTGACATTAGCTACAGGATCTATTGATCCACTGATACGTGACCGAGAGGTAACAGGTATAAGTGGGAGGACTGGTTGATGGAGAACCTTTTCCGGAGTTGGGACACAGCCTTCAGTCTATGTTAAAAATTGTATGACTCTAGCCCTTTCTGGTGTCACTTTTCTTAGCTGTGGTTTTCTTTGGCACAGCTCAGTCACAACCTTTATCACTCCCTGCCCCCTTATTTTTGATAAATGTCTGATTTTTTCATATATTTATATATCAAATTTTTGATATATACATAAAGGAGGGGATTTCTCTTTTTTTTGTTTGTTTGTTTGTTTGTAGTGTGACCTTTACTTTATCTGAAAGAGACCAGGCTATTGATTGAAACTAACCTAAATGATGATGATTGAGAGGAATTTATTTTGTTGCAACTTGTGAATCCAGACACTGTTAAGAGAAAAAAAATAAATCTTGATTGGGTGAATCCTTTTAAATGAGTGATGGTTTCTTTTGTTTCATGTAAGATATGTCCTGTATTTGAAAAGAAGGCAGTTAAAGGGACTCTATGCAACTTTTCATCACTGTTTGAGGTATCCTTTATATCAGACAGTTTATTTCTATGTCTCTAAATTATTTTGGATGGCATACATTACACTAATATGAAGGGTGGGTACCTAAATAAAGTTTTATTCCCACCAGCCATCCAGAATATACACTTTGTAGGCTGGAAGGGGGCACTCTGGAACATGTTTGGAAAGTTTTGTATGCCCTTTATGTAGCTTCACGAGTTTTACAGCAAAATGCATAGTATTCCTTTAATCAACAAAACAAACACAGGCTAAAATCCAAATAGGCATTGTGACCACTAGAGGGAGTAGTGGGACAAAAACAGACTGTCCTTTCTATGCAAGACAACATTTGCTGCTCCAGGTGAGGATACACTTCTCAAGACTTTTGGTAGTTCATCTTAGATATTTATCTGTCTATCTGACCTTAAGTTAAACTGATATGAATTAAAAGTAAGGTTTCATGCAAAAGCTGTAGTTGTACCACAAAAGAAGAATGTAAACTGAAACTGTATTTTCTATTTCTCTGTTTTCCAGAGAGGGGTCTATAAAAAGTACCAGCGGATAGTGACAAGTTCACAGGTATTACGTGCTACTCCACACAAGCACGCACACACATTCACACACACACTACCAACACCTCTCAATAATGTTGTCCATTTGTCATTGAACTAAATATCTGGTGCTTTGCCATCCAGCCAGGTGTCCATCATCACCACGACATCTGTTATGCTCAGCCCAGGTAGTACGGAAACCTCATCATTGGTTTCTTCACAAACTCTCATTCATTGGTCAAAGAGAGAACTGAGACTCTATTGCTACTTGTGAAGGTATTTGCTGGCATGCAGCATGCCGTGATTCACTCTTGGTGTCAAGTTTAAGACAGTGCTAAAAGTGTTCATTCCAACCAGAGTGAATTGCACAGGCCTAAGTCCAAACATCCATTGGCCTGAGAGTAGAGACTCATAGTGACTTGTCGTATAAATGTTCGTCTGTTAAGTTATACCACAGTGCTAAGATGCAGTACAGTTTCCATGTCAACAGTGGGGCTGGCCTTCAGGCTTCAATCAAATCTTCACATTTGTATCCCAATTTAAAGGATCTGTTTGTAGTTTTGTAGACTGATACATATAGTGTTTAACCAGAATATTGGATCTATGATATTTAGTGTTTACTTTAACTCACCCGTACCTTACAGTTGTTAGTCATGATCTGTTAATATCTCTCGGTGCATTTAATTTGAAACCAGTGGCTTATATTCTGCCTCCCAGAAACACTGTGATGAAAGTCGTGACAGGGAGTGTGTTTATGCCATTCTCTGAGAGCTCAGTAGGATATGAACTGTCTCTGTCAGTCATTCGGTCCCAAATCCACCACATTGAGTGTGTAAGACAAGCACCCTGTCCAAAAATAACCCCTCCCCAGGACCCCAGAACATGGTGACCTCTTCCCCCTCCCCCTCAACCTCGCCACCCCCACCACTCCCCACACACACACACACACACACGCACACACACCCGCCAAGCCCGCTTTGCTCAGCCCCCGAAGCTCCATGTCTGTGAGTGTCAAGCACAGGCGCACACAGTCACCAGGGGGACTCAGGGGGGGTTAGCCAGAGTTTTTTCATCTCTCCCTCACATGCTCTCACAAACACACACACACACTCACACACAGGGCTTTGGAGCAGCCAGAGACAGAGGCAGGAGAACTTCTTCTTCTTCTTCTTCTACGCTCGAGTTCATGGAACATCAACGTCCCATGGCTGCCATGCTGGGGAGCTATGGCGAAGACATGCCGGCCGCGCTGGCGCGTCTCGAGCGCAGCATGATGGCCGTGGTGCGCGAGATCACCGTGGATGTCGGCTCCTTCAAACGGACGGTGGAACGGCGCCTGGACGAGGCCTGTGACGCCAGCGGGCCCTTGCGCGACGCCGTGGCCCAGCTCCAACAGGAGAACCAGGAGCTGCGGACACGGTTGGACGACTTGGCGCGTCAGGTGGAGGTCATACCTGTCCTCCAGGCCCGGCTGGACGAGCTCACACAGCAGGTGGATGCCATTCCCGTGCTGCGCATCGAGCAGAAGACCCCGAAGTCCAACGGCATACAGTACACCTCTGCCACACACGTTTCCTCGAGCCAGCAGTCTGAGGAGAGTCACCGGAGCCTCACGGCGCACTCTGAGGGAGTGAGGAGCTCTGTGTCTGTGGTTCACTACCCCCCAAAGAGTGCCAATGCTGCCTCCGAGTCTCAGCCTCCCACTGCAGACTCTGGCCAGGATGCGGCTTCTGATGCTTTCTCCATCTCAAGCTCTGGTTCCCTCTTTAATTCATCCAGTGCTGCTGTCCATCACTCTGCCTCTCACCAAGTCTCAACAACAGTTAATGCTACTCATTCTTCGACCGCTGATTCTACCTTTGAGTCCTGGACCTCTGGTACTCCCCATGGTTCGGTTCTGGATCCTGACCCTGTTTTGCCCTCTGCTAACCTCCCTGAATCAACCCCTGGCTCACACTCCGGTGCCACCACCTCTGGATCTATTCATGAAGCTTTATTTTCCAAACCGACACCTGGCTCTGAATCTACCCACGATTCAGACAGTGGCTCTCTCTCCACTTGTTCATATGTAACCCAACAGGCTTTCGTCACAAGTTCACAAGAGGCCAGAGTCTTCCAAGAGGCAAATGTGAGTATTCTGATTGGTGCTTTTCCAACCAAAGAAAGACATTCAGTGTTATAGCATTATGCATGTGTCGCAGATGCATTAGCAAATGGGCCTTGTATGTGTGTATGTCATCAAGAGTAAGGCCACCACCTCACCTCTTGCAATGTAACTTCTCAATCCCAATCTCAATCTCAATCAATTTCCCGACGCACAACATAGAATCACCCATTCCTATCCAGACTCTTTTTATATCTTAAAAAGCTTATATTGAGAAGCAAAAGCTATCTTAAGGCTTTTGTTTTAGTGTCTTGTACTGTATTTCCTCAGGTCAACTACATGATTAAAACGCCCTTAAATAAGTCCTTCCTTCCTGGCAGATACATCAAAGGTTCTAGACAGGTCAATAAGCGTGTTTTCTCATTAGAGAGAGGCGATGTTGAACCGTTATTGATATCTGATATCCTGTCGAGTTCAGATGTATGGAGTGACATCAGTTAAGAGGGTGTGTCCGGGAGAACACAACAGCAGCAATACACATGCACACATGACACACACACACACGACACACACACACATTCACATCTGCATGCAGGCATGCATACTGTATGTGTAAGTAGACTGTTAGTGTCCATTGTCAGTTCCTGAGTGTCTGCTTATGCAGCTTCCTAGTCTGTGACTAATGCAAAACAATCCTGGTAATTCAGCCTCACAGACAGAGTCACGTTCATCCTGTGATTTATGAAACAAGCTGCATGTTGCACCTTAGTTGCCGTGGGAAAACCCATCTGCGTCCCTACAGCATCTTTTTTGGAGTACTGCAATGGAATACTGCTCTGTATGACACAGCTCAGATACACACACACACACACACACACACACACACACAGTGGCACATGCCCATTAAAACGGGTGTTCTGTAGAATGCATCTAAAAACCTGCATCTAAAGTTCAGACTGCCATACTTAAAAAAAAAAAAAAAGAAAAGAAAGAAAGAAAGAAAAAAAACCTAGCACAATTTCCAACTTTAAACAACACACATACAAACAGATAAATACTTTTGTTTTATAAATATAAATTCCCATACGGAAATACTTTTGCGCATCTGTCTCAGTTGTGGTGTGATATTACTAAGGGCTGTGGAGCCGATAGTAAACTTAGCAACAGTGGGCTTCTCCAGTGGAATGTGGCAAGGTCCACATGCATCCGTGAGCTGGGCAGATGTAGCGAACGAATCCCCTGTCACTCCCCTCCTCTGCAGGTTTGGAGGCCCTCTCTGATCCTTCTCGCCATTCCGCTCAGGCCCACAAAAGGCCACGTGTATTTTTAGGGGGGGTCTGATTGATTGCATTTTCCCTCAAGATTTAGTCTTAGTGCACTGTGGCAATTGACCAATGCAGACAGAGCTCTGTGCATGATGTGCGTAATGTGATTTCATAACAACATTGTCCTGTACCCTGCTTTGCAAAAATTGTTGGTATCTTAATAGCATGGCATCACTACTTCCCTATTGATTTAAAAGATAGTTTCTATATCTCTTCCATGATGAAGAAATGTTCTGTAGTATTGGCCACATTGCTGAATGACATCAGGCGGATGTATTTGGAACCAAATGATTCACCAGATGCTAATTATTACATGCATGAACAACCGTGTCCCAAAATAACTTCTTCGTCTTTGACTCAGTCAAGATCTGCATGATGATAACGACGCTTTGAGCCGCAGCAAGAAACTCACTACCTTGTCTGCCTCGCTTTGGAGTATCCCGTTGCACGTTTAAGTGTCTACATGAAGTGCTGAGGCTGGTTTTCCATGGTTTGTCCATCCACAGGCGGGGTTACCAGCTGTTCTGCCCCGACCCCAAACACCCCTCACAACAACGCAACCCCCCTCAGCGTGTCTAGAAGCTGATGTCATCTGCCCATCATCCAAAAATACCCTATCACCGAAACAGCACTCTAACTTCCAACATATGGTTTAATAGGGAGGGTATTGTAGATCTCAGTCCCACTGGTGCTCATGAATCAATACATTTGTGATTAGTGATTTGGTTTCCCCCTGCTAAGACAACCACTCTATCTCATCATAAAAAGAGAAATGTCTGTGGAAGACACTCTGGTACTGGCTTTTGTAGCTTAGTTCAGGAGCTAATGTTTCACTGGCATTTCTCCTGGTGGCTATCCCATTGGGAAAGCAGAGTTAAAGGCTAGTGGAAAGTCATTAACTCATCACAAAAGCTATATATGGGGATAGGGTTAGACAGATATTAATGCGGGGTTGATGACCAGTTTAAAATAGACTACAGTCTACAAATATACTAAGTGTCTGGGGCATGTCCCAGTAGGAGGATTTCTTTAATATGGAAATCTGGTGTGTGGTGGTGCCAATCAACTGCTGTGATTCTCTTTTTCTTCAGTGGGTGTTTACATCTTTCTAAGACAGAGGCCGCGCACTGAATCAATCCTCATGGCTTTCTATACACACTGGCTACTGTACCTTTAATTCAATTAGACTGAATCATTCCTTATCGTTAAACCACTTTTAGAAACACGCTTAAGACAATCGGTACTTGTCATGATGATGCCAGCAGTAATGAATATGTCATTTGGTGGGCATCACCCCCTCCTAGAAGGTCTCTCAAAGACATTGTGTTCCAGTCCGGTTCTGCTTTGATCCTCTCTGCATAGAATGTCACATCTGGTCACTGGGTCATGTAGAGAGCGGCTCATGTCCGGTTTGAAATGTAACTCGCATCAAGCCTCGGAACCTTCCCCTCAACTGTGGCTCCCTGCCATCCAGATACTTCCAACCGACATCTAAAAGTAGCAGTTGACGCCAGCAGAGCCAGTTGACGGCAAGGAACAGATTATTAACAGATTGGAAAGCCAGGATCCCAGTCATGATCCTTGAAACCTTTCGAAACTCACTCATGTCAGATTACCACAAGCATCGGGGGTTTCCACCCAATGAAAGTAGAGTCAAACACAAAATCCGTTTTATATCCATTGCACTCATCATGTCCTGTTGCATTTTGTCAGTATCATCTGTTATGTTACCTTCTACTCGATGATAGATTTGTCTTCTGCTCTTCAGGGAGATATCCATGATGAAGCACCAACTACAGCAGAGCCAATCTCTCAGAATGGACACGAAGGAGACCTAGGTATTGACCAAAGCATACATGAAAACAACATACCCAATGGCAAATAGAGCCATACACAATGAATCTCATGTATTCACAGGGCATATTAATGTGAGTAATTCATAAAGTAATAATAAAGTAGTAAGAACTAGTAGTAATAATCATATTATCCTAAATGTCCTACAGGAAATAAAGTATCTATCTATCTATCTATCTATCTATCTATCTATCTATCTATCTATCTATCTATCTATCCGTCTGTCTATCTGTCTGTCTGTCTGTCTGTCTGTCTGTCAATCATCACACCATCATTGTAGTCGGCATTTGAAAGGCCTATTTTCATTTATTTCTTCAAGGTTTCTCACAAGCCTTTCCTGAGCCTCAGTTTGCGATGTCAAAGGTCAGCGGGCAGCATGGAAGCATGTCTAAGTCAGTCTCAGCGGCCAGCAGAGCCACAGAGCTAGCTGTGTCCAGGAGCCCAAAGCTGGTGGCTCGCCCGAGTGTCTTCACTCCACAGTCTCCCAACTCAATGTTCCGGAAGCCATTCAGCCCAACAGTTCCAGACATGGATTTTACTTCTCCTAAACCGCTATCTGAGTCCCCAACTAAACCACCATCACCCAACTCAGTCCCTTGGAAACCATTCAACCCAGCGGCATCTGAAAAATCAGTTCCTGAGTCGCAGGTTAAACCGCCATCGCCTAACTCAGTCCCCTGGAAGCCATTTAACCCATCAGCATCGGATAGTGGTGTTACCACACCCAGGACAATTCCAGAGTCTCCTACTAAAATTGGTGAGCGTATACTCATCACTACACTCATCTTTCAGTACTTTTATTTTGACACTATATTTTTGGGAAGATGCTATTTGTACCACTATGTTGTAAAGAGGAAGTTACACGCTCTAGTTCACATACAGTAGTAAACACATGCTATTTAACGCTGTCTCATAAATAGCCACATACTGTGGTATAAATAATGAGGGATGCGATTTGAGTCTCTGAGTAACTACAAACAGCAATCTTTGCTCCCTGGTATATTTTTAAAACTCTCAAGCATCAATTCTGTCATATTTTGGGTAGCATGTTGCTTTTCTTTACCTATTCCATAATCTAATTTCATTCTGCCAACAGCAAAACCATGGAGTCCAGGTCTAATGAAGAGGAGCTCAACTTTGCCAAAACTACCAGGTATAGGTCAGTGAGACAAATAGTTAAAGGCGAGATCTCTTGATATTTCCTAGTATTAATGTGTGAAATTCTGCTCACAAGCTGCCAAACAGTTAAAGTTGACTGACATTTAGCAAAAGCTTTAATCCAAAGTGACAAGGTATCACAATGGCAGTGTCAGGAATCAATTCCCGGGTGAACTGGGATGACATTACTCAGTAGTCAGTAATGCTCACATGACTTTCACCTGTCATTTGTTATTCCACATACAGACAAACCATCACCACCAATACTCTCCAGTGGTCCTGCTCATTTGTCCAATCGAAGTCCATCAATAGATAAAAAGTTAGTTCACTAACATTTTTGCACAATAAAGCATGTGCCAACTTCAATGAGGAATCAATACCTATCATTTATTTATTTATTTGTTTGTTTATTTTATCTTGTCTCTTATGTGAAGGAGGACGGATTTTGGAGGTGGAAACCCATTTTCAATTGTTCCAGACAAGAAGCCTGAGCTGCTGCGGTCTCAAACTCTGCCAACAATGCGTCCTCTGGGAGACAAGGCCAGGCAAACCATCCTTGAGAAGTCCGAAGCTGCTCTAAGCAAGTACGCACTGCCGCCTAGTGGCCTGCACACAAGTCAACCTCAATATCTATGATGTCAGACGCTATGAAACTCAAGTTTGAACTTATCTTAAATGCAGACCATCACCATGTTCTTTTTACCCCCTGTGTAATTTATTGTTTATTGCTATTGAGTCCTGTGCAGTGTTCTTGTTTTACCCAAATGTTTTGATTGCTTTGTTTGTCTGTTTGTTTACTTTGCTCTATTACTGATTCTTTAAATGCTCCATTGTCTGTAAAATCAGGGCAATTCTGTAAAAGAGCTTGATGCTCTGTTATTTTTCCCTGAATGACCAAAGGAAATGATGATGATCAGGGCCAGCTTCCACCTAGAGCAACTTAGGGTGGCAGTCAGGATTCGAACCCAAAACTTCCAGGCTACTATAGCGCCCTAGCCAGGTTCCTTAACCACTAAAACACCACTGTCCTAGCACTACATTTCAGGATTACATTTATATCTATGATTTCTATGTTTTGTGTGATTAAGAGTTTTCCGGTTTGTGTGTTTATTCAGCGTGGTTATTAAAAAGCTAATTTATAATGAAAAAGATTGTTGTGATAATCTGACATAAATTTTAGAGGGGCACTCAACTGAGGAGACTGTAAATTCTCTTAAGGTCATATTACTTTTTTTTCAACTGTATGTTACTTATAACATGTGAAGGATTGTTAGTCTAGGACTGATCTGATAGCCTAAATATACTTTTTTTTACTTTGTACAGACTGGCAATGGAAGCCCAAGCCAATGCAAAATCCAAACCCAAACTGGCCCGCTCTCAGAGCTTCGGAAGCAGCGCCAGTAGTATAAAGCAGACTTTACTGGAGTGGTGTCGATCCAAAACTATTGGGTACAAGGTAGGCCACACTGAAGGCTACTGGGCCTTATTCATTAATATATAATATAATATAATATAATATAATATAATATAATATAATATTTTTTCAAGGTGAAAAGGTTATATTGTATAATTGCCGAATTCCTAAAAGATGCAACAATGGCAGTCTAACTTGCAAATAATGAATTGCTCAAAGGTCCAAGTACTCTTCACTGCAGATTTTTATTTTACCAGTTAACACATACAGTATGTGCAGGCTACCAGGTCAGGAAACATTAGTGAATTCAAAATCTGAATACATAGGGTTTAAGAACATACAGTGTATATCCTTGTTAGAGTAGTTGGTGAATGAGGCCCATTGACGCCTCTTTTTTGCATTGTTTTCAAATGCATATCTACATTCCTCAGTCAAAGATAAAGATTTTCTATTTCACTTCTACATCAGGACCTTTACTGCGGTGCAGTGCAGGCACTGCTCCAACTAGCAAGGTATTTGCTACCCTTGAGCACTGAATCTGTCAAACCGTAAAACCTCTCTTTTCTCTTGTCTTACAACCAGTACATAGACATACAGAACTTCTCAAGTAGTTGGATTGATGGGATGGCCTTCTGTGCACTGGTGCATTCGTTTTTCCCTAACGCATTTGAGTACGAGACCCTAAGTCCAGCTAACCCCAGGATGAATTTGCAAGTGGCTTTCAGCACGGCAGAGTAAGTTTTTTACCACAGATAACGACTTGTGTGTAAAATCATTGTTAAAAGCATTTCTCTACATGTCTGTCTGACCCTTTCCAACTCTCCACTCAGGAAAATGGCTGATTGTTGGCGCCTTATCGAGGTGGATGACATGCTCACCATGGGTTATAAGCCAGACCCCATGTGTATTTTTACCTATGTGCAGTCCTTGTACAACCATCTGAAGACATTTGAATGAGATGCCACACAGTTATCCCCTCCTTCTGCATTTTTTTTCCTGTGTTGTCATTCACCACAAGTCCTCTGAATTGATCCCGGCGAGTAAAATTTCTTTAAGAAAGAGGATTACCTTGCAACTAGAAAACAAGTGTTTAACAGATGGCATTGTATAAGCCTGTAGTTGATGTTATTTTTTAATGACATTAGTTGTATTTGATATAATGACTGTTATTTCTGTCTATTCAAAAACAACTAGTCAGAATGCTTTGGAAACAAGTATCAGCACCAAGATCTAGGTTGTAAGCTGATATATTGAGGAAGTTCAGATAAAACTTAAGTGGATAAGGACAGAATAACAATGGTGAGACGATGAGATGAACAGGGCAGGTTGATTGAGAGAATGGGAATGTGTCTGTGGAGAACTAAGGGAGGCAGACTGAAGACGTAGCCTACTCTTCAGTGGATGTGCATTAATGTGGTCACTGCTGTGAAGGCATGACTGGGTTTTTAATAAGCTCCTTAATACAAAAAAATGTTTATTGCTTGTTGTGATAATGTACTGTTTTGGTAAAACCACATTTTCCTAATAATTAAAGCACTAAACAAAACGGAGAGTTGGCCTTAGGTTTATTTTGGAAGCATCTTCTTCTGATGCCAAAGAATTGTACAGTGGCCTAACCTATCAATTACATGGGTTGTGAAGTGACAAGGGACAGTCTGACATCTAACTAACTAGCCTAGGCTACTTGCTTTGCGACACCGCCTTGTGGGGAGTTTGTGTATTCTACAGCCATCAAGTGAGGAAATGAACGGAGACATCAGTCAGCCCGGAAAACACACATCTATAAATCACACCCACGCATAACTAACGACAAATTGATTGTTACACACTGCTGTCACACATTGAAATATTCCGAATAAATTAATTTCAGACTACATTAATAGTCTACATTGATATTTCATTTAGTGTTCATACTGTATGTTTATAGCATTTTAAACGAGTTATATTTTAACTTTAGAGTAGCATAGGCTAGACAGAAAATAAGAAAACATTCTGGGTGAGGTCGTATAATATGTGACATGCAAAGCGTTTGAATAAATTGAACCGCGATGAAGTTTCACGAACACAGATTATAAACTAATCTCAGGTTGAAATTATGTTGACTTGCAAGCACGGTTGTTCACCATATTTAATCCCTTGAAGCAATATCATCCCTGAGATAACATTCTGTCCTGGATATTAGAATATCATCAGAATGAAAGATGAGAGGAGGATTTTCCAGAATATGGCATGTCATCCATTCATGCTTGCATATTTATTCATTTTCTGTATTTTCTGACCACGGTGCAATATTATTATATCATTGTGTTATGATTGTAAATATGTGATTATTCTTATTAGGCCTATCAGTAGTAGTAATAACAGTCTTGTAGATCTATAGCATGACATTAGACGTGACTTGGCCAAAAAATTCCATCTAATCTGACGGGGTTAAAGTGTTTTGCTGTCACTGATATTCAGATGTAGGCTGTGTGGTCAATAAGATTCAGAGAGACATCTTAAAAGACATTATCAGACGTAGCCTACGTTGAGACGTTTAGTGTTTTGAGAAGGGAGATGATGACGGAAACATGGGGAGGGGATCAAAGCCGATAGGTTATTCGTCGCCCGTCTGTCAATTCAAGGGCTAGATCAAGATCAGCGTGGCTCAGACACCTGTAGCATCACTAGTGACAATGATGTTAACACCTTACTTGAATGAGGGGTGGAGAAAACGTGCATGGATAAAACAGGAAGGCGTTCACAACATTCATAACATTTCAACAGTGCTCACGCAGAGCGAAGGACAGGCTCTCCAAATCGCGCAAATACATAGGCTACAGACACGAGGATTTCTCTAAAAAACATTCATTTTAGGTCTGCGGCAATGTTTCTGGATCGTGCTTATACATATATTCAGGGATCCAAAGAAGACTCCATGGCTTTTGATTTTCATTCGGAGTGTCTGCAGTTTGGTAAGTTTAGCATTTTTTTTTTTATTTTAAGTATTTTGCGCTATTATCTTTTCAGAAGTGGATAGGTGATATCTCTTTTTACTAACACATACAATTCTTAAAACAATGTGATTTTACAGAAAACGTACAGGAAGAAGGAATTTCTTCTCTTCTATCTGAAAAGGGACTGCCTGAAGTTCAGAGGAAACGCAAACGAACTATATTCAGCCGTGCGCAGTTATCCGAACTGGAGCGCACATTTGTGGCAACACCATACCCAGATATTACTTTGCGCGAGAGACTGGCAGCCATAACTCTACTTCCAGAAAGCAAAATTCAGGTTTGTCACATTTTATGTGTAAATATAAATAAAAATGCTTGTTTGATTACATAGTATTGTATATTATGTTCTAACTATGGATGGAGATTAAAAAAAAAAGAAAAAGAAAAAAAGAAATACAACTACAAAATAATTAACTGACCATTTCTTCTCTCTAAAGGTCTGGTTCCAGAATAGACGTGCCCGAAGTATTAAGAGTGGGAGACTGAGTAAGTCTGTTAGAAGGAGCCCAGGGAGAGACTCCAGACTTCCTTCCATGCCATCATGTGAGCCTGCCCATCCCAAGTCCACTGTCACACCTACGGGAACACCAGGGATGTGGAGCAGAGAAGCTCAGCACTGTGCCTCACTTGGAGCTCAGCAAGTCAGAGCAGGCTGGGTAAAACAGTCCATGGGTCCATGGACCCAGATTCCTCCGCAGCCCACACCGCCCCCTCCACCAATCTCTCCCAATCTACCTGAAGTTTTGACTTGGGGTCAGCCACAGCAGCCAGAGACTCTCTCAATGACTCTGCCTTCAGGGCACAATCGTATTCACTCATTTCAGAAAACATGGAACAACAACTTCACTCAAGACTTATCTTCGGAGCTAACATTTTGGTCAAAGCTTGAAAGTGTTCACATGAACAGGCTGTCTGTGGACCAGGTGGTTCCTACACAGATACAGCAAATTAACTGGGAGGGCCATGGCGAAATGCAGCACCACACACCAACACACCTACAGACGTCCCTGGGAGATATCTCTGATATTATATACACAGCCGCGGTTGTAACAAACCACTGATATATGAATGTGTATGGTCCAATTTGTATTGTTTGTGCATTGTGTATTGTGTATTATTTTTTGTCTATCACCAAATACTTGTTTTCCCATACGTATTTGTTCCAGTACTGCACTGTTTCAACAAAATTATAATTACATCTCAATGGCCAAGGTATTATTTAATTAACTTTAGATATAATTTATATATAACTTAAAGTTTTTTTATTGTACATTGCTTTTTTTTATTGAAAACGACTTTTGTGTTGTTTTAATGGGTTTTGTCGAGGGCCTCAGGTCTATGTGTAGCTACAAAGAATCAGTATAAGGATGGAGAAGAGAGCTGAAAATAATTGTTTTATAAATAACTATAAATAAATAACATTTTCCATCAACAGTGTGGATGGATATCTTCATGAATAATGAGAAAAGGATTAAAAAATAGACTCATCTGAAATTATATCATCTGATTAAGCTATATCATCTGAAATTGTTATGTTTGACAATTTTGAATTTGACTCGAGTTATTATTATGAAGATGGAAATACAGACCCTGTAGTTCCACTGACACACAGGACACTGACCTCTGTATCATAATCTCTAAAGCCAAATAATCTTCAAATAAATAATAAAATATCCTTAATCTGAGTGTTAAATCCAAAGTCTGTCAGATATATTTTGCGAGTTGGTCTGTCTCTGTTCTACATACTGTACAGTACATCTGTTAAATCCTAATCTAATGCATCCGACTACTGCTATGACAACTGAGGTAAGGGAGTCTCTAACTAATTAGTCATCTTTGTTTGTCCTCAAAATATGCTAGAATTAAAATGGGAAAGGAGCAACATTGTGAGAAATGCTTTTTCTTAATCTACTCAATGTCAAACTACATATCCAGACTCCCCACAATAGTAATAGTTTGTGTTTGCCATCACTGGTAATGCTCTCAAGTTGTTTGTTTGTTTGTGTGTGTGTGTGTGTGTGTGTGTGTGTGTGTGTGTGTGTGTGTGTGTGTGTGTGTGTGTGTGATGACAGAGTTACAGAAATTAGATTATTTAGATAGATAGAACTGACTAAGGGCCTCACCTATGTGCTCTGGTTATTAAGAATTATATCAAAGAAAAACTTTCAATCTATTTTTGAGTCACCCTCAGTTGTGGGAGCACTGACCTCCAGCAAGTTCTAAGGAATATGTTGCCATATTATGTCAACAACATGTCAATCAACATAGGTCTTACACTATTCTTTGCATGTATTCTCATTTTATTGTTTATGTCTTGCTCATACATTCGTTCGCATATTCTAGCCCTACAAGACATGCCTCAGGTAGTATTCTACGTAGACTATGTGACAATAAAAATTGTTTATATAAATAATAGATATAAAGGTAATTATATGAAAGCTGACAGAGCCCTTGTTATACCTATGCCTAGTTGGTGCACATAGTATTAAAAAAATCTGCTATTAACACAAAATTACATCAGTTCATGTGCTTAACCTTTGACCTCACATTCCGTTCGATTTGGGCAAAGCGTAGAACTCGCCAATGCGCAACGTAATAAGCTAATCCAAACAAACATGGCAGCCTGTGTCCTACGCAGGGGGCTGCTGTCTACATTTAGCAAACTCAATAGAAAACACACGAGTCGAATATTATACGCCGACTTCAACAGTAAACATGACCTTCAAAGACGGAGGTTATTATGCTCAACATGCAACGTTTTCGAAGTACGGCAAAGACGGTTTATGTCATCACGGTAAGCAGTTGGTCTAACGTTAGCTAACTTACCTTTGCTAGCAAGCTAACAGGCTAGCGACCAAATGAAAGCTTTCTGTTCTCCTGGCTAGCATCAGCTAACCGGGGACAAAATGTTATTGTCCTCTCAATATTTCATGCAATTGTCATGACATAAGCAGCATGGTTGCTCGCATCTGAAGTAAAACCCCTAGTTGAATGAAACGGCAATGTCATGCGTTGGTTTAGCAGAAACTGCATTGAATATCAACTGCTGTATGATAGATTGGATAACATTCTTTTCCAGGTAGCTAAGTCAGCGATTTGTTGAAAATTCTGTAACGTGAAGGCTAACGTTAAAGTGCTCCATTGGTCACAGCACAGTTAGCAATATGTACATTTGTGTGAGTTACCAGACACACGTGTGCAGAGACATTACTTTTTGTCCGTCACGTTTAAATCAGTGAGGACAAGCGAGCTAACGTTTACGTTACACAGTAGCGCTTTGACTAAATGTTATTACAGACAGAACAGTAATGTGCTGTTTGTTTTGCTAGACAGGAACGTAATTTTCTACATTGTACCTCATGCTTTGCAGTGCATAATTGTTACGGCACTGTTTTAAGCGTTTGCAATCAAAAATTAAGGTCCAATTTGTTATGTCACGGCAGTTGTGGGTAAAGTTGGAACAAGTCTACGCCCCCTTTTTTGGCATTGGCTGCAACGTTCAAGGTTTGTGGAGACACATTGTGAAACAACCAACTTGTACATTTACATAACCCATGTTTGGGGAGGTACAAGATCGCCACGCCCAACTAAGTTGTAAATGCAGTAAATTTCTAGTGTGAATCTCTAGCAATTACTCTACCAATGTCCATATCACGTGTATCGAGGGTGTAGGCTCTATCTGGCAATGGTGGCATGTTTCCCCAAGTATTTAGTACATAGTCTGCTCAAGTCCCTTCAATGCCATGACGGTTGTTTTTTGGTTGACTGTTCCAGCTAACTGTCTTTACTGTAAACACATTTAATCCATATCCTCTTCCTCATGAAGATCCTGCTCCTGTAATAAGCAAGAAATAAGATGATCCCTCCAATGCCATCATGCTTTCGAAGGTTCTTGGAAAACAACATTAGATCGGACAATCTGGGTGTAGGATGTAGTAGATTACGCACAAATAATGAATGTAATATGTTGTAATCCATCTTTCTATGAAAATACCTCTTCTTAGATCATGCAGAAGAAATGATTGGTTTTTAGTTGTCGTGGGCTCTACATGATCAACAAATGCTTGCCTAAGATACTTGTTTTGCTTGTGTTTGTCCTTGTGGTGATTTGTTTTTGGTGTGGTGTAATTCTCTGTGTGTGTCTTGTTCACTATTTATATCTGTTGATATGTGTTGTTTATTTGTTTTTTTTTTTGTTTTTTTGTTGCATGCATTGTTGACAACAGGCCTGAGGGAAAAGTGCTCGAGACAGTCGGGGTGTTTGAGGCACCAAAGCAACATGGAAAATATGAAACTGGACAGGTAGGCTGGTTTTACTCAAGTACAAGCAGTCTGATGTCTTGCCAACCTTCTAATCCGGCGTAGATAGATGCTTTAATGACCCTAAAGGAAATTTGGATCAGAGTAGTAGATTCACATACAGTAGTTGTAGACAGGAACACTACTATTTTAGTGCAAGTCAATATGTCTAGCATCTCGCTAACTTTAAAAGCAGTGGTGTGTGTGTGTGTGTGTGTGTGTGTGTGTGAAGTATCTTGAATTAGCCTTTTGAAAAAAAATATGCATCTGTATCTGCACATAGAAATGTGAAATAAATAATATACTGCACCATTTGTTGTTTCACTTTGCTCCTCAGTTGTTTCTGCACAGTGTGTTTGGCTACCGGGGCATAGTGCTCTTCCCCTGGCATGCCCGCCTCTATGACCGGGACGTCTCACCCCAGGCAGCTGAAAGGTGACAATTCTCCTGTTTCCATCAAGTGCTCACCTCTTACCCACATCCTAGTCAGTACATAAGACCTTATGGATATACATATACAATATAAATGCATGGATATACAGTATATACATGTTTCACTCTTTCACAGACATGTCAATTATATATTTAATTTTAAGTGTGTATTGGTGGTGGTATGGATGAGATGGATTCTACATAAAGTGAAGGTGAACACTGTGATCATCCAGCCGCACTGAAATTCATTTTGTTTGTTTGTTTGTTTGTTTGTTTGTTTGTTTGTTTTCTACAGTAAGTCTGAACCTCCTGGAGCACATGGGTCGAAGGAAGTCAAAGGGAAAACCCACACGTACTACCAAGTTTTGATAGACACTAGAGATTGTCCTCACATAGTAGGTTAACCTATTTTTGTTTCTCAGAGCAGACATACACACACATACATATACACACATGCACCAAAAAATATCTGAAGCTGTACAGATTTTCAGATCTTGTCTCATCCTCTGTTGCATTTTCAGTCTCAGAGATCACAGACTGAAGCAGTTACGTTTCTTGCCAATCATGACGACAGTAGAGCACTCTACGCAATTCCAGGTACGTTTCGTTAAAAGGGTGTACATACAGTATACAGTAAAGAAGAATGAAAACATTTATATCGTTGATCTGCTGATAAGGAATGAAATCTCTGTTTTATTCTCCTTGTTTCCTTTGCCACAGGTCTGGATTATGTTAGTCATGAAGATATTCTTCCTTATAACTCTACTGATCAAATCCCCATTCAACATGAGCTATTTGAGCGATTCCTTATGTACAACTCCTCTAAAGGTAAACTGTTTATGTCTGGGATGGACTAGGGCAGACTTACTGTATGTTTAGATATGAATGTTTCACATTAGTTTTTTTTGTATTTTTACCTGTTTTTGAGTAGGCGCAACCATAAAAAATAGTGATTTTTGGCTCTTGTATGAATAGCAAGTATTTTATATTATCATCATTTGGTCCAGAATTACCGTACATGAACAATCTTGCAATAGATCGGAGGAATTCCATTCATTAGGTAGAATAGATTACATTATGTCAATTGTCAATGTCAATGTCAATTTTATTTATAAAGCACTTTATATTTAACATCAGTCAACCAAAGTGCTAAAAGTAAAAACAAACAAAATGCAATAAATAAAAAGGCATCAAAAGCAAAATAGACAGAAACAAAAAACTTAATGTAGCTTAAATTAACTAGGTGTATTTAATTTTACATTGGAATAAAGCAGAAGCAAATTCCAATCATAGTGCTGGTATATGACTTTGCTGAATGCTGTTGGTGGGAAGGAGAATTAGAGAAATTGGACGAACGTAGATTAAATATTGATGACTCTTACGAAGACAGAAATGTCGAAATGTTAGTCAATTTTGCACAAGTAAAAAGACTGCAAGTTCCATCAGTGTGCTCCTGTCCTCTCCTTCAAAAAGAACCTTAGTCCAGATGAGATGCACCTGATAATGCAGAACTAGGATTGATGCGTGGAGTGCCCTACTTTTAAAGGAGAGTACCGGAGTGAATTCAAGCATAGCCCTGTTGAAAGAGCTTGCTAAATGCGCTAGTTAGTGAATGGAACAAAATAATTTGGTACAGCACAGACCGAACAGGCACTTTACACTGAATCAATGGGACGTGACTGTTGGAAACCGAAAGTAAGATCTGAGGTTACATTGACTCAATGTAAAGTGTTTCGCGTTCGCGTTAGGTCTGTGCTGTTCGAAAATCTTTCATTTCATGCGAAATATATTGCTGTTACAAGGCTCGTGCAGCAGAACTATGCTTAAACTTACTCCGGTATATTGCTTTAATAGATAAAATATTTTTGTGTCTTGTCTTGCAGTGCCCCCCTTTGTCCCCAGAGACACGTTGCGGGCGTGGCAGGAGAAGAACCACCCCTGGCTGGAGCTTTCTGATGTGCATCGGGAGACCACAGAGAACATCCGCGTCACAGTCATCCCTTTCTACATGGGCATGAGGGTAGGTCAGGTCAGCTCGTCTGGCTCTCAAAAAGCAGGATTCTTTCTCCTTATCACAGCACTAAATGTGTGTCTCAGATGGGCCTTGTCGTCGTCGATGATGATTAAAGAAAGGTACTAAATGAGCCATCATGTTTGGAAAATTTGGTAGAGTGAGAGGCCTTTTGAATTTTCAGTCATTTTCAGTGGAGTGAGAGGGGATCAAAGCGATCATCATCTGATCAGACCTTAGTTTTTCCACATACAGTAAATACCTGCTGCTTCATTTGAGACATTGAAAAATAGAATAAAATATACCGGTACCCATGATTCCTTTTTTTTTTCTCTTCTTCTTCTTCCAGCAGCCAGCCGTTTTTGTTATCCAGTGATTTTTGTTGTTTGTTTGTTTTATTACACTTGACACAGTGACCCCTCAATCGCAGTACTATAATCCTCCCGTTCAGATTAGTATTTATGAGGAAGCAATGAGGATTTTATTTAACCTTGGTTATCCCATAACATGCAGTAGATATGGTCTTATTCGTTTGGTCTGATATGTTCAGTGTGCTCTGCATAAGCCATGTTAAATGGATCAGTTGTGGAAAAAGCGTACAGTAGCACTGCAATTCATAGCATGTTTTGTTTTTGTCTGCCAGGAAGCACAGACATCTCATGTTTACTGGGTAAGTTGTCTTTGCCACTGATTTCCTGAAACATTGCATGCCAGTCTCCCTTTTACTCTGTAGACCACAAGTAAATAGTGTAAGTCAATGAATAAGGAAGAAACTACAGTTCACCACTTGACTTTAATTTGATTTATTTAGAGAGCAAGTAATGGTAAACCTGATGACGTGTGTTGTTTGCTCTGAATAAACCAATGTAAAGTCAAGTAGTTTCTGGTTGTTTTTTCCTTATACTGCATCTAATTTAGTCTAATATGTTCCTGTGACCTACCAGTACCTGACCCAGAGGTTGTGCAGAGGTTATGCTGAGGCTGAACCTCAGTGGCCCCTAACCCAAATATTCTAGTGGTTGAACCCCAGTGACCCCTAACCCTAAGCCCAGAAAGACTTAATCAGCATGAATGAATGAATCAATCTTGATGAATGAATCAATCCGATTCTTCCAAGTGCTTGGGTGAACTGTAGGTTTGAGACAGTATGTGAAGTATGATTGGTATTGTTCTCTTATTGCCACAGACTTGAAAAGTGTAAACAATGTTGAAGTTCGCATCCATGTGTGTTTTTTTAACTACTGAATATGTGTGTGTGTGTGTGTGTGTGTATGCTGATGCAGTGGCGTTATTGTATCCGACTGGAGAACCTAGGCAATGAGGTGGTGCAGCTCAGAGAGCGCCACTGGAGGATCTTCAGCCTCTCCGGCACTCTGGAGACAGTCAGAGGCAGGGGTGTCGTAGGAAGGGTAAGTGGTCTAAACTTATAGTTTATGTTATATGAAAATGAATTATTCACCCCCTTAACTAGAGTTACTTATGTGGGTAAAAACCCTTCAGACTAAATATAACATGCAAACATTTGAAAAAAATAAATTGTATAGATTTCTTGAAGTAATATTCCACCTTTTTATGAAATTGGGTTATTCACAGTCTTACCTGGAATTACTTAAGTGGATAAAAGCATTTTGGTCTCAGTGCATGCATTTTCCTAGTCTGGCTACCCCAATTTTACCTTTTTCTTAGCTTTTGCTTAACGTACTCGCTGGAATGTAACTCTTTGGCAACATTACATTCCAACGCCTATGCTAAGATGAAGCTAAAATTGCAGTTGCCAGACGAGGAAAATGCAAGCACTGAGACCAAAATGATTTTACTAACACATGTAAATCCAGGTAAGACTGTGAATTTCATAAAAAGGTGGAACATTCCTTCAAGAATGCAATTATGCAATTATTTCTCAAATGTTTATATGTTCTATTCAGTGTAAAGGGTGTTTTTACTGAAGCTTTGTCTTACGATATGTTTTGGTGATAAATGTCAACATTGCTTAATGTTAAATCTTTATTATTGAAAGAAACACTCTAACATCGGCATGATTGCATGTTGTTGTTGCAGGAGCCTGTGTTATCCAAAGAGCAACCAGCTTTTCAGTATAGCAGTCATGTCTCGCTCCAGGCCCCAAGTGGACATATGTGGTGAGTTGCATATCCAACGTAATTTTTTTTTTTTTTTTTTTTTTTTTTTTCAAATCTCTTTCTGTCTTGTTCGTCTCAGAGTTCAGGGCAGCTTAGGTGTAGCCTGGGCGAAAGCGACTGTTGACTGTGTCATACAGTCTGGCCCAACGCAATTGAAATAGGTTTCTGCTTGGATATGACGTATTCCCTCGCCTGGCTCTCACGCCTACAACTTTCGCTTTCAGTATTAACAGATCTCTCGCAAGTTCTGATCTATTTTGACATCGTAGTGGCAATAAATCCTCAAGATCATGGATGCTAATGTCATGTACCAATTTTGTGAATGTAATTCGAAAGTGGGGGAGAGAATAACAAACGCGTCCCTATCACTGACCTCAAAAAAAGACTACAACATTTTGAGACATCGCTCTAAACTGTGTGCTCATTGGCTAAACCGTAGAGTAACCGACGGAAAGGCGGGAAGGGGGGTTTATTCCAGACTACGTGCGGAGATAAATGTTTAGCGGAGCTACGTAGGATGCCATCGCCAGGCTAGCTTAGGTGAGCATGGTTTACAATTATCGTATACTGTACTGTGTATCTAGGCCTAGCCGAGGTCGCCTCGAAGCCGCCACCTCATTAACTACAGCTCTTAACTGGTTAAGAGAACTACAAAAAACCCACAAAGCAAACAAAAAAAATTCAGTGGTTCATGCCATTGTAAAATTTTACATGTAAAAATAGGTTTACAATTATTCAAATTCAAACATTCCTGTAAATACACATCTGCCTAGATTTTTGCAAAATGCTGAAAACATAACATACTGTGAAATATCACTTGATCTTCTTTTTGACAAAATACAATTGAATATATTGTATTTTAACATCAGAGAACAAGGTACAATACTAAATTAATCCATTCTATGTCATCTTTAAGGTTGTTGCTAGGACGTTGCTAAGGCGGACATGGCGGTTGCTATGTTGGTTGCTATATAATTCATATTGGTTGCTATGTACAGTATATTGCTAGCTTATCATTGTGGCCGTGTATCCTATGACGTTGCAAGGCTGCTAGAAGCTGTTGCTTGGTTGTTGCTAGGGCGGACATGGTCGTTTTTATGCTAGTTGCTATATTGATCGTGTTAGCTGATATGTTGATTGCAAGGTCATTAATGTGGAGGACGCGCTTCCTAAGACGTTGCAAAGGTGCTGGAAGCTGTTGTTAGGCCGTTGCTAAGGCGGATATTGCGGTTGTTATGCCGGTTGCTACATTGATCATGTTGGTTGCAATATTGATTGCCCCGCCATCAATGTTGAAGTGGTTTCTAAGAAGTTGCAAGGTTGCTTAAGGTTGTTCCAAGGGCGTTGCTAAGGCGGACATGGCAGTTGCTATGCCGATTGCTACGTTGATCATGTTGGTTGCAATGTAAATACTCACGTCATCAATGCTGAAGTTATTTCTAAGAAGTTGCAAGGTTGCTTAAGGTAGTTGCTAGGGCGTTGCTAAGGCGGACATGGCGGTTGCTATGCCGGTTGCTACGCCGGTTGCTACGTTGATCACGTTGGTCGCAATGTTGATTGCCACGTCATCAATGCTGAAGTTGTTTCTAAGAAGTCGCAAGGTTGCTTAAGGTAGTTGCTAGGGCGTTGCTAAGGCAGGCATGGGGGTTTCCATGCCGGTTGCTACGTTGATCATGTTGGTTGCAATGTTGGTTGCCACGTCATCAATGTTGAAGTTGTTCCTAAGAAGTTGCAAGGTTGCTTAAGGTTGTTGCTAGGGCGTTGCTAAGGCGGACATATCGGTTGCTACGCTGGTTGCCATGTTGATCATGTTGGGTGCTAAGTTGAGTCATTGGTCATCATTGTGGGGGGGGGTTCCCGGGACGTAGCATAAGTGTTTGAGGTAGTTGCTAGGCCGTTGCTAGGGCGGATATAGTGGTTGCCATGTTGGTTGCCAGGTCATCAATGTGGAAGTTGTTGCATAGGATGATGGTTGCATTTACAGCTGCCAAAGGAAAAAGTTGCTTAAAGTTAAATTGTATGATAGTTGGATGAATGTTGCTAGTTAAAATAGTTAAATTAGTTGAAAAAGTTGGACGCAGCCTTTGGCTGCGTCAACCAGTAGATTGTGGATAAGTACATAAAAAGTGTCTTACTGTAAAGTTGCTTAAAAATGTTGAAATAGTTGATTTAATACAGCTGATAATAGTTACTAGTTGACATAGAATTCTCATGGATCCTAATGTTCCGACTGCCAGCAGGACCAGTAGAATGTTTACAGTAAGTGGCTAAGGTTACAACAATGGGAAATAGAATGCTGAAAGTTCCACCATTCATAATAACATAACGGAACAGGCACCGCACACACCTGGCTACAGGGGACAGAGAGAGCGAGACCTGAGACACACACACACACACGGAACACAACACCAAACTTGACCGTATATAATTATTAACATCAAAATTAATGAGCAATAATGAACATGACATAACTATTCTAAAGTATCTTTTTAGGTAGCAGTTGCACTATGGCCATTAACCAGTAACAAAAGAGTATTTCCTCATTTGTTTTATAATTTTAATTATTATAAACTGAGGCACTCACAAACATTTAAACTTAGTTTGATTTAGCCCAACTGAGTGTTAAATCCCACATGTGATAATGAGAGCAAGCTGTGAGAATGCTGACTGAGAATGCCGTTCTTTTTTTCACAAACTTTGTAGTTGTCTTCTCCGTCACATTCTTAGGAATACCGCAACAAGCTTCTCTGTCTTTGGTCTTTTTTGCCCTCAACGTTTCCTTCCAGTCAGCGCTGCCTTCAAGGAATTACCCCTCTATATTTAGGGGTAGGGTGAGGGTAAAAGAGAGTTAGGGTTAGAACTCGGATTAAGGTAGTACCTTTTAAGTTGTGCTGCCCGGAAGGTGCCATTGAGGGCAAAAAACAACTCCATTGAGTAAGTTTCTCTGAAAGCATTTAACTGGATAAATAAATTACAGGTTGTAATATAGCAGGATTTAGGAAGTAGGAAAAACACCAAGCAGTGTAAAGATCAAGGCACTGTGAATTCATGTTGCAGTGTGATGGTGATGATTGCTCAATAAGAGGTTTTTTTTTTCCCCCTCATCACTTCCCAGTTATTGTATGGTCAAATTTCCCAGTATAAAACACTTCCCATTTCCCGTAAGCCAAGTTCAACCTCACCCAAGATGAATTTGGGATGAGTAAGTCACCCTGAACGAAATGGGGCTGTCAAGGGAATTCCCTGGCAAACCACTGCAGTCTGGTAGAATTGAGCCTTTTTTTATTTTTTTATTTTGTTGCTTATGTATATGGTTTTATTTATTTATTTTTTTAAGCTGATTAGTACAAAATAGTTGAAATGTTAATGCTAATGTTATGTTTCGATTTTATATGGATAAAGGATGCTAAAGTCGTGACTTGGATACTGGTTACTTAATACTTTACTGGTTACTGATACTTTTTGCTTGGATACTCTGTTAATTTTATTAAACGGAGCTGTGCTTAAACAATTGGAGCGGCCTGTCTGTGTGTACTGTACTGTAGAATTGACCTATAGCCCAGTAGACTATAGCAGTGTGTACTGAGAGGTGTCTGGCCAGCTTCTAAGTATCTGACGGTGCGCTTTCATTGTGTCGCCCCCTGCAGGGGCTCCTACCGGCTTGAGAGGCCCAATGGCACGTTCTTCGATGTGCGCATCCCACCCTTCTCACTCGAAAGCAAGAAAGACGATACTCCCAACGGCTTCCTGCCTGGGCCCTTCACCTCACTGGCCTAAGGGTCGACCAGAGCAGCCCCATGCAACCCTCTCCAACCCCCTCCAACCCCCATACCCCTCCCTGTTGTTTCATTCACCAGATACAATCTTCCCCCTCAACTTGCATTTCTACCTACTCTCATCAGTCTTCTCTATATCCTATTGTTTTTTTTTTTGTCAGCCCCTTTTTTTGCCATACCTGCTTTTAAAAACAAAACAACAACAATCAAAACAAACCTATTGAGCTTCCAAGTATTTTTAAGCTATGTTTTGAGCCATGATGATTAAAATATTTGGAGTCAGGTAAGGTAAGATCATAAGATACACTTTTGACAGGAAGTCATCCTTGTGGGAGACAAATTCTCACTTGAGAAGATAGCTATTTCAGTAATAAAACTGTTTGTTATATGATTATCTACAGGATTCTGTGTTTATATTAGGCCATTAAGAACATGTAACATCATAGTAGGCCTACATCATGTGGAAACATATTATTTGTCTAACAGCACTTACATGTATGCAGTGATAATAGTCGGCTATTATTCTATACAATTACAAACTGAGTTGGAAATACCCTCTGAAGTGGCTGGCTGTAGACCCTTGCCTGATCTACTGTAAGTGCTTATGCAGTTATGATGTCTATAACCTTGTAGTGACCTTAGAAAATGTCTGTATGGCATTACAAATGTTAGTCAAGGAAATTACTTCCTAAGGCCTGAAGTAGGCTTCTAAGGCCTGAAGTATACTACTGTGGATACCTTCTACATACAGTACATCAGCACCACCTTTTTGTTTGGCCATCCTGTTAACAACATTTTATGACCATATAGATGATCCCCATTGGCTGTGCTAGTAGTGTACAGTATATATGTTTTCCAGCTCTGGCTCAGGTCAAGAGAAAGCAAGAACAATGCACTACTGTACTGTACTGTACTGTAGAACAATGCACTGCTGTGGTGTTATACCGCATTCTCTCATGCTAAGGGAACAGGGCAGAGATGCGTGTTTTTATTTAGTTTAAATCTCGGGATTGTAAACTATGGTAATCATGGCCAAAACAAGAAGTTTGTGTTTCTAACCTCAGTGACACATAGGTAATTGCATTACCAGTCATGGTATTCTTGTCAATTACTGGACAAAAACTCCAGTTTATGGCTTATACAAAATAACCGGTTTTGATATAGATTTGCATTTGCCCATACACAGAATTTGTTCTGGTCACAGCTTGTGGTCATAGCTTGTGGTCAAATGTCTTGTACTGTGGGAAAGGTGCAAAAGCAAAAAAGAGAGTATACTTGGAAGACACTAATGTGCACAACCATATTACTGTATGGCAGAACAGTATCCACATAAGTATGCTAAGCCCTTTAGGATTGCAGGAAGTATGCAATTTTTCTGCAATTAGCCCTTTTCCTTTGCTCCTTATAGATCAACACCTATCCAGTGACTTGGGTCATTTACCCATTTCTCCTAATGATGGACTAATATTTCTTTGTAAATGAGATTATGTCAAAGATAATTGTTATCAAACATCCTGTTTGTGATGTCCTTGACCTTTCACGCCATACTGAGCCACAAATTGCAGTCACATAATATCCATAGGTATTCATATCTGAATGTAAGGGAATTTGAGTTGCATGTGCGTTTGATTTTACTGTGAAATGTTTGTGTGAATGTTGAAGCACTTCCAGGATGAGACTACCTAGTGATCTGACTTTACATTGGAGAGGTGCTTCTGGGAGGCCATCTTTTTTGTTTGTTTGTTTTGGAATATGCACAGACTGAGCTGTGCAAATATCTTGTGCCATTGATTGATGGACCCTTGTGCATTTTCACAATGCAGGATTATTGTATCATGTTTTTAAGTTATTACGTTTCCACCTCGAAAAGCCCTTAAAAGTGTGGCCACATAAAAGCTGCTACCAGAATTACTCTAGATGTTTCTCATGAACGCGCACAACAAATTTCAATCCATTTCTCAAATCCAACCGTTTCAACACTTTCTTCACTCAAATGTTTCACACCAGTGCTGTTTTTATCTCAGTGGAATCACATAATCAGTAGGCTAATAGTTTTGACACCTCCGACTCTCATTTAAGGCCCTTTCATCTTTGCTTTTTGTAGCACATCGTCAGCCTGTTGAGGAAATACGCCACCAAATGTCTCCTTGAGATCCTCAGTGTACATTTTGTAATTTATACTTGATATTTATGTGAAATATTACCTATGATTGATGTAGGAAGTGTTACAAAGCCCTAACTATTTGTAGCCTTGAGCTGCTGCTGAGGATGGGAGCTGACACCTGTCCTTTACCTGAATTTTATTTTTCTTTGACTTTTCATTTTTTTTCAGTTTGTTTGTTTGTTTGTTTATTTTATTTATGTGATAGGGAAATATAAACTGATAGTGAATGTGTCTGAAAGAAATCTGTGTAAGGCTCTTGAACTTTGAGAACATAAAAATAAATTATGTAGATGTAAAAGTGCTTGAGGTATGTTGTCATTTTCTCAAAATGTTCTTCTGATATCTTTCTTTCTTTTTTATTAAAAAAAAAGCAATAGAACTTGCCATTTCAGATTGCATAACGTAGACTGTCTGCACTGAGAGTTCATTATCTGTCCAGTTAAAAGAAGCGCTTGACTGCACACTGTCGTTTCAAGTCCATTTAGAGTAAATGCCAGGTTTATAAGACCAGGTCAGTGTCGGGTCTCATTGTTGGTGTCCTCCACACTGCTATTATTAGTGCTTGACCTGTGCCATGACTTCAGGCCCAGCCTAGCTCCTCAAATCTCTCATAAAGGCAGCAATGAAGTCACAGTTGCTTTTATGCTGGCTGGCATTTCTCTCCACCTTTCTCTCCGTCTTTTTTTCTTGAATGCATGTACTGTATGGGGCCTTATTATCACTGACCACTGTGTTCACCTTTCGTAGGGGAACATTTTCCTTCCAGCGGTCCAACGGGGAGATGTTTGACGTAGCCATCCCTTCCTTCTCTCTGGACAGCCACGGGCACAGAGACAGCCCCTACTCCTTCCTCTTCTGAAGTTACTCCCCTTCAATCCTTGTTTCCTTTTCCGTTATGCAGTACACACACACACACACCAACCTGTGCAGTTTGCTAATGAGAAAGTAAGCCGTACCCACCCTCACCACCAGATTTGAGATGTTAGATGAGACGTGATGAGACTTAAAAGAATATTGTGAAGGCCATAAAATGGTGTCAACTTGATTTGATCAAGAGAAAAGTGTTAAACTGCCTTTTGCCAAGCCTTATTGCATAGTTTTTTAATGTCCCTATGGAGGGATACATTTTAATTTCAAACATACTCCATGCAATTTGGCCCTTTATTATTTTTAAGTCTTAAAAACATACGTTTTACAGATTATTTTCATTTTTTTTTTCTCATTCACAAGATGAACACCATTTATTCCACTGACTATTACCTCAGTCACATCCTGACTTACACCAGGTGCTTAATAATATTTGAAAACATAGGTCAATTTCTCATATTTTGTACAGTTTTCACATCTAATGGAGGAGGTACACTGGCACGGGCCTCTGTGCAGACATCATCCAAGTGTGTTGACAATAAGCTGTTTCTACTATGGTCAATGTTCCTGATTTTCCTGACACTACCTCACATCACAAAGCTGTGACAATAGACACAAACTTAAACTTCCTTCTGTTCATACCTGTATATTCTGGGAACAATTACATAGTCATTGTGATCTCTTACAATAGTAACACATCCATAGTTACATGCAGTTTTGTACACTAGATGGCAGTATTTGCTTTACATTGTCCAGGAAAATTGAAGGACAGTAATTCTCACTATGCTTTCCATTTAAACTTAATCAAACCTAGGCCTAAATTGGCATGTCTTTAAACAAGCCAATAATATGTCTTTGTTTGTGTGTGAATGAGGCTTTTAATTAGCACAGACGGCCAAAGTCATCTTATGATGTTTTTAAGATACAGAGCAATATGCACCCCAGGGGAAAAATGTTGTTCATAAATTGAAGTTTTGAAAAACAAGCCTGCTAATTCAAAGATCTGAAGTGTCCTTCCAATGCACTGTATAAGCATGTGAAGCACAGAGTGGGTTGGGAAGTCTATAGTTAACAAAGTTGTCACTGCTTCAGATTTGACTTGCATTTCCAGAGAGTGAATTCAGTCTCAGTGAGACAGGAGAGCATCTAATATTATATTATGTTATATTTGCTGAAAAAGTGGTCAAAGTTGTTGAAGCTTGATACAATCATGTTTTAATGCAAGAGGAATGTGTTTAAAGGAATTAGGTAGAATCCTGAAAGTGGAAAATGTTCAAAAATTGCAATATTGCCATCATAAACTGAACTAAGCCTAAACAATAAATTGTTTTTCCCATGGTACGCGTCAGAATATTTTTCTGCTATATTGTTAATCTGTGCTAATATATCTTATGTGTCTGTCTTCACATTCAAAGCTCACAAAACATTCTGTGTTGGAACACATAATCTATACATCTTGGCCAAATTCGGTGGTCGTAACATTTTGAAACGTTTTGCCACCGTTCCCATTCAACCTTATAGATGATGTATAAAGCACGATGTAGAAAACATTTTGTAACATTTTGTCATTTTCAAAAAACAATGCTGATATTAACTAGCTTAAGCCTGTCACTCCACAGAGTCTGTAATTTGCATTGCTTGTCATAATCTAGACATGAATGAGTTGAGTTACTGAAAGTAATAGGCAAGCCCAGGCAAGTACAGACTACTTAAAATGTCCTGTCCGTTATCTCATGGCCAACAGGTGGCAAACTCAAGGGGTGTTTGATTTGCAGCAGCTCACTGAAGAAAATAAAACAGCTGCTTTCTTTTGAATAATATATGCATCTGCCATTTTACCTGTTAACTATTGAATTTCTCAGATAGATAAATGTTTAGGAACTCACCTTATGTTTAATTTCTTTTTTTATCCATCCCTAAAAGATTCTAGCTGGTGCAGTTACAGTTACAGAACTGAACTCCCCTCTCTCTACAAAGGCAAATCTGAGATGTAGTGTGCTGACAAAGATGATGCAGAAACCCATTTAATGCCAACACAGACAAACAAACTAATGACAATTTTCCGGGTCTGGGAGAGAGAATGTATTGATAATTTGGTTGTTTCTGCAGGGAAACATTCAGAGTGGAGAGGTCTGGTGAGGTCTATGTTAACCTCCGTGTCCCTCCTTTCTCCCTGGAGAACAGCAGAGATGAGAAACAGCTTCCCTTTAGCTGGTAGAGTAGCACTAATCATCATTTTAACACAGCAGGATTTCCCAACAAATCCAGATTCACCAGGATGCACTTTTCACATATTTAAAAATAGGTCTTGGCATCAACAATACATGCACTAGCACTTTTCACATATTTGAAAATAGGTCTTGGCATCAACAATACATGCACGAGACAGTAAATAATAATAATTATTAGTATTATTTTAATGAAGTTATTTTAGTCACTGTGCTGACTCCTTCTTGGGGAACAAAAATCAAATAGAACATTAACTGAATGTTTTAATCAATTGCTGAAATGAAATGTTTCTGGCAAAAAGTGAATTGATCTTTTAGTGGTTACATATGCCATACAAGTTGATAAGCTATTTGTTTTGTACACGCAATACTTTAAAAATCTACATTTTGGCAAGGGATAATACAATAATACCCCCAAAAAATCTAATTTAGGTTGTATTACACATTTGCTACTGGTGGTTAGTATGTCATCTTGGTTGATAGACAGTACATTTTGATCTGCAAGTTCAGTTTGATTTTGCTTTTTAGCTCAGTAGGGACACTAATACTATTTCCACTTCTTTTAATTTGCCTGAGATTGGGCTCCAATCAAAAACAGGTGCCTAACATGACATAAAGTGATTTAATTCGAAACAACGACAAAAAAGCACTTGGAGTCCACAGACCTCCTCCAAGGCAATATAGGTCACTGTTGGGTCATTCCACGTCAATTCAACAAGAGCCCGCGCACTTAGGTCTCAAAAAAATCTGAAAAAATCACCAAATGTACCCATGGTACTTACGAGAAATACTGTAAATTTATTTGAATGTAAGATGTATACTTTCCATGTTACAGCCATTTTTACTGGGGGAGGGGGGTGCCCATTTTGTTCACGCTCTTTTTTTGTCAAAGTTCACAAGCCCATTAGCTCAAGAACTAAACCATGTAGGAAGCTCAAATTTTGCATGCTGGTACATAGATAGGAATAGTTTGTAGCAAAACTGTCAGTTTTGGTATGGATGATCCTGCATGGTCATAGCATTCCCTCAAAGATGATACAAATTTTATTGGAGTTTTTGGCTGTGCTCTGTTTAGGCCTTCAGAAGACATATTTGTACCCAACATAGGTTCTTGATTTTTTCCCCTTGTAGAGATAAGTAGAAACACTCTCATAAAAAGCAATAAATAGAAAGGAAACTCTATCAGTGTTTGAACAGAAGACCGCACAAGTCTGACAAATCATTTTGGGTGTCATTTTCAGAGCACCAGAACACCTTGTGGGAATGTCCACAGATTTTTTTTATATTGTTTTCTTTATTCTCCATGAATTCTTCTTTTTAAAAATGCCAATTTGACTTGTCTTATGTGACGTTTTCTTTTTTCATTTCCATCCTGAACGTGGGCAAAATGCACATTGAGAGCAATATGTTTTCTGTAACATTAATGTAAAGAATACATAACCAAAGGCAAATTTTGCCCTGACATGATCACCTGAGAGTCCCTGTCCTAACATGGCCTGGTGAAGCTAATGTGATGACCTGAAGGCACCTAAGTAGAGGTGGGATAGAGGCCTTTTATTTCAGTGATCCCAGTGGAATTTTTGTCACTCTTGAATCTTAAAATTGCCACAAATCTTCCAAGCTGCTCTTTTGGTTCTGCTGAAAGTGAATGTCATCAGTCTCATTATACAAGGTTGGTAATATTTTATTCAATTAATGTATTTATTGATGATACAACTCTGGAATAAATTCTTGATTGGCATATTTCTTTGAAGGAAGCATAACCTCCTGAGGCTGAGTGACCTGGCTGAGACCAATGTTGAACTCGTAACACTCAGAAAGGCCTCTACCCCACCTCTACTCATGTGCCTTCAGGTCATCATGTTAGCTTCATCAGGCCTTGTTAGGATAGGTGGAGGTGCACAGAACCACTACTGAGAGTAACCACAGGTGCTCCTTAAATCATTGAAATTGAAAAGGATACCTGCACCCCTGCACAGGGACTCTCAGGTGATCATGTAAGGGCAAAATTTGCATTTGATTATTTATTCTTTACATTAATGTTATAGAAAACATATTGCTCTCAATGTGCATTTTGCCCATGTTCAGGGTAGAAATTAAAAAAGAAAACGTCACATAAGACAAGTCAAATTGGCATTTTTAAAAAGAAGAATTCATGGAGAATAAAGACAAAAATATAAAAAAAATCTGTGGACAATCCCACAAGGTGTTCTGGTGCTCTGAAAATGACACCCAAAATGATTTGTCAGACTTGTGCGGTCTTCTGTTCAAACACTGATAGAGTTTCCTTTCTATTTATTGCTTTTTATGAGAGTGTTTCTACTTATCTCTACAAGGGAAAAAAATCAAGAACCTATGTTGGGTACAAATATGTCTTCTGAAGGCCTAAACAGAGCACAGCCAAAAACTCCAATAAAATTTGTATCATCTTTGAGGGAATGCTATGACCATGCAGGATCATCCATACCACAACTGACAGTTTTGCTACAGACTATTCCTATTTATGTACCAGCATGCAAAATTTGAACTTCCTACATGGTTTAGTTCTTGAGCTATGGGCTTGTGAACTTTGACAAAAAAAAGAGCGTGAACAAAATGGGCACCCCCTCCCCCAGTAAAAATGGCTGTAACATGGAAAGTATACATCTTACATTCAAATAAATTTACAGTGTTTCTCTTAAGTACCATGGGTACATTTGGTGATTTTTTCAGATTTTTTTGAGACCTAAGTGCGCGGGCTCTTGTTGAATTGACGTGGAATGACCCTGTTCCTTGTCCCAGTACCAACGTTTAGAAGAATTTCATCCGAAGTGCAGTAGTTCTCGAGTTATCCTGTACACAGCCGGCTGTAACCCTTGATTACATTAGATGTAGATCTGTTCAATGCACAGAGGGATTTTAATCCACACTCACCGATTCTACCTCAGGGAAATGGCAGATGATGGAAAAGTAGCCAACCAAACTCAGATTTAGATGGTCTTGTCAAAAAACAAATAGCAAATAGGCACAATCTAACAATTACAATCTAGTAGCTATTGGGTCTGTAACACATAGGCTACTCCTTCAGAGCACGCATCAAATGGAGAGTAGAGGCTCTTAAACTTTATAAGGCTGGGGACATCAAGGAGCAGAAAAATACGTCAAGGACCCATCACAATCGCTACATACAGGCTTTAATCCATTTTTTCAGTGACTAAACTTTTCTGATTGTGGGCATAACTGAAAAATTAAAGTGGCCAGGGGCCAATGCAAAATTAACACTAGTTTTCAACCAACTTCAAGTAAAAGAGACTATTTAATAAAAAAAATACTCACAGCCCATCTAATACCACACTGTTTATTGATACTAATAGCAAAATTGTCACACCAGTACAGATGTTTGATAGACATTATGATATTTATTAGGCTACATTAATGCAACTATGGGACACATTGCATTTTATTTTTTGACTGCATGGTGGACCACATGAAAGAGAGTAGTGGGCTGCAATTGCTCCCTGGGCTGTAGTTTGGCCACCTCAGAGTTTGATGCTACAGTAGATGCTATTTTGTAGCAAAATTTTTACAGACCCCCTGTGACCAGTCCCTGAGTGGTCGTTTGAGAATCTATAATAGGCCTATAGAGTGCATCAAAAATATGCACTTTAGGAGGGAGCTTTGGCTTTGGTTCTTTTCAGAATAAAATTGACAACTGTTGTGGCAAAGAAAGAAGCTTCTTCAGAGTGGCTTCTGTGTGAGGAACCAAAAGAGCGGATTTCCATTTTTCTTGTTTGGTGGACATTATAGTGCTGCTAGAAGAGTCATTGTTTGGAAACAGTACATCCATTTCTAAGAATTACAATTGACAAAGTTTATGTATAGGTTTGTTCAGATTATTTGTCCCTCGAGGTTTAGCGCGAGGGATTTTACCACCAAGTGGCAGCGGCTTGAAAAGGGGATCATGGCTGGTTGCACAATATCGGTTTCCCTGTTTGTGGCAGCTATGAACCTGCTACTCAAAGCAGGAGAGTCACAGTGTAAAGGACCGATGGCAGGCGACGGGACAAGGCATCCAGCCTGCAGAGCCTTCATGGACGACATCACTGTGATGACCCCATCCATTCTCGGGACACGGTGGATCCTGAGCGCACTGGAGAAGATGGCCACCTGGGCCCGGATGCAGTTCAAGCCTGGCAAATCCAGGAGCTTGTGCCTACTAAAAGGGAACCTGTCAAATAACATCTTCAGTATCCAGGGATCGGAGATTCCAACTATTCAGGAGGAGCGAATTCGATGCCTGGGGAAGAGTTATGACAGCACCCTTAAGGACAGGGGGAACCTTGAAGACACCTCAGCCCAACTGAAGGAGTGGCTGAGGAGAATCGACAAGAGTTCGCTGCTGGGAAGGTTCAAGGTGTGGTGCTTGCAGCATGGCATCATACCAAGACTCCAGTGGCCATTTCTGCTGTACGACTTCCCACTGACCAGTGTAGAAGCAATGGAGAGAGTCTGTAGCAGGTTCATCAGGAAGTGGCTGGGCGTTCCTCCATCGTTTAGCTCAGGTAACCTCTACAGCAGGTCATCAGTGCTCCGTCTACCATGCTCATCTGTCATCGAGGAATTCAAGGCGACCAAGGCCAGGGCAGCATGTACACTTTCACTATCCAAGGACATGAAAGTTAGGCATGCAAGCACTGCAATGAGCTGCGGGAGGAAGTGGAAACCTCTTGAAGCTGTGAAGGAAGCAGAGTCCTACTGGAAGCATCAAGACATCGTGGGCACAGTGTGTCAGGGGCGCCTAGGACTTGGCAATTACAGCGTCAAGACCTGGGCAAAAAGCGGCACACAAGACCGGAGGGACCTAGTGGTGCAAAGGGTCCGAGAGACAGCTGAAGAAGACCGCCGAATTAAGGCAACAGGGATGGGCTCCCAGGCTCGATGGATGCAGTGGGATGAGGCGCTTGACAGACCACTGTCTTGGAGAGAGCTGTGGGCTACTGACCAAGGGAAGCTGAACTTCCTGCTGCGCGCTGTGGCTGATCTTCTACCCACACCGAGCAATTTGAAGATCTGGGGCAAGGAGCAAGAGGCTTCCTGTAGTCAGTGCGGTGCCAGCCTCGGCACACTGAACCACATTCTGGCCAGCTGCCCCAAAGCTCTCGCGGAGGGGCGCTACAGGTGGAGACACGATAAAGTCCTCACTGAGGTCGCCAAGTGGGTGGAGCTGCAGAGAGGTAACGCCAACAAACAGCCGTCAGCACCACCAAGCTTCACAAGCTTCCATCTAGAGGGCAGCAAGATTCCGAAGGGTAAAAGATCTAACAGCCTACCATCTCTGCTGCACCGTGCAACAGATTGGGAGCTGCACGTGGATCTTAAGAAGAAGCTGGTCTTTCCTCAGGAGATTGTGGCAACTACCCTCCGACCGGATATGATCCTCCTTTCTAAGAGCACGAAGACCCTCATTCTAGCTGAACTCACGGTTCCCTGGGAAGACAGGCTAGCCATATCCCACCAGGCAAAGAAGGCTAAGTACCAGGACCTAGTGGAAGAGGCGAGCCTCGCGGGGTGGCAAACCACCCTCTTTCCAGTTGAAGTCGGCGCTCGGGGTTTCCCCGCCACATCAGTGCGGACTTTCCTGCAGAAGATGGGACTCAATCCCAAACAACTGCAGAAGGCCATCAGGGAGATAGCCACAGCAGCTGAAACCGGTTCCAGGTGGCTGTGGCTGTCAAGGAGTCGTAGCTGGACCCCTTCTGCAGGTGAAGGCTAACCCAGCCTTTGCTGCCCCACTCAGGAGAGGTGTTCAGGTTAAGGGGCGAAACACCTATGACCCTGTGATACCTGCTGAGGATGCAGAAGGGGTCCCAAGGAACACCAGTACAGTCCATCTTCTGGAGCTTCAACTTCCACATCTTCAGTTGCTCCTGCAGTCTCTGCTTGTAGCAAAGCATCTTCGGTGTTTATTTCATCTTAACTGTCGTGACCGTGGGGAAAGGCCCATTGGCGGTGGGGGAAGACCCACGGACTTCCATGAAAGAATGGATGACTGCACGGAAAGACGGCACGCAATAGTCCTAGGGTTGGCACCCCGACGGACTGCACAAAACGCTACGAGTACAAAACAAAGAGAATACCCCCAGGCAGACCGAGGAGGGGGAGGATAATCTGCTATCTAGGACGGATCACACGGCAACTGACCCGGACAACGATATGAGGACTACGAACTTGGATGTGGAAAGACAGGAAGGTGAAGCAAATCGAAGATGCTCCATCTGTGGCAGAAGTTTTAAGAACCAGCGCGGCGTGAAAATCCACCAAGGCAAATCCAAGTGCAAGGAGCAGTTGCAGCAGCGCAAAACATCTAACACAGCCCAGAGTCTTATCTCAGAGTTTGTTAGCACTGTTTGTCAGTCGATGGAGGACCAGAGTCAGGAGGCACACCACAGAGCTCCGGACCCCCTAGCTGAACCCGCTCCGAGTAGAAGGAGGAGCCAAGAAGCCCACAACGTGGGGGGCTTGCCGAAGAAGCCGCGGTTGAACCTACCATCAGCCATGGACCACAGATGGGCGCAACTAGATGAAGACCTCAGCATCACCCTCGACAACACCTTGAAAGGGGATGCTGTAAAGAAGATCAAGACTATGGTGGAGATTGTATATCAAGCATGCTACGACAGATTTGGAATCAAGGAGGCTAAGCCCGATAAATGTCCATCAGGGCCCAGCAGAAGGCAACGTCGAATCGCAGAGCTGCGTCAAAACCTGCGAGCACTCAAGAAGAGGTGGCGGAGAGCAGAACACCAAGAGAAGGAAGCACTGAGCGAACTAAGTTCAGAGGCGCGGAGAAACCTTCTCCAGTTGCAGAGGGCAGAGGCAATCCGGAGAAGACAGAAAGAGAAGTGCAGACAGCGGAAAGCATTCTTCAACAATCCATTTCGCTACACATCTGATCTCCTAGGCCAGCCAAAAAACGGAAGACTGGTGTGTTCTAAGGAGGAAGCGGAAGATGCTGTCAAGGAAGCGCATAGCAACCCCAAGAGGGACCTACCACTGGGAGCGTGCCCCTTCCCAATTCCAAAGGTCTACCCAAGCACCCCTTTCAACATGGCAGACTTCACTTTCGAAGAAGTGAGGACAGTGGTGAGACGGGCTCGGGCGGGATCAGCTCCTGGTCCATCAGGGACTTCTTACAAGATCTATAAGAACTGCCCACAACTGTTAAGGAGGTTGGCCACACTCCTACGCACATTGTGGAAGAAGAAGCAGGAACCCTGGCAGTGGACACTTGCAGAGGGCTGCTTCATCCCCAAGGAGTTTAATTCATCAAGCCTCGACCAATTCCGAGAGATTTCCCTGCTGGACGTCGAGGGGAAGGTCTTCTGGGCAATCATCGCAGGAAGGTTAACCTCATACCTACTTAGCAATGGCTACGTAGACGCCAGCGTCCAGAAAGGAGGAGAACCGGGTTATTCTGGGTGCCTAGAGCATACATCTGTGATCAGCCAGATCATCAAAGAAGCGAAGAGGAACAAGACGACGCTCTCAGTGGTCTGGCTAGACCTTGCCAAGGCTTACCCCAATGTACCTCACCAACTCATCTGCAAAGCATTGGAGCATTACCAAGTACCACCAGATGTCATCAAGCTGGTAATGTCTCACATGGACTCTCTGCAGATGAGGTTTAGCGCGAGGGATTTTACCACCAAGTGGCAGCGGCTTGAAAAGGGGATCATGGCTGGTTGCACAATATCGGTTTCCCTGTTTGTGGCAGCTATGAACCTGCTACTCAAAGCAGGAGAGTCACAGTGTAAAGGACCGATGGCAGGCGACGGGACAAGGCATCCAGCCTGCAGAGCCTTCATGGACGACATCACTGTGATGACCCCATCCATTCTCGGGACACGGTGGATCCTGAGCGCACTGGAGAAGATGGCCACCTGGGCCCGGATGCAGTTCAAGCCTGGCAAATCCAGGAGCTTGTGCCTACTAAAAGGGAACCTGTCAAATAACATCCTCAGTATCCAGGGATCGGAGATTCCAACTATTCAGGAGGAGCGAATTCGATGCCTGGGGAAGAGTTATGACAGCACCCTTAAGGACAGGGGGAACCTTGAAGACACCTCAGCCCAACTGAAGGAGTGGCTGAGGAGAATCGACAAGAGTTCGCTGCTGGGAAGGTTCAAGGTGTGGTGCTTCCAGCATGGCATCATACCAAGACTCCAGTGGCCATTTCTGCTGTACGACTTCCCACTGACCAGTGTAGAAGCAATGGAGAGAGTCTGTAGCAGGTTCATCAGGAAGTGGCTGGGCGTTCCTCCATCGTTTAGCTCAGGTAACCTCTACAGCAGGTCATCAGTGCTCCGTCTACCATGCTCATCTGTCATCGAGGAATTCAAGGCGACCAAGGCCAGGGCAGCATACACTTTCACTATCCAAGGACATGAAAGTTAGGCATGCAAGCACTGCAATGAGCTGCGGGAGGAAGTGGAAACCTCTTGAAGCTGTGAAGGAAGCAGAGTCCTACTGGAAGCATCAAGACATCGTGGGCACAGTGTGTCAGGGGCGCCTAGGACTTGGCAATTACAGCGTCAAGACCTGGGCAAAAAGCGGCACACAAGACCGGAGGGACCTAGTGGTGCAAAGGGTCCGAGAGACAGCTGAAGAAGACCGCCGAATTAAGGCAACAGGGATGGGCTCCCAGGCTCGATGGATGCAGTGGGATGAGGCGCTTGACAGACCACTGTCTTGGAGAGAGCTGTGGGCTACTGACCAAGGGAAGCTGAACTTCCTGCTGCGCGCTGTGGCTGATCTTCTACCCACACCGAGCAATTTGAAGATCTGGGGCAAGGAGCAAGAGGCTTCCTGTAGTCAGTGCGGTGCCAGCCTCGGCACACTGAACCACATTCTGGCCAGCTGCCCCAAAGCTCTCGCGGAGGGGCGCTACAGGTGGAGACACGATAAAGTCCTCACTGAGGTCGCCAAGTGGGTGGAGCTGCAGAGAGGTAACGCCAACAAACAGCCGTCAGCACCACCAAGCTTCACAAGCTTCCATCTAGAGGGCAGCAAGATTCCGAAGGGTAAAAGATCTAACAGCCTACCATCTCTGCTGCACCGTGCAACAGATTGGGAGCTGCACGTGGATCTTAAGAAGAAGCTGGTCTTTCCTCAGGAGATTGTGGCAACTACCCTCCGACCGGATATGATCCTCCTTTCTAAGAGCACGAAGACCCTCATTCTAGCTGAACTCACGGTTCCCTGGGAAGACAGGCTAGCCATATCCCACCAGGCAAAGAAGGCTAAGTACCAGGACCTAGTGGAAGAGGCGAGCCTCGCGGGGTGGCAAACCACCCTCTTTCCAGTTGAAGTCGGCGCTCGGGGTTTCCCCGCCACATCAGTGCGGACTTTCCTGCAGAAGATGGGACTCAATCCCAAACAACTGCAGAAGGCCATCAGGGAGATAGCCACAGCAGCTGAAACCGGTTCCAGGTGGCTGTGGCTGTCAAGGAGTCGTAGCTGGACCCCTTCTGCAGGTGAAGGCTAACCCAGCCTTTGCTGCCCCACTCAGGAGAGGTGTACAGGTTAAGGGGCGAAACACCTATGACCCTGTGATACCTGCTGAGGATGCAGAAGGGGTCCCAAGGAACACCAGTACAGTCCATCTTCTGGAGCTTCAACTTCCACATCTTCAGTTGCTCCTGCAGTCTCTGCTTGTAGCAAAGCATCTTCGGTGTTTATTTCATCTTGTCTAGGCTATTTCTATATCCACTTTTGTGCTGCACTCTTCCAGGCACGTGAGGGTCGAAGCCCCGCATGTTCTGGAAACTTCCCTCGTCCATGTGCATCAAAGAGCCCAGTCGCATTCCAGTCATTCTGTACTACTGTTACCAGTGAGTAATCAGAAAGGAATGTTAGAGACATGTACCCTTGTCTCATGCACAGCAGGCTGTGTACCAGTATTTTTTTTTTTTCATTTTCAAACTCTCCTGTGTGCAAGTTTTGAAGTTTCTATGTTATACTTAGATTGGTCAGCTTGAATGATTTAAATTTGTGTTGTCACCATTAATATAGCCTACAGCTGTATGTACAAACATTCAGTTTTATAAGTTCAGGGCAACATTATCTAAATACATTACCTAAATATGAGTAGATTGGTCAACTTCTGTGAGTTTCTTTTCTCTTGGGGACTTCACTTTATGATCTCATTTCTCTTTTCAGGTGAGATCATGAGTATATGGCAAGCTGCTGCATGCTCTGAGCGATGGGTGTGGAATAGGCCTAGTGTTTTTTTTCTTTTCTTGATAGAGTAAGAGTTCACATCACATGGGATTCGAACCAAGCCTGTATAGGAGACGTCTGGCTATTCCCTGAATTTGGGAAAGGAAAAAAGGTCAGGATTGGCCTTGTCCTCTAATAGCCTACAGGATCCCACACTGACAACGTTCGAAAACCATACCCTTTTGTTATTTGTCTGCGCGTTATGAACATAGGCATAGGGGCAAAATCCTTTACAATAAAGTAGTAAAGTAGTCCATGCATGGTGTAGGACCATACAGTATGTTCAGGATCAGATGGCTGCTTCAGCATATGCAATAACTTCAGACTTTATGGAGAGATTGACATAATGAATGAAGTTCAATAACATGGCCAAACATCAGTTTAAGAGTTCTTGATAGGCTAGTTTTGCCTTCATTATGACATCTGGGTTTGATTTACTGTATCTATACAAGTCATTCTTTTTGAACTTCTTAAATCTTCAAAAATGAATGTAACGTTAATGATTCATGGATTTTGATTGTGAAGTTGCGGTTGTATAGAAATAAAGACGCTCCCTGAGGCATGAAGTCCACAAAGGCCATACTGGTTGTCCATTACAAAAATAGTTTTTAGGAGGACCTTTTTATGAATGTCAGCAGCACCGTCAGCCATGAAAATCCAGTGCATTGATCAAAATCTGATGGAGTTTTTTTTTCATACCATTCAAGAATTTTAGGTTACACTGATGGCATCTTGCCTTTCCGCAGAGACAGATTAACATTATTATGACCTAGACCAGGGTTTCTCAAACTTTATTGAGTGGTGAACAGTTTGAGAGCCAATGACTTGACTAATAGCCAGAGACTTGACTAATAACCTAAATTAGGAATATTTTTTCAGTGATTCATAATTGAGATTATATCGGATGACATTGCTGACTTTCCCTTGTCCATATCATCATTCCATCCACCAAAGTCAAAAAGTGCATGGGGCTCTCAAATTTATAGTAACGTTATGTCTTACAGTATTTAAATTCAGGATTAGCCTACTGCTAAAGCACAGCTTTAATAGGCACATTTTATAGAAAATAAAATGTTAAGTTCAGTTAATGTAATTAGTTACATTTTATGGAAGCATTTAGGTATTAAGATGTTTAAATGTATTACAATTTTAACCTGTTTTAGGCCTACAATTGAAACCTCTTAAGGACAGGAGACATGCAACACAAGAATAGCTGTATTTTAACAAGTGATCAAATGATTTTGAAATTAATTAATCTCATGAGTAGCCTAGCCACAGACTGATAAGACTAAACGTTTGGTGACCTTTTTAGTTAATTCTTAGCAGAATTGTCTGTTTGGCAAGAGTCTGACCTTCCCAATATGGCTGGATTTTTTCTTCTGACAACTCGGATGCATCACATCCGGTGGATGAGGTCAAGTTTTTTCCCAACGTTCGCCATTCCAGTTGTTTGGTGGGATGTGTTCGGAGGTAGTTACACCGGATGTGTTACTCAAGAATTGTACCATAATTGCATAGAAAGGTGTTAGAAAGTATTTTAACAAACTTTTTACCCATAGATCTCGTGAACTGTCCTCAACAACGTGTTTCCAGGTGTGCAGGTGATGTGCTTTCTCTCTGAAGTGTGTCCTCTTGACTTTAGAGTCAAAGTTTTTGCATGAGTTGAATCTTGGTCACCAACTGGGAGAGGCTTGGGAAGGCCTTGCGGTTTCGGCGTGGAGTTGTAACCATGGCCGGGAATTTTGACGCTGAAGACCGAAACAGCTGGTACTGGGGGACCCTTTTTCGCCAAAAGGCAGAATCAATTCTTTTGGGACAACGACATGGAGTGTTTCTTGTCAGAGACTCTCGGACGATCCCGGGCGACTATGTCCTCTCCGTTTCAGAGAATTCCAAAGTATCCCATTACATAATCAACAGCATCGGCAACAACCGGCAATCTGTATCAAGTAAGTAATTAGAGTTTCGTAGGGCTACACCACTGAATGTAATTTGAGTTTATGTATGCTGAACCATGTAACGCCCATTCTCCTCTGTTTGCTAACCATAGCTACTAGCCCGCTAGCGATAACTAACTTATCATAGGTGTTCAAGCCAGCTGTTCCTGAACAAACTTGCCATGGTTGGGGATGACGTTTAGTATTAGCACTCGCCAACTTTTTTCGGTCATCTTCATAGTAGCATTGTTGTCTAATCCGACTCGAGCACAGCATTAAAGTAGAATTTATGTTCACAAGTAAATTGTTTAACTTGGTAGGCTATTTGTTGGATAGATGAGAATTAATGCATTAGGCCTATGGGATCAAAATTCAAAAGTTCTCAAATTTTGTTGGTTCTAACGTTACTTTACTAGAGTAGCGATTTTGGTAACATAAACGAGATAGACATAGCCTTGGATGCCTGGTTGACTTGTTATCTGCCTCCCTCTTTAGCAAGTTAAATTTCAGACAATCCGAACTAGATGGTACCACACCAAAGTAAACGAGTAGAACGTGCAGCAATGATGTAGCATGCACGAGATGCTTTTCTGATGACATTCTTGCCGAAATCTTAAAATCCTGCTGAAAATCTTTTCCATACCACTTTGGCCGCCAAATTGTTAAATGTACTGGCACCAAAGTCGAAAATAGTCCCCTCCAGAACAGGCAGGGTTGTAAGACCCAGCAATCAGTCATCCTGGACACTCATACCAAAATGTAAACAAGTAATGTGTTATAAGGTGTGGAAGGGATGCCTGAAATGAGGAAATTGTCCTTTTTCCATATTTTCAAAATGGTTGTGTGTCAAGGTTTTCAATCCTCCCTTTACATCCAAACTTATGGGTAACAGTTGACTTGGTCGGGGGACCAATTACAATAACATCATCTTGGCAGGAGCCCCATGGCATACATTACGCACACCGCAAAAGGGGTGTGAGGGGGTTAATTGTGCAATTAGCCTTTAGTATCTCTATGTGCTCATGTTATTGTCACTTTTGTCATATCCGCCAGACATAATAAATATGACACACACAGAGCTATTGTCTAGAGGAATAGTTAAACGTTAACAAACTATTCATGCCTTGCTCATTCATTTTGTCAACCCACTAAAAAGAGCAGCAGTTGAACCTGGTCTTATCACAGCAAAGTTTGTGTCTGTAGGGTGTGTAGCTATGCTGGGGATTTTTTTAAGTCTTTTATCAGTGAGCTGTTATTTCCTTCAGTGAGATTCAGTGCGCTCTGTACTGTGTGTTTGCTGTGAACTGTGAATAAATGACGTAGTTCTACATGTCACAATGGCAGAATGACTTACTCTGTGTGTGTGGTGTTTGTGGAATGCCTGTGATGCTGTCTGTGGCCTGTTACTTTCTGTCCTGTGCAGTGCAGTGCAAGGGGGCATACAGCATTCCATATTTTGCAGTTTATGATTATAATTACAGTCTCACTACTCTAGCATTCATTCTATACAGACTGGGGCATGTTGTTTTGCTGAATTTATAATTTAACTGTTGCATGTTTATTTTTCATTCTCTCTCTCTGTCTCACTTTCTCTCCGGCCATTCAGATGAGGCCATTCCACGTTACCGAATTGGAGACCAGGAGTTTGATGGCCTTCCGGCCCTTTTAGAGTTTTACAAGATCCACTATCTGGACACCACCACCTTGATTGAGCCTGTCAGCAAAGCCAACCATGGAGGACATGTGAACACTGCCCCACAGAAGCCAGAGGGGGTGGAGTATGTGCGTGCCCTCTTTGATTTCCCTGGCAACGACGTAGAGGACCTACCTTTCCGAAAGGGGGACCTGCTTAAGGTAATCGAGAAGCCGGAGGAGCAGTGGTGGAACGCAGCCAATCAGGACGGTCGTCAGGGCATGATCCCAGTCCCCTATGTGGAGAGGTATCGGCCAGCCTCACCGACAGGCCAAGCGGCGCCCGCTGTGCCGGGAACAGCTGTCACGGGGGCGTCCGATGGCTCAGGGGGAGCGACACCCACACAGTTAGACTACGCGCAGCCTGTGGTGAACACGCCGTTGCCCAATCTACAAAACGGACCAGTGTATGCCAGAGCAATTCAGAAGAGAGTCCCAAACGCTTATGATAAAACGGCTCTTGCTCTAGAGGTATGTATTGTGGTTATTTATTTTTTTTCCATTGAAACAAACAGATGGTGTTGTCACTTCCTTGTAAACAACATTGCAGTACACTTCTGTTATGTACAAGACGTACTGAGTAATTTACTGTTGACTGTCTTGTCCTGTGCGTGTCCGTGTGAGGTCGCTGAAAGATCATTTGGCACATAATCTAATATATAAATTATGTCCTCTGTAAAAGTAGCTGTGCAAAGCATCATGATATATGTGCAACTGTATGGTGTTATATATAGCTCTATAAAGGTCATGTCTGGCTCTTGTTGTTAATATCTCTATCATTAATATCTTCATTAATATCTGTATCACTGTGTGCTGAAGGCTGTTTTTGTACTTGAGAGCAAATTCCCAAATTCTCTAAATTCATGAAGTATCAAAACATAAGTTACATAACATAACCATAACAATATGAAGTTCCTCTGTATTCATTGATTTCATGTTGCTTGTGCTTGGATGTAATGATGTTAATGATCTCTGTGTGTGTATACGTTTTGCAGGTTGGGGACATGGTTACAGTGACCAAGATCAATGTGAACGGTCAGTGGGAAGGCGAATGCAAGGGCAAGAGAGGCCATTTCCCCTTCACCCACGTCCGCCTGTTAGATCAGCAACACCCAGAGGATGAGAGCTGAGAGATGATGATGGCACATAGAATAGTCTTCCACGCATTCCCTTCCTGCAGGACCCTGCTGTACTGTATCAGTGTTTGACCCAGGCCCTCCCCATCATCATCACCACCACCACCCCACTGCCCTCCCTGGGCAAGTAGTGAGTAGGCTACAGATGGCATGGAGACGCCCTCCGGCTCCACACACCACCACTTCAGTATTCAGCAGCCAACGTTCCACAAAAGCCCTCCACCAGACCCCCCACTCTGCACGGATATGCTACAATATGTGCAGCCATCTTGAACTCGAACGTCATAGTGAATATCAGCATTCCATGCTTTCCACTTTCCATGAAGATACAGTGCACATAGATTAGAGATTTTTTTTCCCCAAAAAATTTTTTGCAGTAAAGAAGGTGGGAGAGAAGGGACAGGAGTATCGTCTGGTTTTCAGGTGGAGAGAGACAGCCAATACCTTTTAACTGCATAATAGGATTCAGTGGTCTAAGGTCCAAACACTACAGACAGCTTGATGATTAATGTGTATTGTTTCATTGTTTGTTTTTTTATGGATGAGATGGAAAATATTATGAGATTATGGTATATGTATAGCACATAGCATTATTTTTTAAACAATATGTTAACGCTTACAAGAGCTTTGTGTTACGATTTTGTCCTTTTGTCCCTCCCCCCAATCCATTTTATTTTGACCAAATGCCAAATTTCTGATTATTTTTGGAGCAGATAAGTTTGTGAATCTGTTTAAGAATACTGTTATGAGAGTTCCCCTTGAAGGCGAAGCTATTCTGGATCTCTGGAGTTCAGTCAGTTGATCATAAGAACTGTCTGCTGTCGACTCTGACAGCGAGTGGCAGGCAGCCAAACTGTGACTAAAGAACATTGTTTTTCCACTTCTCATTCTTTATTAGTATATTTATACATTTTTATAATTTTTTTTTCTCTCTTGTCCCCATTTTGTTTTTTTTTCCTCTTTGTAATGCCTGGACTTTATGTCTCCATCTTTTCGCTGTGCCAAAGACATACAGTAGATGCCTCTATCTGTGTTAGTAACAGAGGTCGCTGTGCGTACAGATGGTTTGTGTGCCGTGAGTGACATCTTGTCACTTAACCCAGTAATGTAAACACTTTTAGGAGTATTATATATATATATATATATATATATATATATATATATATATATATATATATATATATATATATATATATAAAAATATATTTGTTCATTTTGTTTGTTTGGACACACTTTGTGGTAAAGTTCACCCCCTGCAGGCGCATTTGCCCTCCATGGTTGCTGAGTCAGTGTCAGGTCCTGTGTGTTCTTAGGGGTTTTGTGTGACAAGCAAGACAGACACTAACAGCTGGTGTCCCCGGACTGTCCCTCCGGTCTGCCGTCTCTACCAAGGAGACTCTGCCAGAGATTAAAGGGGACGACCAGCCATGGGTTGATGACAAATTAGACAATACAAGGCCTTGTGCTGTATTTAAAAGGTGTGTTGAACAAGTCATATATATGTATGTATGTATGTATGTATGACTTGTTTAACACACCTTATTTTTATATGCCTTTCTGTTTAGTGGTGGGTGCCAAGTTAATATCTCATCTTGTGTGGTTGATTTTTTTTAATTTTTTTTTTACATTTTTTTTTTTATTATTATTATTTTTTTTTTTTTTTCCAAGGTTTGAAAAAGGTTTATCATTTTGGGGTAAAGGGATGACTGATTATGAATTATGTGGTATAGACTAACTTTGCAAAGAGACTTAACTGGGCAGAAAAGGTATGCTGGTTTTGTTCTCTACCTCTTTGTGGAAATTAAACGTATTTCTGATTTTACGTGAGTGATTTCAGACAAGACCATTTCTGCTGCCTCACCCTCAAGTTGTAGATTTTAATTTGATCTTGCTTTACCAATTTGGACCTAAAGAACATACTGTTAGATATAATACAATTATACCCCCCTTTGAATGTATGATGCCTAGATTCTATTGATAATTGAGATCTCGAGTTCTTGAGTATTCTAGAGACCATTGATTACTTATACCAGAATGGCAGTGTTACACAGCCAAAATATACTCAACAAGGTAGAATGTTAAGCAGCTTGAAGTGTTGTGTATGACTGTCTTTCCAACTTCTTATACATAGTGTTGAAATAATCTCCTTTATCAAATGATAAGTAGATCTGTAGACATGTTGTGTAATTGAAACCGTAAGAACTACCGACATCCCAGTATTCCAGAAACAGTATTAAGATGTTCTCCCAAAGTCTGTGTTTTTTAGTTGTCAAAATATGCAATCATGTAAAAAAAAAAAAAAAAAATCAAACAACAAAAAACTTAATATCCTGACCTTTGAATATTGGTTCATCTTGATGTGTTTCTGAGTAAGTATCTGGTCATGTGTGACCACATTGCCCTGCCTCCATACCATTATTGCCTCTGTGTAATGTTCCTGGTAACCACTTCACAATGAATCAGTGCCTGGTGAAGAGGCTGTCTGATGCTGCAATGAAAGAAACTGCTTCTAGTTGGAGACCATCTGTTTCCAAAGAACACTACATCTATGCTGAAGGAAAGACCGACAAAGACCATCAGTGGAGGCTTTTTGTACCCAACTGTTGGAATTGTCCAGTGGTTTGGTTGTACTATATAGCACAGACAATGACAAAACAGTAACAGTGTTCATGGTAAACTTGATAAACTTGTTTCTTGTGGTGTGTCATATTGATCGATTATATCATGATCCCTGATTCTTAGTTCATCACAAAAGAACACCTCTTCTGCTGTCAAGACATTCATTGTTGATACTACAACCCATTATGTCTAGTTGCACCTGATCCTGATAGGATGTTAAAGTTCACGCTTTATTTCCAGGCATATAAAGGTTGAACATCCTCAGTAAATAAAAGTATAACATTGAAGTGATGGTTGTATATTTCTTTCACACAGAAAGTTTTAAAGGTTCATGCTGCCTATTGTACAAAAGTACTTCTACATTTCTATTTTGCTTTACGCAAAATGTGTGATATCTTTAACATGTTCTGGGACACTGTTGGTAGGCCCTATGCCTAGAATGCGTTCCGTACCTTTGAGAGTGCTGTAACAGAAGGAGGGGGCCGTGCTTATGTGTGGCGTGGATAGAGTAGATTTCCCGGATGGAGTTCCGACGCCATCTTTAGAGCAAAGCTACCGGTAGAGTGGGAACTCCGTGCCGCTGTTGCTCCGTCAGGAATCCTCGGTCGAGATTCTCTCCCGTCTCTGAGCCTCTTTACCTCCGCCCGCCCAAGATCGTCAACCTTACGCCTGTACAACATGGGAGACCGAGAGCACCTAGTATATCAGGCAAAACTTGCCGAACAAGCAGAGAGATATGACGGTAAGTAACATTATATAGATCAGCGTAATGAGAAATACGGTTAACGCTACTGCAGGACATGTTCCTCACCCTCCCTCTTCTGGGGGGCTACAGGGAGGGCGAAAACGCAGGAGCGTGTGAGACGTTTTGTAAGAAGCAGTGTAAAATGGCAAGCCGTAAAATGTATGTTAGTTTTCTCTAACATTATTAATACAGTTACCCAGTTTGGTTTACGCATGTCTAACCAAACATTAAGTTACATTATGATTAGCTCATTGGTAACTTGGAGGGTGACCGACTCATCGATAAAGGCACGGTTCCTTGCTAGCTTACTGATGAGTGGTCCGCAAGCTAGTCTAGCATGGTAGCTTTGTGTTAGCAGTGTTGGGGTTGGGAGGTGTCACAGGGAAAGTGCTTTCGTTAACGCAAATATTCACCTTTGGTGTACTACCCCTAGCCTATCGATACTCCAAGTATGCTTTCATCAGTGTAAAAGGTTAACGTTATTCTCATTAACGTTAGGTCTCCTAGATGGTTTGAGTTGGAGCACTTCATACAACGTAATTGATGTTAACGTTAAATCATTGCCCCAGATGCCCCCATGCTTAGGGTTAGTGGCCAACACAAATTATTTAACCTAATTATACACTTGGGACACGTAGAAACTCCGTATGGTTCGTAGTAACTGAGAGTATGTTAGAATTATGCTAGCTTTATGGCCATAGCTTAACCAAGTTCTGTCACATTTGCAGCCAACAGCATGCTACCCAGATAGCATATGTGCTATGGTGGGTTGGGTTTCATGGACTCGTGTATCACACGTTTCCTGAGTACCTCACTACGCTAATTTAAACACGCGTTTTAATGTAACCAGTCGATGCATAGTAATAAAATATAATCTCATTTTGATTACTTTGTTATTGTTGTTCCACCGTCGAATGTGTTTTCACTATTCGCTGTCAACGGACGCCTGTGCAAAGCAAGGACCACCTTGGTCATTCAGCTGGTATGCTCAATGCTGAAATCTAATTGTCTGATTGCATATGAAAGCAAAGTAGAGCAAGGCAACAAAGTAACGCAATTCGGTCCCTGTGAGGAACTGGCAATTAGCTGTGCATTTTTGTTTCGCACTCTATTTTACAGTATTGTAAGTTATGCAAGTTGAATTGTAAGTTATGGCACTTGTCAGTAATTTAGTATAGGCTACTTGATGAGGCACTCTGTGAGGTAAAGCATGGCCAACATGATCTCACAGTTGACAGCCAGATATTTTTTTTTTCCTCCAGTATAATTGTGTCCTTTAAACCATAGATGGTAATCTTGGAATATTTTGGAAACCTGTCCGTTATCTTTATTAGTTTGTCAACTAGGCTGATGTTTCTCTGTGAAGTTTGGTTCTCGGGCCTTGGTTTTTCGGACCATCCAACTGCGCATTGATTGTTGATTTAAAATCTGTTGCTTTTAGTGTAATGTAAGTGGTGTAATGTTAGCCTTATGCGGAGTAGGCGTAAAGTGTACTGTGTTACCAGTGTCTGAATCATTTGATCACTGCCTAGCAATGTTGCCTATGCCCCATACCAGAGATACTTACAGTATTTGCCCATGCGCACTTGGCTGGCAGTATTAGCACGACTTCTGGTCGATGGGACAGTTGTCTGAATAAAATGAAATTTCTTCATTGCCTCAACTGACGTAGTTATTCTCTAGCTCCATGAGGAACACCTGCTTGTTTGGGAAACATATTGTTTTTTTTTTAGTCAGAATGACTATACATAATTGGTCTGTCAAAATAGAGGAGGTCAATCTTGTTCACCTTTTGTAGAATAAGGACCCTTGACCGTCACCACAAAGGGTGTATGAAATAAAGTGTTTTACAAGGTCTACATATTCATAAAACAGTTGGACTTCGTTTTTGCTCTATTGCTCCTTATGGCTCTAAAAAACTAAATTTACAGAGGCAGTTTGAGTAGCATAGCTCAGCGCAAGGTGGTGCTTAGTTAATGAATTGACAGACAAGTTAAAACAGTCCCTCCCCTTTAGTCTATGAGCCAGCCCACTGTGCTCATTCATTAAATATAGGCCACTGGGCGGGATGATCGACATGCTCATTCAATGTGTGTGTGTGTGTGTGTGTGTGTGTGTGTGTGTGGGTAAATTGATTAATAAACAACCAACAACTGACCATTGGGAAACATTGGAAGTCTTGTTTAGTCTATGGAATACTCAAACACATGTTTTTTCCCCTTAATTTTTGAGCTTACCTTGTGTATAGGCAGTGTATTTGCAGTGTCCTCAACATGCATGTATGGCATCCATCCATGCCTATTCTGTATGAAAGTGGCATTAGCCCAATTGTGATTCTTTTCATCAGAGCCTGTAATGTTTTTTAACACCTAGATTTTTGAGTACACATGCAGACAGACAAGTTGGGGACTGTGAGGATTTTTTTTTAATTGGACAGATTGTTTTTGAATGCTTGATAGTGGTAACTTCAGGAACAATGCAGTTGTCATCTTTTCAAATGTAAATTGGATAGTAATGACTTGCAGAGATCTACACAGAAATCACAATCTGCTTTCTCATTTTGATAGATATGCTTGGTGGTACTGTATGAGTTATCTTTTGTCATTTTTCATTGGATTTGTGAATTTTTATATTAGGTGTATGATGGATTTGGTGTCCTTGTACTGGAATGAGGGCTCTGATAGAGAAGCTGTATTTTTAGCTACAATGGGACAGTTTTACTCTTCTGCACGTTGGTGACTAGGCTACATGATGTCACCTCTCTCTCTCTCTCTCTCTCTCTCTCTCTCTCTCTCTCTCTCTCTCTCTCTCTCTCTCTCTCTCTGGACCAGGGTTATGTTTGGCCCTATTTGTCTCCTAAACAATCACCACCGGAGTGTTTCATCATGCACTAAAGGGGTCCACTATGTGATGTTTGCTCTTCCTTACGGTCAGATAGGCCTAAAACTAGGCATATGGCAAAGACAGACTTGGGCATTTGTTGGATGATTTATAATTTCATGATTTTTTTTTTTTTTTTGCTGATGGTTGTCTCTGAGATGGGGCACCCTTTCTGAAAGTGATGCATGTTCTGAAACAGGACCCGACAACAGCCTTCCTCCCACCCCTCCATGACAGGCGTTGCCTGTGAGAGACTTCTTCTAATCTTACTTGCTGCACTCTCTGCACCCCCTCACCACCCATCCCTTTCTTGCTCTGGAGGAATGCAAGAAGCAGAGAGTGCAGCTGGGGTCGAGCCAGATGAGCAAACCAGAGAGAGGCATGCAGTCCCTGTGTGTGTGTGTGCGGGAACTGGGGAGGGAGGGGCGGTGTGGGGGGGTCTGATGCTGGAGAATGGGGTGGGGGGGGGGGTGGATTGGGGAGGCGTCCCTTGCGTAATTTTTTTTTTTTTTTGGCACTGCCCTGTGAATGGCTGAGTACATATGGATTTGTATAGTTGCTGGAAGTCAAAAGGAAAAAGTGCCATCAGAATGGTTTAGTCCCCCCCCCCCCAGTGTCCTCTGTCCCACCCCTGCCTCCCTCCCACCTACCAGAGCTCCTCACCTCCTCTCTCTCCACACACAGATGAGGAAGTGCACACACAGTTGGGCTGCCTGTGGTCTCGGTGGGAGGGCTTCTCTCTGGCCACCCAGCCGACCTGAAAGAATTCCAATTCAGTGTGGTAATGCCCATGCCACCCATACACACACACACACACACACACACACACACACCATCCGAGCCTCACACAACATACAGTAACGAGCCAGCGAGGCAGTCTGTCTGCTATGCAGCTCAGGGGCCGCATCAGACTAATGAACTGTCCTGTTTTTGTATGTGCAGGCAGGCCCTTTTATCCCTCTTGTGAAAAGAGTTAATTTTGGGCCACGAGTTGCTTTTTTTTCTCCTGGTGAGAACATTTTGAAGCCTCATTTGAAGGTAGAGGAATTAAATTGACGTTGTTTCTGTGATGCTCAGGTACAAATTGGCCCAATGGAATTGTGTATGCCAAGACATATGCTGATAGGAATGGTGGAATGTGCTCACAGTGACTTAATGCATATAGGTGAGTTTTAGGAATGCCATTTTTTCAGAAAGATTTCGGAGATTGTCGTCAGCAGAGATTCTTGTCAGGAATAATCCCTGCCTAATGACTTGAAGAGAGCATGTCAGCCTGCAGGGCACAGAAAGAGTGCTAGAGAGAGAGAGAGAGAAAGAGATACAGAGATACAGAGATGTCCTCTTGACGAGCGGCATCGAGTTACAGCAGCATGTTTCAAAGAGCTCATAGTATCTCACTATTGGTTGAGCCGCACAGGCGGCTCTATAGGCCTTTAACCCTCCCCATATAGCGCTGCGCTCCACTCCCCTCCACTCCGCTCCTCTCCTCTCCTCTTCGGACTGTCTCCCTCCATGCCTGCTTTCAGGTGGTGACTCGTCTAAGACCCTTAACGTGGCTCATTGGCTTGTTATTGTGTTAGTTCACTTGGCTAAAATGTGTTGGTTTGAGGTGTGTTTTTTTTTTTTTTTTTTTTTTTTAAAAGCTAGGCCTAATACCTTAGTATCAGTGGGCCATGAGTCATGAATGGTGGCCTCTCTCTCTTTCTCTCTCTCCCTCTCTCTCTCGTCTTGTTTGAACACGATTTGCGAATGCCTGCCTCCTTTGGCACAGGGCTCCTCGGCGTTCCTTTATGTCTCTCTGTGAGTGTGATTTCGTCCTTACCTCAGCTTCACTTGAGCACTGATGGCTCTCTCTCTCCCTCTCCCTTATAGATTTATATACACTGGCATGCTCCCAGACTTTCCATTAAGAAGGAGGGAGGCTGGTTAAATGAACCCTTGTGCCGCACCTTTAATCACATTAGAGATCTCAAATGGATTTGCAGGCTGTTGTGAGTCATCCACCCCTTTCCCCCCTTTCATTGAGATTTCAGAGAATTTGGCTTAATCTTGAAATCGTTTGAAAGGGCATCATTTTTTGCTAAATGACTGAAACTTGGGGAGATTTCAGGTAATAGACTGGTAGCAATCTTGCTGCACAGTTTAGGCTAGGTGTGTCCACTGCTGAAGGGGAAACCCATTGAATGCTTCAAAGCATTGCCTTGCCTAGCCTTAAATGTCATAAATAATAAATCAAGGACATGTAGATGTCCCCTTAATTACTGAGAATACTGGTCCCCTGGACTGGCTAGCTGTAAATATTAATTAGAGACTGAATTGAGTGAGCGTATTGACATGATGACTGATTTTTTTCAAACACATACCTGAATGAAGTGTATGGGGCACATGTGTCAGAAACGCATTGTTGAAGACTCGCAACTGAACACTGGTATACTATTCTAATATACTGCTGTTTGGACTTGTAAACTGCCTAATTCGCACAGACTGTCTGTGCTGCAACAGTGAATAGACACAAAACAATTCATAGTGGCAGGAATTCTCCTGACCTTTGCGTTGCCTGGTTGCAAGCTAAGTGCTGAAGGTCAGAGGTGAATGAGGTTAGAAATAGCACTGCGTTGGAAATGGCACTCCAGTTTGGTTACTGGCACTGAAAATACATAGGCTCACCAGTGCCTATTCTGCAAGGCAGCACCACACTTTCTTGAATGCCACAGAATGGAGTGAATGGTACACAATAAGCCATGGGACTGTCTCCCGTTCTAATTTATTAATTCTGATTAATTCAGGTTAATTTCATCTTCTGTTAAATGTTTCAGTTTTAGGCTATATTATGAAAGAGCCAAGTTTATTCATTATTTTCCCCCCTTCTCGCAAACTTAAAAGTTTTAAGTGGGCTTATCTTGAAGGTATGCTCTGTTGTGTGTGTGTGTCACAGCCCTGCATTTTGCAATCTGATAACCATGTTGGAAAAATTGGACTATAAATTGATTTATTTTAACAAGACTGGGTGCAAATACACATTTTAAAGTGACTTTCAGTTCTTTAATAACTTTCTCCATGCCTTGTTGTTGCTGTTTGAACTCCAACAATGAACTCAGACTGCATTGAAATTGATATACAGTATACTAGGCTACAAGCATAGTTCAGGGCGGGTTGTTCACACTGAATGCGACTTTTTTTTTGTTTTTTTTTTTCCCCCCACCCTCCTCTTGGTCCTTTCATCATCTTCAAAATCCAGACGTGTGTGTGTGTGTGTGTGTGTGTGTGTGTGTGTGTGTGTGTTGCTTCTGGTGAGCTCACCGCTGCAGTGTTCCCTCTCCTGCACTATGGTGTCGATGGGGGTATCGGTGGTGGTGGTGGTGCTGGGGGTGTGTGTAGGGGAGCAGAGTGGGCGCCAGGCTGCTGGCTGGGCGTGGGGGCTCTGGTAATCCCCCTTCTCTCAGTAAGGAGCTTATTTTCACTGACTCACTGGCGCGGCAGCTGTGAACAGAACAGCGTAGCGCAGGGGAGGAGAGCAGAAGCTGGGTGGGGTCGCTTTTCCTGCCTGCCTGCCAGCCCGTCCCTCCGTCCATCCGTTTGCCTGCCTGCCTGCCTTTCGCTCCCATTGTGGATTTATGAGACGCTCGCACAGCTGATCTGGCATCAGTTGCAACTTTTTTTTTTTTTTTCCCCACCCTTATCCCCCTCCCTTTCCCTCCTTGGACCCTCAAGCCCAGTCTGGTCTCATCCACAGCAGTGATTGTTTTGTCAGATGCATGTGCGGTCTTGTCCTGTCCAGCATGGAGGAGGCAACAGTGTTTGATATGAAATCATATGATTGATTTCCTAAGAAGTCATAATATGAGACTCAGCCATGCTGGTTTGTAGCAGTGTAGACAGAAGCCTGTATTACAGAAGCGAAAGTGCATGCTGGTAGAGAGGGGGTTTGCTCCTTTTGTTTTCAGCTTCATACTTCGGACAGCTTGGTAGCTTTATCCCTCATCCTTAATTGGAATAATGGGGGTTTGGTATGACTCTCTCATTAGCAAATAAATATTTAGATTTTTATTGATTATGTCCTCTGCAGTTATTTCAGTGTAGAGCCTCCTTTTGTGCTGCTGTAACTTCCAGTCTTTACCATCAGGGATCATGTTGGAGAAAAAAGCGTTCTTCACTTTCACTCATCCTTCGGATCCTCTTTGTCCTTCTATATCCATAAAAAAAACAATTGTGAGTTGTAACTGATCTTGCACATTTTGCTGTCCTTCTCTGTGCAGAAATGGTGGAGTCCATGAAGAACGTGGCGCGCATGGATACAGAGCTGACCGTGGAGGAGCGGAACCTGCTGTCCGTGGCCTACAAGAACGTCATCGGCGCCAGGAGAGCGTCCTGGAGGATAATCAGCAGCATCGAACAGAAGGAGGAGAGCAAGGGAGGAGAAGACAAACTAAAGATGATCCGGGAATACAGGCAAACGGTGAGAGCGGGACTGCATCTCACTTGACTTCGTTTTTGCAAGGATAGATGGATGGATGGATGGATACTTACTTGTAAATGTTTAAGGAAAGTTTAGCATCTTAGTAAATTGTTTGATACATATACAGAACTAGAAGCGCAGTATAGATTAGATACAGATAGTGTTCCAGATCACCACCAGATCTTTGCCCTAATACCTATGTTGTCTGAAAGTTTCATAGACAAACAGACCAAACCAATGCCAGTAAATGCATTTACTTTGGTGGAGGTAGCAATGAAAATACTGACATTTGTAGTTCAGTGTCAGTAGTAGTATGAGATTCTAGGTAGTGCCGAAAGAAATAAAGAGATAGCTGTCACTTGCAGTGAAAGAAACACTACTAAACCAATGAGACTGGCTTTATGTGCACATTAAGACACAATCAAATGAATGGATTAATCCGGATAAGGAGTGCATGAGAAGAGTTGTTTTGCTTTCATTTAAAAACACAATGATGTAGATGCTACTTAAGACATACTGTACATTGTGGTGCAGGTGTTGCATTACTCTTTAAATAGGCTTTTGAACAAGCTATTCTTGTTTCTGCATCTGTGTGAACTTTGGTAACTAGGTAACTGAAAGATTACACCTTTCACACAGAATGGTGTATTTGTTGACTTTTTTAATGGGTGCACATCATTATTGCCTTTTTCAGACATAAATTGCATAACCAGTAACTGAGCGGACGTTTACACGGATATTACATGACGGGTGAATCAGAAATGACACTTAAGCTAGAGTTCAGTTGGATGAAAAGACTATTCTACAAGAAATATGGGCTCTTTGTAGGGGGTATGCGTAACTCGATAAACGCTTATTATGAAATAAACTTGCCTTCGTACTTGTTTCCCGTCCCCTAGACCAATTTTCTCGGCCACCATCTAGTGGACGAAGTATTTCAGTGCCACCGATCTCGTGAAATGTCTGGAGCCCCAGTTCTCCGGACATCAACCTCCTCTGTTTACTCCTAAGTGCACTCGTTTAGTACCCTGACTGGACCCTGACATTGTTCTGAGAGTAGGTAGTGTAATGTCCGGGTTAAAAATACCAGTTTTTCATTCAGACATGCAACTGTTTGACTCTGGGTAGATATCCAGGTGTTAGTATATATCTTAAGAAAAGCTTATACAAGATTGAATTAGCTTAGTATCTTGACTCTTCATCTGTCTTATTTGTATTTGCCACAGGTGCTGTTCTTTAGAAGAGCAAAGCGTAAAAGTCATCCTGTCTAAAAAGGATTAAATGATTGATGTAGTGGGAACATGGCTAGCAAGCGAAACAGGCAAATGAGCTGGGGTGAAAAAAACTAGCCTTTTCATAATGAGGCAATGGCAGAGATTCCCCTTGTATTGTAGTGTGTAACATTTGCATGGTGCTCTCTGATTAGGTAGGCCTAGTCTATGGCTCATAACCCCCTGTGAACTTGCCTTTGCTCTGTTAGAGCAGATTTAATCAACTGTATTTTAAAATATTAAACTTTTTTGCCCTTAAATAAGTTTAGAGGTCATTTTGCATGACATTTTAGGGAAATAAACAGGGGCCATCGCACCAAACAAAGATATTGAGCTTGGTTTGAGAAATATCACACATAAGGTGAGTTCCTTTAGCTGAGATCAGTGGGTATTTATCAAATGCCTCTGTATGCTACTGGTCAGAGCTGTATACAATCAGACCAGTAGTTCAGGTGTCCGTTCCCCAAAAGCAAAGTTGCTAACCAGTTAGCAACTTAGTTAGTTGGCAATGGGAAATTGCATTGCAACCAACATAGTTGCTAACTTAGTTAGCAACTATGCTTCTAGGAAACGGACTCCTGGTGTCTCTGCAAAGATGTACAGTATGTGCATAATCGCGTAACTAATCATCTTGGCACAAGCTAAGCATCATTAACTCCATATTACTTTTAAAAACATTTCAGCTCTGCTTCATGTTGAATTCAACATGAGACACGAACATCAACATTATCCGTAGCTGTTGAGTTGTGCACCAACAAATCGGTTCTTTTGAAAGGGTTTTTAAATTAATGACGCAAACTGAACTTATTAAGCTTGCCTCCCTCAGTAAAAATTTGTTTCTCATTGGTTCCTTATTTCAGGCGAAAAAGGAACAGCTGAGAATTGGCCAGACTGAGGAGCGCAAAGCTCTATGTGCTGTCGCAGGTGCGCCCAGGTTACAACGGAGGCCTAGTGTCCAACAAAGATTCATTGACAATGATACCTAGCCTATAATGTGGGAATTGTTTTATATTACATGTTCCCTGGGTTGATCCTACTGTACATTCCGTTATGTAATTGTGTGATTCTGTGAATGATTTCAAATATGAAGCACATTGCTTCATATTCACTCTGCAGCATGCACTAATAGGCAGCATATAGGTCACACACTCACACTAGTGCCGGGCCCTGCAGATGAGGGAGGCAATGGCTTCATAAACAGCTTTTCACCTGCGACTTGCTTCCCCGGTGGTACATATCAGCTCTGAATAGGTGCGAAACTGGAGGCCCCTGAGACCCAGAGGAAAGACCTCCGCTGTCCTGATTTTTGCCTTTAACAAGACATTGCTGCTGGGAAAAAAGATGTACCACTGCTCTCAAGTTCCTGAAAATGCCCCCTATCTGTTTATTTTGAAGGAATTAAGGAATTGTGTTTTATTTTTTGCATTTGATTGTTTTACACCCGTTTTCTACCCTGTGTGTGTGTCAGTAGGTTGAGAAGGAACTAAAATCGATCTGTAATCTGTTTGTGTGTCAGTAGGTTTGAGAAGGAACTAAAATCAATCTGTAATCTGTTTGTGTGTCTGTAGGTTGAGAAGGAACTAAAATCAATCTGTAATCTGTTTGTGTCTCTGTAGGTTGAGAAGGAACTAAAATCAATCTGTAATCTGTTTGTGTGTCTGTAGGTTGAGAAGGAACTAAAATCAATCTGTAATCTGTTTGTGTGTCTGTAGGTTGAGAAGGAACTAAAATCAATCTGTAACGACATTCTGGATGTACTGGACAAGCACCTCATTCCTGCAGCAGGCTCAGGAGAGTCTAAGGTTTTCTATTACAAAATGTATGTCCTTATTGGTTTTTAAAACATGTTGTTTTTGGCTGTTTTAGTATGTAGATGTTCGTGAATTGATGTTTAGTCTGTAAACTTTTGTTTTGTGTGTAAATGTTAGTGTATAGATGTCTTGTCTGTCAACTTTATGTATACATGTTTGTCTTGTACTTATTGTTTTGTAATGCTTTTTTTTTTTTAACGGACCCCAGGAAGACTAGCGATATGCAATTGCATTAAGATGGCAACAGACCTACCGATTATTAACCCCGATTTTGATACGATGGAACGTCCGGGCCAGTCATGGGTAGTCACGGGTAATCATGAGTAGTCGCAAGTTTCAGTCGTGGCTAGAATCGTTATGTGTGTTTGGGTGACAGATTTGTAACGATGCGATTCTTCCCATTGTTGACGCAATTACGACTGGGTCCGACTGAATCAAACATGTTTGATATGATCTTAACCGGTCCGTTCTGAGGTTGCTATGATACCAATTATGACATTAAAGTGCCGACAACTCGATCGTTAGGTTTGTGCTCATGAACGACCGTCAATCGCCCCAGATTGAGTCTGTAGGTTTGGCTCATGAATCGTAAAAGACTGGCGTTCTAATCGTAAAAGACTGAGAAGGTCGGTAGGTCTGTTCCCAGCTTAAGCTAATGGGGCTCCTTAAATAAAATACAAATACAAAACTAAATATAGTCTTGATCGTTTTCACAGTAGCGATGAGTATAGACTATCTCTCATTTTATATCATGCATTCTAATAGATGTAGTGCCATCAACTTCGAAAGTAACCTCTAAACTTTAAGCCGTTATACTGTAGTATCTAGCTGCTAGTAGACGTCTAGTGAAATATTTTGATAAAGTTTGTGTAACTTGTGGCCTATTGTTTCACAGCTGTCCTCTTCTGTCTGTCTCTCTGCCCTGTCGCTTACCCCACTCACGCTCCCTTCCCTCCCTTCCTGTCTCTCTCTCTCTCTCTCGCTCACTCCCTGTAGGAAGGGTGACTACCACAGGTACCTGGCCGAGTTTGCCACTGGGAACGACAGGAAGGAAGCGGCTGAGAACAGTTTGGTCGCGTACAAAGCCGCTAGCGATATCGCCATGAGCGAGCTGGCACCCACGCACCCCATTCGCCTGGGACTGGCCCTCAACTTCTCCGTATTTTACTATGAAATCCTCAACTCCCCTGACCGCGCATGCAGGTAAGACCAGTGGTCCAACCATAATGCACCACTGCTCCACACCCCCCGCCCTCCCCACACACACACACACACACACACACACACACACACACACACACACACACACACACACCCTCCCCTCAATGTTTTGTGTTTAAGGGATTAATGACAGAGCTTTGGGGGGCTTAAGAGCTTTCCGGAAATGTATAGCTCTTTTTTTGTAAACCAAAGCAGAGACGAGAAAGATGGGTGGGTCCTGGGGGGTGACTGGCAGGAAAAAAAACATGCACCTATTCTTATAAAGACACAAACTTGACCAAATAGAAAGGTGGTAGCATTGTTGGAAATAGCTAAGTGTGCTTTATATTGACCTATGTAATGAGACATTTTGATTTTGTAATTGATGCTCAAGTGAGCTGATGTGTAGTGGGTGGAGGAATGACCAGTCTGAAATGACACATCATTGCAAAGTGACTAAGACTTTGTCAGCTCCTAACAGCTCATAGTAGGGAGTGTGGTGGTTTGGTTAATTGTGAAACTTTAATTGAAAAGGAAAATGGGCTTGTTTCAGACATGAACTTATGAACTCTAGAAATTGTACATCACTTGCAATTGCTCAGTGGATCTCCATGCTAGTTTAAAAGTCAGGAATATGTGTGACTCTTCTGTAGTTGTATTAGCTAAAATATGTGCTGAAATACACTCCTATTGTACGTTTGGGGAAGTTCTTATATAAGGAGCCTGTTTGACACAGTTAGGAGGAAGATTTCCCACACAAGTTGACTCTACCCCCCACTCCCCCAAAATAAGACATTTTTGAAGGTTGAGGTAAAACCAGTCTCCGAGTCACTAAACTGTCGCTCCCACAAGGCTGAACACTGGCATGTGATAAAACTGGTCAAGTAAGGCAGTTTTCAAATGCAAATGATGTGGGAATATTTGCCTTTTTTACTTCTTTACTTGAAGGCAAACGCGTCTTCAGGCTTAACTGATATTGTGGAGAAAGTGTGTGAATGGCATTCATAAGTGCCCTCACTGTAGCAGGCCTGTAGTTAGCGTCTTGCACCTCTCCACTCATGCATTCAACTAGTGCACTCAGGTCTGAACTCACTGTTAGGCTCTCTCCAACAGTAGTAGAGAATTGTGTTGGTAAAGAGGAATGGTGATCCACATTTAGCTGCATGTTGTGTATGTGCTCCCATGCCTTAATGTTTCACCTTGTTTTCTTTTTAAGTGTGTGTCTGTGTCTGTGTCTGTGTCTGTGTCTGTGTCTGTGTCTGTGTCTGTGTCTGTGTCTGTGTCTGTGTCTGTGTCTGTGTGTGTGTCTGTGTGTGTGTGTGTGTGTGTGTGTTTGGGACTGGGGTGTGGGGGGTGGCTTGGTCCCCATGCTCTGTATGTCCCTGCTGTCTGTCCTCTTCCTTTGTTGGTTGAGACAGGTGTGAGGTTAATGGTTGCATAACTGTCGGGTTCACCCTCAGATTGAGAAACTTGCTCCCTTAGCAACAAGGCCAACAAAAAAGCCTCTCTCTTACATCAAGTAGCTTGTTATCTTTGCTTAAGGAACCGTGGCCGGAGTGTCGACTATTCGCCAGTCTCACACACACACACACACACACACACACACACACACACACACACACACACACAGAGAGTAGAAGTGATTCCCACATTTCAGGCCCTATCCTCTCGGCATCTGCATTGTTTGTGTTTGTCTGTGAATAGTCCCGCTGTGCTTTGTGTGTGAACTCTCTGGTTTGACCTCCGCCTCTCGGCTGCTCCTTCCCGTCTTGTTTGTCCCTCAGGTTGGCGAAAGCGGCCTTTGATGATGCCATTGCAGAACTGGATACGCTGAGCGAGGAGAGCTACAAGGACTCCACGCTCATCATGCAGCTGCTCCGTGACAACCTGACACTATGGACATCAGACATGCAGGGAGACGGTGAGGCACTCTCCGATTGGTCCGCAGCTCTCCAGTCCCACTTAGCGACATGTAGCACAACTGCTTACGCACAGGAAATCTCTTTGACCCTCCTCTCCTCTCAGCTAAACCCGTGATTTCCATCTCTCTCTCTCTCTCTCTCTCTCTCTCTCTCTCTCTCTCTCTCTCTCTCTCTCTCTCTCTCTCTCCCTCCCCACTTCTTCCTCTCTTCTTTCTTCCCAACTGTGTCTCTGACTGACCTGTGTCCACTTCTCTAATCTCTCATCTGTCTCCATTCTTCACGTGTAGATTCCTAAGGACAAACCCCCCCCTCCATTCCCTCATAGAACTGTACTTTGTAAGTCATCTTCTCCGCATTTCCCTCCTCACAGATCTCACTTTCAGCCCTCCTCCTCGCCTTCCTTTGTGTTTCTCACTAACCTTGCACTGTGGTGGTGTTCTTTCGTCCATCCTCTGCCCTCTCTCTCTCTCTCAAAAAAAAAAAAAAAAACTTGCACAGATGAACACTGCCAAGAGCTGTTTGGTTTGGATGTTGTTGTCTTTGTCTTCAGTCAGTCATTGGTGTTAACAGGAACTACTCATGGGCCTGTTGGTTTTGGCATGGAGAACCTACTGTATGCATTCATTCACTCAAACAGTTTTATAATTTCCACCTCATTACATTCTTATGCAGATAACGGATGTGGTAAACATGCTAAATATGTCATTCTAGGAAGCACTAGCATCCAGTTTGCGGTTAGGTAGGCTAGTGTCTCCAGTGTTTGAAACTGGATGGCCTGTTGTAAAGTATATCAAGTTTCCGATCTCCCACTATATTGCCTTTGCCCTGTCAGAATTCAATCAAAACATAGCCCACCCAACCCATTTTACCAAATTTTCTCATTCTTATTCCTGCCAATAGCACTCTGTAACTTAAATCTGGGCCTATATTCCTCCAGATGATCCCTTTAAGCAGCCTGGCAGGCCATCCTATATCATTGAAATGTATAGTCTGGCATCGAGACATAAACCGAACTCAATCGTGGGCTGAGCAATGCTGCTATCTTTCAAACTACTTCTGGACGCAACAGGATAGCCTATGGCCAATCGCAGGAATGAACAAGATCGGCGAAGCCCGTCCTAAACACACAGAGCGTTGTGATTAGATGTCGCCAACGGCGTCGTCCAATAAAATTCCCTATGGCTTGCTACTAGATGTACAGGCTGAGCAAATTAATTTGCTGCCGCTAGGGTACGTCTAGATTTCTAGGCTACCCTTTAAGATGATGATGCAGAAATCCTCTATGAACAGTGTTGATTGATTTTAAGCGTATAGTCAATAAACAAATTAAATGGAAACAACCATACAGGCTGTTTTGCTTGACTTGGTTGTCATTATATTCCGATTATAAAAGTAACGAATGTTTTTAGGTTTGATGAAAGTTGAGTAAGATATAAATGCTTATTAAGGTAAGATAAGACAATTTCAGGCTACCAGTACTTGTTGGGACTTAGAAGGATGTTGCCATGTTTGATCTCACCTATGCTATGTCGTTGTGTGGCTGTGGTGTCGAAGCTCTAACCCCAGAATGACCATCCTCATCACCATACGCGTTATCCTAGCTATGTTACCCCACCTTGGGTTAGAGCAATGATTAACTGAAAGGAAGTCCTCCTCATTGTATCGTGAATCACTGCCCATATACCATATACTTTATACTTTTCCTTCTCATGATTGGAATGAGATTTGACTGGCCCACAACTACAGAGTTTGTTGGTTATGAGCACAAACATGATGACTGCCAAACTCTAGGCTTTTAATGTCACAATTAGTACCTTAGTGACCGCAGCACAGACTGGTCAAGATAATATCAAACATGTTAGATTCAGTCTAACTAAAATCACTGTCTCAAATCTGTCGCCCCAAACACGCCTTAACTGAATACTGCAGTTTTTTTTTTTATTACCTAGGATTGCATGTGTTGGTCATGGATGCTCAATTGTATCACAGTGAAGGTTGATAATCTGGAGGTTTGTTCCCAGTAGAATGTTTGTAGAATGTCTACTGTGATGGGAAGATTACAGTTAACATCTCACTCTAGCAAAGCATAATATCAAATGATGCGTGCTTGCCATTTGGTAATGCATTTGAGCATGTGTGCTCATAGTATTGCATAAACGGCTCCTCGTGTCACTACTACTACTCACTGAAATAAACTCGTTTTTTTCTGCCATGACGAGCATGCTGCATTTGCATGTGACACAAAGCTGTGAAATGATAAATGAGTCATTGCCTGAAAGAGTTAATCTTGATCTTTACAGCGTATGTGCTGTATGTTTCTGTGTGGGTGGCTGTGCGTTACCCGTACTCGCATTGTGAATCACGAATCACACATCACACTCACTCTCTGAGCAGCAAGTGTAGTGCATCGCATGCTCCAAGGCATCTGCACCCAAAGCCAAATCACGTTTCAAGCTGATTTTTTTCATTATTATTATTATTATTATTATTATTATTATTATTAATCGAAAAAATAACAGGATGTGCTCTACCACCACCTAACTAAACCATTGTAGTCTGTGGCTGAACAGGAAGCCACCAGAACCCCAGTGTAGCTCATATCACTAAAAGAGTTGTAATGGTCCCATTGTGTCGCAGTCTAGCATCAGCCAATAGGCACACTGAGGATTCTATTATTATCTGCCTGCTCTGACCCTGTTGTACATGAATGCAGCGCCTTAGTGCACATTATGTACACGCTCCTCCGCTGTCATTACTATGGAAACCTTTGCTTAGCAGCACGTTGTTCTGGAATTGTTGGTTTGGTTTGGCTAATTATAAAGTTAGTTGTGCTTCGACTCTTACTGCTATCTGGGTTTAAAGTTGCCTTGTATTCATGCACTTGCTGTCCTTGCTTGCTAGTGTTTAGGTAATTAGCACTTGGAAATGTCTAACAGTGCCTCAGCTAGGAGGCCTTGTCCTCTGCTATGTTCTGTGTTCATGGAGCCATTGAATCGGGGCCATTGCTGACGTCCCCCTTACCTGTGTGGTTTGTGAATTGTGTTTTGTCTTGTCTGCAGTGCTTGTGTTATGACGTTAAAAACACCCTCTGTACAGGCAAGTGGTTCTAACAGTGTTCTTTTTGTTCAACCCCCCTCAGGTGAAGAACAGAATAAAGAAGCACTGCAAGATGTGGAGGGTGAGAATCAGTGAGACTTCACGGCCAATACACCACCCACCCAATCCACCCTACCCCTTCCCCGATCTTTGTCTCTCTTGCTGTCTCTCTTGCGCTCTGTCTTTCTCTCTGTCTCTCTCTCTCTGCCCTCTCTCTCTGTCTCAAACCCCCCCTCCCCTCCCCCCAGGTTCTCCAGTTGGCACGAGAGCCCCACAGCCAGCCTCTCCTCCACCTATCCCCTCCCACTCCCTACTGGCGCTCTCATCTTCTCTCTTCTTCTCTCTGTTTCTCTCTGTTGCTTTCTCCGTCTGTCAATCTGACTTTCAGTTTTTTTGTTTTTTTTTTGGCAACCTGTGCCCCAAGACTTAAATGTTTTTGGTTATTTTTACATCTTTATTTCTTTTTCTTTTTTCTTTTTTTTTAAAATATAGATTCACTGGGATGCATACTTGCATTGAGACTCACAAAATAGTCCACTAATTGAAGGGTAAAACTTATCAGTTCCCCCAAGGTTTTGCTAACTACCTGTTGTATTTTTTTTTAACTATATAGTTTGCAATTTTTGTTGAAACTGTGGTACTTGGACATCAGCCAGATGTCCTTGCAGGCAAATCGTTAAAAGTGATTAAAGGCATCAACAGATTTAATCATCGACACATTGGATTTGTGTTGCATTCAAATGTTTGGTGGAAAATGGTTGGAATGGTGCTTGCCTTTCTTTTTTTTCCTGAAAGGGACACTGGCTTTAAGAAGTACCCTTTGTCCGTGCCCTGTGTGAAAGAGTGTGTGTGTGTGTGTGTGTGTGTGTGTGTGTGTGTGTGTGTGTGTTTTTTTGGGAAGTTGGAACGCTAGTACGAGGTGTTAAGCTGAGTGTTCCTGCTTGTAGCCTTCTATGGGTTGCAGAGGTGAGCTTGTGTACTTCCCCTTCGTTTTTACAAACAGAAGAGACACACACCATGTTTTCTTAAAAAGATGCAGTAGACACCTTTTTTTTTTAACTCTAGTCTTTGATGTCTAGCGTAATGTCACCTCATGCAGCTTGCAGTGGACTGCACAGGAGAGCTTGTGCTTTTATAGTTTTTAAAATCAAAATGGCGGGCTTCTCAAAAGATATTGTCTTCATGAACTCTGAAATAAAGCAGTCTTGCTTTGTTTGAAACAAACGTGTTCGTAGGCTGTGATGTTGCTTCCGAATGTTGCTTCATGTGGCCTCTGAACTGTAAGCTGTGTGTGTGTGTATATGTTAGAGAGAGAGTGTATGTATGCGCGCGTGTGTGTGTGTTTCTTTCTTAAACCCAATGGGGAAACTCAAGTTTTATTTTCATCTTTTTTTTTTTTTTTTAAGATGGCTTATAGATGGCTATGTGGTTTTATTCTCACACTGTTCTTCTTTCCCCCAACGCTATGCCCATTTTGTCTTTCGCTTTCTCTGTTTCCCTTCTTTTTCTCTCTTCTGTTCAGTATGTGTAACTTGAATCTGATTTGTACTACTGGATATTCAGACTGGAGCCAATTAAGCACCATCTATTCTTCCACCGCATGGAATTAACATTAAACTTCAAATAAAAACAAACCTAAATTAATGGAAAGCATTTGGTCCTTTTAAATGCATCTTTGTTCGGGGGTTGACAAAGGCTAGAGGATGGGTGTAGACCAGCCTTCAACAAAAACAACTTGGTTTGTCCATGAAGTCACAAATTGTGTAAAATATAAGCCTAGTAATACTGGAATATGAAGAATTGTTTTTAATGCTGTAATTAAGCATCAGTCTTTTTTTACTTTTCTGTTATTATATATATATTGTCGACAATCCCATTGGATCACATCACAGGGATCACAGGAAAGGTTCTTAGCACGTTTAGCCCCTTTTCTGGGTTGTCTAGAATGAAATGGAACGATTCACACCTTGACGAACATTTTGACGATTGGTTCTAAGGACATTATCAGACATACACAAAGCAAGCCATTCTGAAGCAGACTGGGGGGATTCTAAATGAGCCAAATAGCCAAGGTGGGATCAGTCGTCAAATTCAAACATAGTGCTTCAATATATTGCAGTTATGTGTAATATGGGACAAATAACACTAAAATACAGGTGCACTGGTTTGAAGTATGGTTCAAGGCAGAATACAGATCAAGCCCAATCCAAGCCAGTAAGTAATCAAGTGTTTTTGTTGTTGTTGTTGTTGTTGGGCCATGTTCACCTGTGGTGTTGTCCCAGGTTGGAGGGTACAAATCTTTCAACAGCAGTGATAATCTTATGACTGGCTTCTTCAGTAATGGATAACTGTGAAGCATTCCAAGCATTGTTGCTTATGTATAGTAAAGCAGAAAGCAATGGCTCCACCCAGTTTGCCTGGAGATCAGCTGTCCCATTCACCACTAGAGGGCGCCAGCTAACTACTGTCCCAGAAGCCCCCTCTGTTTTGTTCCAGTGTGAGACATGACATCAGTCACTCACTCATACACTGGGCCAGGATTCAGAGAGTGGGAAGTGAGAAGCAGTTGCTATTGTAGGCTAATTCTAATGTTGATTCACACGTTCATTCATTTTGGTTGGTAAATCAGGCTCCTATTCAAAATTTCCAATGGTGGCTTGTTTTAACTTAATATCTTTTTTGGTTTACAGCAAATTGAAAAGTATTTATACTGATTATATCCTGGTTACACTGGTCACACTTTAGTGGGGTCAATTTAATCACAAATATGACAGACTTATTACAGACCCACAGATAGACCTGCAGCTTTCATATTCCTTACCACTGAACTGACAAATATGCTACAGTTATATAAATGAACTATGATTAACTACGGCAATGAACTCTATAAGAAATACACATGTTGTGAATATGAACACACAGCAGGACAAATAGAAAGTTATTGCACTGTTTGTTTATTGCACTCAACAACATACAAAGTTCTGCAGGATCACCTCTGAGTGGTTTAAAAGCTAGTGCTCCACTGCTACTGAAAAGTCTGGCACCCCAAAGTGTTTATGTATTTATTTTTTTAACAGTACACTGCCAAAACCTTTGCATACAACCTGAGCCTACTGTCCAAACTATGTTCTAACAGCAGACAAGACGCTGGCTAGCAATATTAAAGGAGCAGTGTGCAGGATTGTGGCCAGAATTGGTACTACAATCAATTTCAAAATATTTTGCTATGTCCATCTTTCAAAGGCATCTCCTATACATATCCTTGTTTTATTTCTCACTTTGTTATGATGTATTTCAGAAGAATAATGAGGCCTTGACAATGAAACGACACAAACGCCACTTGAAATGACAACGTAAACACTATATGTGGGCTGCAACTTAGCTTTTCAAACGGAAATATTCTGGCTGGACTACAACTGTCAGTGATATCTGTGTTTAAAATGAACATGATTCCTTCATGTCTGGTAACTTATCAAGGCAATTTTAGGATTATTTAGAATATATCTTACACACTGCTCCTTTAAGTGGCCTCTATATACTGTACAGGTATGTACTCCATCTGCCTCAGCCAGTTCTTGAGCTGCTGAGAGAATGTTTAAAATATATCTAGCCCAGCCTGTGTCAAAAGGACAGTTAATTATCTTATTATTGTCCACTGCTGCCAACTGGATAAATGTACAATGGGTCTTTGGGTGGTAATTAGAAAACAGCACAGTATATCTAACCAGGAAATGAATATTTTTAGAGCTTGGCACCTCATACATCCATACAGTGTAGTGGAGAGAGGAAGAGGAAAATAGTAGTCATTGGTTAACCGTTACCTTGGATTGAGCTAAAGAGCAAAAATATGATGCTCAAGGAGAGGTCATGTTGACGGTGAGTGAGGTAATCCTTATCAGAGAGTAACACGACACAGGAATACCTCAAACACAACAAGCTGCTGTCTCGATCTCACAGTTCCTCTTTCATCTTTTACAGACTCCATAACAGATCTTTTAGGCAAAATTATTCTTATCCCTCCAACACAGAAATTATACAAGAGTCAACAACATCGAAATATTTGTTCTTGGAAGAACTCCTGGCAGGCTCACCAATTATTAAACAAATATATTTTAGGAACGTTTGAAATAGCACTATGAAAAATATACTTGCAATCTATTGCATCCTCCTAATACAAACATTATTGGTTTAGAATCATAACTATTTCTACATCTGCTTGACCTTTCTGCTACAGTATGCGTTCGGACAAAGCGACAAAGATAAACATCTCATCTGAAAAGGATAAATTAAATTCATGATATTGGGAAATATCATGGGTGTGTACATTTTCAGACTTTATAAATATTAAAAGCATCACAAATCTAAGTTCACATTTCCCTCTTATAAAATATTTAGTAAACATTTAGCAACAGTAAAAGTAAGTTTTTCTCAGGAAACTCACTCAAAAATCAGTATTGTACACATTCATATACATATATAATTATACTTTAAGGTAATGTTTATACATTAAGGTTTTGTCTTCTTACTGTGTTTTAAAACATCAATCGTACCTAAACATATAGAACCTTTGGAACAAAACCTGTACAAACATTTATCAAACATTTATCAAACATTTTGACACGCTGTAAGAACAAACATGTAGTAATCTAACTAGTACAAATACTGTTCTAAAAAGTCTACAAATCCATAAATTCTCTGTTTTGTTTCTGTCAAAAGCTTGAGGCAAACATTTATATTTATTGTGAATTCTATGTCTTATGTTGTGCGGTAATTCCACCACTAAAAGGCAGGTCTCAAAATATCACACCCTCTCAAAACCTCAAAAATTCTCTCTCTGTCTCCGTATTTAACCACTGAGGGAATCGACCCCACGGCATCCATATTGCTACACAGTGCAAAAATATACATAATATCACAACACAACAGAGTCACACCATTTCGAGTGTACAATATAAACAGACAAATGTGCTCCAAACATCAAGGCAACACGGATGATCTGTCACTCCTTGGTCACTATTTTTGTTTCACGACACGCATGTGCATGCATGTTGTAAAGACCAACAGCCCAAAAATCACCACATCCAATACTAGAGCGAACAGTATACTGTATGTGAGGACACCCCTGCGCAATACCACTAGTCAAATAAATTATTTACCAAAAGCAAAATTGGACAAAAAAAAGTGTACGAAAAAAAGATAAAAAGAAAAAAGTGGACATCTGAAGGAAGGGCTATTGTCCTATGATATTGGTGAAGGCTATTGCCTAAGGGCTAAACGTCACTCCTTTTAAATAAATCTATGGGAAGATTTATCCTGGTTGAAGCTGACTTTCTTCATACACTTTGGCACAGCTCCCAGCTTCAAAATTGGATGTGCCTGTCACCACACTTTCAAATGCGAAATCTGACAAAATTATTTTGTGTCTAAGTTGGACAACAGGACTTGCATTAGTGCATGACTCCTCTGCCAAATAGCTTGCATTTTGTTCAGGATGACTATCTTATCTTATCTCAGCTTCTAGAGGGAAATGGAAGAAATGGCATTGAATG
>JAODXP020000020.1:28932978-28940478 GCA_027497455.2 Sardinella longiceps
AACATCTGATGATCAGCGATAGACGAGTTATTTCAGGAGCCAGAAATCCTTGAATCTAACTGGACAAACGGCTTGTCCATCAATTTAATTGATGTACACTTCAGCCAATCACATCGAAACCAACCGATGACGCTGGTTACGTTTGTTGGATTGGTTGGATTCAAAACGGTTGCTTCTTCGCTACGTCACACCCTCTACAGCAGCCAGCAGCCCTGATTGGTTCGGTTAGAAAATATTGGTCTTGAAATCGCTCTGAAGGGCTTCAACATCAGATCGTTGCGCAGAAGTGCCTTAAAGTTACGTAGCGCATCATCTGACGTGAGTGAGGTAAGTGGCCTCCTACCCCCCACCCAGAACTACACAGTGCATATCCTGGATGGCTGGTGGGAATAAAACTTGCATTTATCCCCCAACACATACTGTATATCACATCCAAATTAATTTGGAGATGATAGCAAAACATATTCTCTGATAAAACCTAAATAGGATACCTAAAAAATAATACCTAAAAAAGCGCCAAAAAGTTGTCTAGTGTCTCATTAAGCTATTGATACAATTTGTGCAGTCCGTACTGTGTGTGCACAGCATCTATGAAGGTGCACATTGTCCAGCGTTTTGCTGTAACTCTTCACAGTAAGGATAGAGAAGATGGGAGAAGATGGCGACTTGGCCCTTACCATCCACACCATTAGGTAAGAGAAGATGGCGATCCACAGGGTGGAGGTGGCGAACGTCACCATGAACCAGCGGTGCCAACGGGGGTAAATACAGTTGGGCACGGTGCAGTACAGCAGCACGCCAAGGGGCCACGACACAACCCACTTCACCCGGGCACAGCAGCCCGCTGGAAACGAGGCAACGGAACCAAGACAATGACAAATCAGTACCTGGTCTCAAGTCACACATACAGACAGTCATTCACCAATATCTTCTTAAGAATTTTCTTAAATTTGTTCTTAAAGGAGAGTACCGGAGTGAATTCAAGCATAGCCCTGTTGAAAGAGCTTGCTAAATGCACTAGTTAGCGAGTGGAACAAAATAATTTGGTACAGCACAGACGCAGAAGTGAACAGGCACTTAACACTGAATCAATGGGACCTGACTGTTGGAAACCGAAAGTAAGATCTGAGGTTACATTGACTCAATGTAAAGTGTTTCGTGTTCGCGTTAGGTCTGTGCTGTTCAAAAATCTTTCATTTCATGCGAAATATATTACTGTTAGAAGGCTTGTGCAGCAGGACTATGCTTAAACTTACTCCGGTATATTGCTTTAATGTCCGATTTACAAACCTATATTGGTGAATACAAATCTTCTTAAAATATATGTAAGTGGGATTTAAGAACAATTTTCTTTGTAAGAATGGTTGGTGAATTAGGCCCATTGATCTTGCAAGCATACCAATAATGACCCTCCTTTATGAAATGACCATACAAAAAGAAAATTATGAATACTGTATGCTCATTACCTTGCATAATTTGGTGTTTATCAATCTGAACGTAAATTAGAATGAGCGATAATTACATGTACGTACTGTATGATAAGTCCTGCACTCAAACTTGTTCTGATTTCCATGTTTGCTAGATAAATGAGGGCCAATATGTTTACTTAACGATTCATCACCGATTAAATGCTGATCATGAACTCCAGCATGTAAGGCAGGTAAGGTTAATTTGAGCACCCCTCTGAATCATTTTTCAATTATGCAAAGAGTTTAATTGAGTGTAATTGCATTTCTACAAATGACTAAACAGACTTTAGTGGGTAATATGGGTGAAAACGCTATCATAGGATGAGAATCGCACATCAATGAGGATCTCAACAGAAAAAAAAGATTTCACTCTAAGACAAGGATTAATTCAAGTCTGGGAATCCAGCCCAGAATGTACAAAGCTTTTTTTTTTAAATAAACATTACTACTAAATGTGACCTGGAACTGCCCTTTAACTCTTAAGTGCCTGTTGCCTGTTTCATTTAAATCCATATTCACATAGAGCAAACAGAAATAGACAGCCACTCTCTCGATCCCCACCTGGCATCTTCAGGGGCTTGAAGGGCTCGTCTCCCCCATCGTCCTCCTCCTCTGGCTGGGCGCCCTCTCCCTTGCCTGGCCTCTCTCCATCAGCACCATCCTCCATGGCCTGGCGCTCCATACTTCCCCCGTTTTCCATGGCTCCAGAGCACAGCCGTTTCACCGGTGTGTCCCCTGCTCTGCTCTCCCTGAGCAGGCGCTGCCTCTGGGGTCATGGAGGGGGATAGGGGAGGGGAGGGGGGGGCGGTGGGTGGGGTTCACAACAGAGGTTTGGTCAGTGTGCAAGGCCAAGGACAGTTCCGCAACTAGCAGCATCGGAGATTTCAACAGACAGGTTTGAACAGGTGTAGAATATAGGCAAGATGAGAGACCTCAATGTAGTTTAATCATACAGTGCTGTAAATAGCAGTGTCAAATGGTCCTGTCAAAAGGCCTTCCAGGTAGCTTCATCACATTAATTTAGTTTAATTTAATGACCAGAGAGAATGGTGTTCTTGGTCAACACCCGTTTCTGAAGGCATATATGAAGGCACACTTAAACTTATTCTCCTCATTAGTCTTAACGTAATGCACCGAGACAATACTTACATACAGTCAATTTGAAAATCATGCATCCTGTATCAATAGTAATAATACTTTATCCACCTTCACCTATTAACCTATAGCCTAGCCCTCTGTGGAACTTCTGGCCTTGCTACAATGGTATGATTCAGGTTTCGTTTGGCTTTGCCTTTTGTTTGTTGGTTTTGCTTTCTCTTTTAATTGCTATCATTATCATTGATATTACAATGATGAAGATTGAATCAAATTTAATTTAATTGACTTTGCTTGAATTGAACAAGCTGTCCTACAGCTTATAGAGCATAAGATAGTTTGGGGGAATCTTTCCCTGCCCTCACGCTCCTCTGTGCTCACCTCACTGATGAGCATCCGTCCAGCCATGCTGAGGCGAGTGCGTGGGGAGAAGTGGGGGGTGATCATGATGCGTAGGCCGGCGTCCGAAAAAGAGAGCTGGTGGGGATGCAGGGAGAGCAGCTCGTCCACCATCACCACCGGAGAGTCCTGCCCTGAGCTCTGAGCTGGGCAGCAGCAAAGGACACGATGGGGGGAGGGAGAAAGAGAGAAAGAGAGAGAGAGAGAGAGTTTAAAATTTTGACCTTTAAAACCCTTTATTAAAACCTCATTTGACTACCACTGAAAACATTTGGAGAAAGCAGTCCATTTAAGAAGTCCATTAGAAGTTGAGGAGAATTCCCCAGCCATTTATAAATATTATTAACATTATTAGCATTTTGATTACTCTCAATATTCACAGTTTCTTGTTAGAACAAATGTGCATTCAAGTTCAGTTTGTTGGTAGAAACAATATAGCCTATTAACACTCCCCCAAATAAAGACTTTTGGCCATTAAATAGGACTTGCTCTCTACCAACCTATGCCCACAACTAAATACAAAACAGTAACACAAATAAAATCACAGTTTAAGGCATAATCTCTTTCATCTCCAGAGTTCCACCTACAGTCCACGATTTTTAAAAATTAAATAGTAACAATATTGCCGATTCATACCAATCCATGTAAATTTACATTCCTGCATTACATGGACTGACATAAATGGTAATAAAGGTGATTTTTTTTTATTATTATATTCCGTTTGTTTTGTTTCCTCCTTCCCAGGGTTTCAAATCTTGCAAGTGTAATAACCGAGCAATCTGCACTACAGGTGGCTGAGAGAGCCTTAATTCATTCACCCAGTAATGAGCCTTTTAATCATTGAAGTGACTTCGAAGCTGTTAAATTAACCTAAAAACGTTGCCTGGGGTGCCTTTAAAACCACCTGGAATGCCACGTCCTGATATTCAGTAGAAAATAATAGAGAGAATAATAGAGAGAATAAGAGAGAGAGAGAGAGAGAGAGAGAGAGAGAGAGAGAGAGAGTACGCAAGCTTAGAACTGCTATGTTCCACCTTTAGCAGACATTCTCACAGAGTTACATAGATGTGATCTCCAAGCCAAAAACCTCCAGCGTCATCAGAGAGAGAGAGAGAGAGAGAGAGAGGGAGAAAGAGAGAGAGAAAGAAAACATGGAGATGAGACACCCGAGGAGAAACAGACATTGGACTTTAATGACATGACAAAAGTTCCTCAGATCACTTGACTGAACTTTTATATACTTCTCCCATCTCAAGTTATGACAAGACTACTCTATATATTGCATGTTTATATAGAATACATATGGGGTCATGTGCCAGAAACGTACACATAGCCATTGCATCCGGGGCATTTTGTATGCCTCGCTTTGACATGTGGAGACACAATAAAACAATTTGAGCCGAATATAAAACAGACTCAGAGTTCAGGCCACTGCTTGAGCCAATAGACTCGAGTGGAGGCTAGTGCTCCCAGACTGGAGTCTGTATCAGATATTCCCGTCACTAACAAAACGGACAGGGTAAGAAGTGACGTCGAACGGCAATCGTAGTGTAAACAGACCGCAGAACAGATTATCTGTAAGTTAAAAGAGACGAGAAACAGAGCGGAGCGTAAAAACATACACAACGGGGGAGGTGGGGGAGCAGGACGGGACAGAATTAACCTGGGACACTTGAGCACGGGACTTTCCATACCAAGTTACGTACACAGAGCGACAGCATGTTATACACAGAGAGGAGCCCAACATATACAGGGTGACAGAGTCGTATACACACACACACACACACACACACACACACACACACACACACACACACACACACACACACACACACACACACACACACACACACACACACACACACACACACATACATACACACACACACACACACACACACACACACACTGAGACAACATGACACAGCGGTGGAGTGAGGAAGAGACTTGAGTCGCTAAGAGGGACAGAGCTTACACAGATAGACCCAAGCCAAGGAGGTGCAGCGATAGACGGCAAGACAAACAGGTCAATAAGATGTCACCCCTAATCGACAAAGCAGCCAAGCAGGCCTGTCTGACAGGGTATTACAAGGCAAAAAAAAAGACTTCTATGCCAAACAGGACACCAGATAAGAGACCATCGCAGGCAGACAGATACTGATGAAGGAATAAAGGAAGGAAGGAAGGAAGGAAACCTTTTCGGAGGAGCACCATGGAGGTGTTGCACGGCGCCCCGTCTTCCCCCGCATCGTCCCGGTGGTGGCCCCCACGTGGGCAGCAGGCTCCACGACCATGGAGCTGCCGGCCTACAAAGCCAGCGATCTGGGTGTTGAACCTTTAAAAAACAACAAAAAATGGACACAAGAAGTCATACATACATACATACATACATACATATAGTACATAAATAAATAAATAAATAAAAACAAATCAAGCAGACAGAATCCTGCCGCTCCAGTACACACACACACACACAAACACAAACACACACAGACAGACACCAAACCCAAAAAACCTTCCAGACCAGAGAGATCTCACTCAGCAAAAACAACACAACCCAGCCCAAGGGGTTCTGGTGTGTATCAAGACGCCATTCCCCTGTGAGAGGGCGTTCATTAGGATAAGTATCTTAGGGAACACTGTAAACTCTCAGCCAAATGTAGCCACTGCCTGGCCTGGCCTGTGCTGTGCTGTGCAGCGAGGGCCCACTCACTTCATTATAAGGATGTAGACCCCATACATGGAGATGAGAAGCATGGATTCCCACCTGGAAGCAGAGACACAAGAGCGTGAGAGACATGTGGAGACGTGGCAGGCAGGCCAAGACAGCTGCCGACAGTTCACAGAGATCCAACTGTCTCTTGCAGTCCCACAAGCCAAAGAGAATGTTATTTTCAAACTCACCAGACGACGTGTGCATCGTAGATAACCTGCAAAACAAACAAAAGGTCTGGCGTGAGCATTTTTTTTTTTTTTTTTTTTTTTAGAATGATCTCATCTGATGGTCATCTGTGTATGTTTTTTTTTTTTTCAATAACACATCACAATGCAAACCAACACAGACTCTCCTAATTATATCAGAACATAAACACATGAAAAATGTCAACTGGAGATGCGCATTGATATTAATTTATTGCAGAATCTCAGAATTATCTCTGAATTAATCAACATTTTCAGAGAAATGTGACATCTAAACCAAACAAGAGCTTTAATGAGACAAGAAAATGTGACAACAAAACCCAACCAAGTGGTTGAATGAGACAGGAAACCGACAGTTACGCCCAGGTGCTGCTTAAATGAGGCAAAGCAAGACGTTTCTCCACAGATGATAAATCTATTTTTATTTTTAACACCGCTAAAGCTATTTTTTACACACCTCTACAGCTATTTTTTACACCCTGCTTGACTCACCAGAATGAGAACCAGCACAGAGATGAGGTAGTAGAGAGAATCTCTAAACAGAGACCACCAGGTCAGCACCACCGTCTGAGAAGGGAACAGAGAGACACTGCTGGTCAACAAACAGCACCCTGGAGCCAGCACACACACACACGCACACACACACACACACACACACACACACACACACACACACACACACACACACACACACACACACACACACACACACACACACACACACACACACACACACACACACACAACCTCCCTCCCTTGCAGACCATGGAGCCTTTTTATATCAAGTGGAATCTATCTAACCCTAACCCTATATTCATGCTGTGCACATGAGTGTTGGTGTGTGTGTGTGTGTGTGTGTGTGTGAGAGAGAGAGAGAGAGAGAGAGAGAGAGAGAGAGAGAGAGAGAGAGAGTGAGAGAGAGTGAGTGAGTGAGTGAGTATGAGAGAGAGAGAGAGAGAGAGAGAGAGAGAGAGAGAGAGAGAGAGAGAGAGAGAGAGAGAATGTGCATGCATTTTGATGCAGTCATGTCAATGATGCAGTCAGCATACGACTGTTAGCTGTGCTGGGCTGGGAGCAGTTATAGTTTGCTATGGCTTTAAACTGTGTTTCAGTGCAATAAAACCCATGCTACGTACGTGTCCAGCGAAGATGCCACAGACTCCTATAATGACCAGGATGTTGAAGACTGCAGAGCCCACTATGGTACCGACTCCCACGTCTCCCTTGGTGATGAACACACCTGGCGTTGGAAGAATACATTACTCACTAAGGTAACTTTGTGCTTCAGTAAGTCATCTTTCAAAAAGGATGGGAACCATTGAGAGTCATCGCAAGAAGGCCAAGATGACATCTAGTGGCATCATCTTGAAATGAAATGATTATTTACATCAGAGGCTGTCTGAGGCATAGGCTATGTAGCCTGGCACGCCCTCCCAGTGACGTAACACCTTTGGCGTTGCTGTCACTGGTCTGGCCTGCTGCTGAACTGAACGGATTTCTGAGTTCCACAAAAATATTGAACTCCACCCCTTTGGTCGGGAACAAATCAACAACAGCTCTCAGTCCTGTTAGCAAGCAGTTCCCTTCACGTCACATACGTCAGAGGAAAGAGTGGTGT
>JAODXP020000020.1:28945478-28962978 GCA_027497455.2 Sardinella longiceps
CTCCCCAATCCCCCTTCACCCACTCCCCCTCATCCCCTCAGGCTCCTGGTGGCCCGAGTGTGGTGTCTCTGCTCCTGTCCGAGCCTCTGTATGCCGTGCCAGTGTCTCGGAGGCAGCTGGCCCTGGCGCTAGAGTTTGTGCCCGGTGGCGTCTTTGCCCTGCTGATGGCCTTCCTGAAGGGTTGTAGCAGTAGCTACTGTGGGTCTGAAAGCCAAGGAGGAGTACAGAAAGGGAGGAGAAAGGAGGGGAGCAACAGCTGCACTCGCACAGTCTCTTGTAACCACGGCTACCATCAGTCAGTCAATCGGAGTCGGTCGTCCTTGTAATGGCACTACTTTGATCAGGCAGACTAAGATTTGTTTTCCTTCACGCTGATCCAGGTTTTCTTTTGTTTTGTTTTGTTTTGTTTTGTTCGTTTCAGTGGTGATCTAAGTCGAGCGAGTACATGGGGTCTTTGTGTCTGTGGAAATGTGTGACTGTGAGCTTGTTTTTAGTGCTTGCACCTGCAAGTGCATGTAAAATGGCTCCACAATGTTTTGCTTTAAAACACAGCTTTATATATCTATGCCCAGATCTCAGTCAATATACAGTGTATGTGTGTGTTTGTAGCGTGTGTGATAGCAAGAAAGAGAGAAAGAGGGAGAGAGAGAGAGAGAGAGAGAGAGAGAGAGAGAGAGAGAGAGAGAGAGAGAGAGACAGACACATGGAATTAGTGAGTGAGTGAGTGTGTGAGAGGGAAAGATATTATCGATTGAGCAATCAGCAGTATCTTGGAATCCAGCTAAGATATTGAGTGAAAAAAACACAGCCCTGCTGTATCAGACATCAGTAGTGAGTGAGGAAGACAGAATAACAAAATGGCAGCAAGAATAACAAGAGAAAGAAAGATCCTGTCAACTAGACACTTGTATTTCCCTTGCAGTTTTGAGGATGTGTGATCTACCGAGATGTTTATTTTTGTCTCTCTCGGTGCTCTAGGAGAATGTGTCAGGGAGGCAAGCAGCAGCAGCATTGTTCAGCACAGAGCTCGGAGCTCGCCAGCCGTGCAGCTGACGAATCCAGCGCCTGCCCGCCCGCCCGCCCGCAGACCCCTCGCAGCGAGAGAAAATCTGTTTTTCACTCGCTCTTGCACCGCCACGCAGAGCCAGAGAAAATTAAGGTCAATTAAGGTCAGTACCTGCCTGGCAATCAGAAAAGAAGTGGAATCCACATTCATCTCCGCCCACATTCTCAAGTCACATGATTCACATTCATCACGTAACCGTCTCGCTGACTGTGTGAGTAGGTAGGTGGGCAAAATTACACGCCAACGACCCGGAATAGCAAATGGATTTCCATCGCTTGATCTCACTCTTAAGATGTGGAGAATAGGCCTGATCATGACACACAGAAAGGACGTGAAGGTGAAGGGGAAATGGAGGTTTTGAGGTTTTGGTTTCCAGTATCATAGCCTACTACACTGTGAAACCATATATCCAACTTAGATGTTTTTTAGTAGAATGCGGAAAAGAGAGAGAGCAAGAAAGAAAGGACGAAAGAAGGAAAGAAAGATAGAGAGAAAGAAAGAAAAACATGGAAGGAAAGAAAGATAGAGAAAGAAAGGAAGGAAGAAAGAGTTGAAGAAAAAAGCCACACAACAGGGACTGTATATGAAAAAAACCCTTCCTTAGCCTGATTCCCAAACCTTTCATGACACCACCCCTCTTTTATGCTGAAGGACTGTGCTTTCAATGATGATGAATTGGTCCCTTGACAATACAGCAGGATTTTGAAGGGAAATTTTTTATTAGAGTATATGCCAGGTTCCCTTTCTCACTGAGCCTAATATACCAAAATATCTCAATGGAAAATTCATCAATTCAATGAAATGGCTTTCTTGCCTGCCAAAACAAGCATTGAGAAAGCCGAAGGAGCATCAGGCCCATCATTATTGACACCTCTAAAAATAGACAGGTTTTTTTTTGTTGTTGGTGTTGTTGATCTATTCTTTATACAGGGTGGCGCGTCTAAGCCCTACTCTTTGGGCGCTTGGAATACAGACTTTCAAAATTTAGCATTCAGTTGCCTAGCAACAGCGGCCTCAAAGAGTACTCGGCTGAAGATGGGGGCTGCCGTCTCGCTTGCTTTTTTTTTCTTAAGAAAGCAGACAGGAAGAATACGAGAGAAGAGAGAGAGAGATGGAGGGGGAGAAAAAGAGAGAACGAGGGAGTGAGGGAGAGAGAGAGAGAGAGAGAGAGAGAGAGAGAGAGAGAGAGAGAGAGAGGGAGAGAGGGAGGTAGGGAGAGGGTAGGATGGATCATCCTCCAATCAGCCAGCTAAGATTCCTGGAGGGCCGAATGAGATGCTCGATTAGACTGTAGTTACATAATCACCGGGAGTAATTCCACTCAGCAGGGACTGAGATTACTGAACTAGTGGCTCTGGGCACTTCTGTCACAAAACTAATAACTGCCAATGAATTGATGACCGCCTTGCTGCCCTCAGAATAGCTTTCTGTCATTATTTCTGATTGCCACGCTCTTCTAGCAGATAAACTGAACATAATAACAGGAATATAACAAATTATATGGTTGATTCTTCTAATACTCCTCTACCATTGTCTGTTTTTTCAATGATATCTTATCTCTACCATTATTTAATTTTACCTTTTGTTATGGTCGGATTACAACCTGTCATAAGCTGTGTTCCTCGTAGCAAACCCACCAATGGAGGCCGAAAGCAAGGCAAAGCTGGCCAGGTATTGTGAAAGCTTTGCCACCATCTTTGTGTTCTGCCTGCCATCTCCATCCACATCTTTACTTTCTTCACCATCTGCTTTTTTCCTTGAAGTGACATGGGCTTTGGAAGAAACACCAGATTTCCCCCCTTTGGCTCATTGTGTTCAGGATGCCCACAGCAGGCTGACAGGGCAGCTCGATGGGATGGCGAAGCGCACCTTTGATGTAAGCCACCGCTGGAAACGCACACGCCAAGGTGTTTTCCAAGGGATGACAAATGTTACACAGCCCAGACGCGGGTGCTGGCAGGCGGACAGATTCCAAACAAGTGTGGCGACGCAGGTGCTCCGGTGACAGCACAGAGCCTCCCGCTGCTTTTGGGTTCTTTTCCAGGGGTGGATTAAACAGATGCATTCAAAACAGGGCTTCAAAATGTTTGCCAACATGAAGACTCGTCGCTTTCGTTTGCAGGTTTTTTAATTTGGCAACCAAGACAGGATTTTTCTGCTTATTTCTTAAGATTCAAAATGTCACAAAAACCTGAAGCACTGTGTGTGATAATCCGCTCTGGCTCATGTCTGGGCACTCTGTATTACATTTCAGGTAGATACTGAAACATTCAAAAAAACATCGCCTTGCATGCTTCTTTTCGATGAATCCATGAAAGTATGAATGACCTCTTTTTTCTACAAATGAAAAGAGTCCTCTAATATACAGTTCTCAGCCTGGAGTCAACTAATAGTCAACAACGTTTTTTTTTTTTTTTTTTTTTTGAGATGGAAAGATACATGAGCTTTCCATGAGATAATGTCGCCAGTGTTTTCTTCTGAGCCTTATCTAAGTGTGGAGAAGCTCGGCGTACGGCAGACTTGTAGTGACCCTGCAGGTCACCTCTTTGTTTACTTACTGTTTATCTATTTCTCTCATTCTTCCATTGCACAAGCCTGGCATGCTCCTGAAAGCACTCTCCTCTGCCTGAAAACTCTCCCCTTCGTGCCGGCCGCCAAGTTTGTGACGCCCCGTTTACAGAACATGGATTCCTGACAACCGCAAGCACTGGTCCAAGACGACCTTTGCTGTGTACTTGTAAGGGAGAGGAGGAGGTTTGCGTACACAGGAGTACTCACACAAAGACACACACACACACACACACACACACACACAATCACACACACGTGTACACACATACAGTACACACACAATCTATCACTTTAACTGCATTAAAGGCACGCTCCGTGTTTTTTTTTTTTTTTTAACTGAAAAGGAGGCCAAACTGAAGATGACTGTCCATAGACATTTTGCGGACATCTCTCCCAAGGCAGTGAACAATAATGGAGGTCCTTTTAAATACAGTATCCTCAGTACTGGCTGTTCCATGGGGGTCATGGTCTGCAATATATTCTTTGACAGGGGGAAGTAAGCAGCAAAGAGAGAGAGAGAGAGGGGGGGGGGTAGATAGATAGATAATAGATAGAGGGAGAGAGAGAGAAAGAAAAAGAGAGAGAGTAAGAAAGAGAGAGAGAGGGGGGTAGATAGATAGATAATAGATAGAGAGAGAGAAAGAGAGAGAGATAGATAGAGAGAGTGAAAGAGAGAGAAAGAGAAAGAAAGAAAGAGTGACATTAGTCCCTCACCTCCTGAATGGAGGTGTCCTTCATTGTCTTTCTCAGTGCTCTCAGTATCATTCTCCTGAAGTACTCTCCGGCTGGACCACTCACGCCTCAACAGCACGTCTGACTCCCACCTCGAGGATTTGATGTCTGTTCGAAAGAGAAAAAATGCAATCACCCTTCACATGAAAAAGTGGCCAATTAAAGGTGAAGAACTAAAGCTCCTTGCCTTGTCAACTGTGTAGTTGTAGTATTTACACCTTCAAAGCACGTCCAAACCAACTTGCAAACACCACTGACAGTATATCATGGCACAACAATACTGTTGTTGGATTGCTTTCTTTTAGTTGTTCTTTAGTTCTAAAGACCTTTTGGTAAAACTTTCTCCGAACCCATTATTTGTAAAACATTATACATGCATTCATAATGAGTTATACATTCATAAATCCTAGTAATTTATGACATTAGTATTCATAACTGTTTATACATTCTAATGACTGCACTTATAAGGCATTATAATGTTATAGTCTTTACAACTTGAGTGTCACAAAGCATTGCAAGCATCTTTGGCCTTTTGATACTGAGGAAACATAACCCTTCACTGATTATCTCTGATTGTGCCTATTGCTTTTCATGAGTACAGGTAATTATGTTTCATCTACCTTTATTTAAAAGCACTTGTAACTCTTCATTATTTCGCTTGAGCAATCAGGCATATAAAAGGACAATCAACAACCTGAAGCTTTATAACGCATCAACATAAAGTTATAAAGATACAGTATATCAGAAGTCTTATACAGTCATGACAATATTTAAACTGTAACAAACACTAATAACGTTACTTTGAACTTATAACACTATGCATACATATAACCCTTTATGAATGTGATAATAATGCTTTAAGAATACTGGGTTCATACTAAAGACATACTATAGAGTTAACGACCGTTCTTACATTTTTGTGGGAGGGCCAACAGACCACACAACTACAGTAGGCCTACATGCAGTGCATGTCTCGGTCAGCTCCTAAAAGAGTCAGGGTCATTTCTTTTTCTTTCATGAGAGCAGTTACAGGGTGGCACAATCAAAATAAATTTGTAAAATGATATAGTACCAAAAGTTTCCATTATCACAGAGCTGCTTTGATATACGATTAAAATGTCTGTTAAATGTCTGCACTAGTACAGATGCAAATAAAGATATCAGTGTTGTTCTTTTGATGTAGGCAGTGTCACTCTCACTGACGCTGAGTGTTCTGCTGTGGCAAAGCCCCACTGTTTTGTTTGTCTCTGTGTACAATAAGCTGTTGAATTGGGACTCCATTCCACACACCTATATAAGGCGAAGAAGTCAAGCGAGAGACCTCAGCAGATTACCTCTGCAACCTCTGGTCTGTGATGGCATTGACCTCATACAAAGAGCAGCGCAGAAGACTATTACTCTGAATATCTCTCTATCTCTCTCTCTGTCTCTCACACACACACACACACACACACACACACACACACACACACACACACAGAGAGAGAGAGAGAGAGAGAGAGAGAGAGAGAGAGAGAGAGAGCCTCACTAAATAATACTATACTTCACAACCCAACTCCAACATAACCAACCATTTTCTTTTTTTTTTTTTGTTTGTTTTTTTTGTTTTTACCTTACAATTCAAACACTTCATCTGACAGGCTTTTGCCTCTCCTGGCCAAGAATGGCAGCAGAAAAGGGGGCTTTCATGTCTGCCAATGATGAGCCTGCCTGAAGGACATGCAATTCTAATGAGGTTCGAGACGGGGCAGATGGCATAAGCGTAATGACAAAAACAGACGCAACACCATGGTAATGATCGTGGCATGGCATTTAGGGTTTCTTTTAACACACAGACAAGTTGCTTTGAACACAAGAAGAGTTGGAAAAAGAAGAAGAGGAAGAACAACTAAAACGTAGGAGGCAAAAGACGTATATTGTTTATGCATTTTTTTGATGATCGACACACTGCAGATTCGTATTGTCACGAATCAACAATAGACTCATCTGTCCGCCTGCGCAGTTAATATTCCATCTCCGCCAAAAGCATCTGAGCGAGCAGCAGTATGGCTTTAAGCCAGTACCAAACAGAGGGAAAAACCTGAATAGAACACTAACTGCCGTAAGGTGTTAACGTGCCACTTAGATGGACTGCTCAATGGTAGTGGGTGGATATTGTACCATTTGAATAGTAGCTTAATGATCTCAGTCCATCAGCCTGATTTGAATGGAGAGGGGAGTAATGATAGATGGCAGATGAATCTGATGACAATGGAGGTGATGATGGATTTTCAGAGCACAGAGAGAGAGAGACAGAGTGGACTGGAGACTGTCAGCTGTCAGAGTCAACTGCATTGAGCATGACCTCAGTGGGCATGAACACTGAGAAGGTTTCTTTGGGGTAATTCCATGGAAAATCTACTTTTTTTTTTTTTGCATTTTACATTTTTTTTCTACAGCCAAAAATGGCAAATGCCCAAATTTTTCCACATCATACTGAACCATGGCAAAGACAACAAAGTTAATTTTGCATGGAATTTTCCATATGTATTATACACACAACATCACATAGAGAAGGACAAGTCAAACTGTACCTCTCTTTACACAGAGGCACACGCCTACAGGCACACACATCGACACACACAGACACACATGCTCACATATACACACCCACAAAGGCATGCTGCAGGCGTGTATGTGCTCAATCACATACACACTCACTCTCACGCACATGTACGTACGCGCACACACACACACACACACACACACACACACACACACACACACACACACACACACACACACACACACACACACAGAGAGACACACAGACACTGCACTTACACCCTTAGCCACCTCCTGTCTTTTTTCTCTTTACTGCCTTAAATCAAAGGATAAGCTGATCACCTGTGGATTTATTGTTGAGATTCTTTGTCAGGTCCTAATTAAAGAGAACCGATAATGGAAAGCAGCAGGAGATGTGAGAACACAAACTAAGACTCCAGAGACACACTAATCCAAACACTAATCATCTCTCTCTCTTTCCTTTTTTCTGTTTCTGTCCATTTCTCTCTCTCTCTCTCTCTCTCTGTTAACTGTACTCTCTCGTTCCCTCTCTCTTGCTTTCTGGCTTTCCAAGAAATGCCAACAGTGTCATGATTGATAACCCTCTCTGACACTCTCTGCATTTTAACAACCAAGGCATTTCTGAGTTTTTTCCCTGAATGTTAATTCCCAGTATCACCAAAGATCTTTAAATCGGACCTGCTTCAAAATATCACTTTGCATTGAGCATCACTGAGAATGTCCATCTCTGAACACCATATCCAACAAGCCTGACAGATGCAGGGATGGCTGCAGAGGTGGATGACTGAAGTCCAGGGGGAATCTTGGGATGCAAGAAGGTGTTTTAATGGTGTGACGCAGGTGTGAGAATCTAAGGATGGAGAGCTGCGTGTGTGGAAACCCAAAAATACCATAATGTCTCCTCCAAAAGGAAAAAAGCCACCTTTAAACACTGAAGGTTTTCATGGGTGATGGATGTGAGCATGATAACTTAAATTACTAAAATGTTCTAACCGATGCTTAACCAAATACTTTGTTTAACCACATTTTTGTTTTTACAAAAATATATTTAAAACACATTACTAATATCCTAATATGGTAATAAAGTGTCTCCACATATTATTGTCTCCATAAATAAAATCAATGAAAATTGCTCATTATTGGAAACTGAATCGGTTCACAGACGGTAGGCTAAATTAAGTCATGTGCACAGATTAGTTACTACTGTGGGTATCCTGCCTCATATGGGAATTACTTTGAAATGACACTCACCTGTCAGGTACATGACCTGTGCGAACCAGACGACTGCGAGTAGCGCAAGTCCACAGCAGCAGAACCGCTGGAACGGTCTGCGTCTTCTGGTCCTGAACGCCGCCTTCATCCCGACGTCGCTTTCAGTTACTCCCGTCGGAACATAGCCTAGTATCTGTCACAGCAAGAGGCAGTTCCGTTCCCACTTTGGAGGCTCTCTCAAGGCTCTTCCTGGAAACTTCACTTCTCAGTTAGCTGTTTCTGTGCACTGTAGTTTTTCATATATTCACACATCCCTATCTTGATTCGTTTCAGTCTTTTAGTCTATCGCATTGTTCCGAGTAATAGAAAAAAAAACATCCAATTAGATAACAATGCCCGTTGTTGTAGCCTATGAAGCAACAGTGAGAGCTACTATAAACTGCACATGTTTAACAGGCTAGTTGCAGATGCAGATTTACTCACATATCATCGGGTCAGAGTGGATGTAGTGAGTCGGTTATCTCTCTTTCCCCCTCTCTCACCCTCTCTCCCCGTAGTCACACACCACTCCCACCCTTTACGCTTAGGTCGTGCCAATGGTCGGGTTCCTTGGTTCCCTCGCAAGCAAATTAAGGATTCCACTAGGCGGCGATAGGAAAGCGATTTGTAAACCGGGGAAAATCAAAAGGCTGAATGGTCGTGTCGGCTACGGCGTAATTCTACCTCTGACAATTTGTAAAATGACATGAAAACTACCCTCTTAATATGCAATGGATGAATATCATGAACAAACGGACATAATACGTGTAGTTAACTTCAAGCTACCTCAGAAGAGTCCCTGTCCAGTCTGTAGGACACTGTTAAATTCTCTCTCTACCTTATACGCACCATGCCTGTGTTTACAGAACATTGGTGACTCAAACGCGCTAAGCCCTTGATCCAAGTCTGAGGCACGTTTGTGCTCTGGCCTGTGTGGAGATCCAGCAGAGCTCTCCAGACCCAAATAAAGACATAAGCCAGGGGTATTGTTGTCAACAGCCGCACCACAGGTGTCAGGGTATGAGAGACAAATTGCTGTGCTGGTCCAGGTTGTTTAGTAGAGCTTTCCAGAAGATGTAATCCAGGGAAGTGTTTGCGTTGTGTTGACTTGCAGGCTAAATGGATAGGTATTCTACTATAAATGATAATCTGCTTCTGAAATGAATTAATCCTTATGGTCAGTCAGAGGTGCTTTGGTTTCTGGCGAGTGTCTTTTTATTTGCATGAGAATCTTCAAAAGATATAGGCCTAATAAACCTGTCAGAGGTGTTGAATCAATAAAACGGCTTGGTAGACACACAGTGAACGTGTTCCTTTGATGCGCCACATCAATATTTATGCAATCAAAAAGTCTTAATAGCACGGCCTACTAGACTATGTGTTAGTGATAGAAATAGCAAGCTAAAACCTTCTCCTTAATAAGTCAAGTTGGCACTGATTCCAGCAGCAACTCTTCAGTTAATTCTTTACTTTTTCATCCTCTTCCTATAACATACTGTAGTTCGATTAATGAGCATATTTAGCCAATTCCTTCTCTGCCCAGTGTAATATCCAGGGCTGTGTCCAGTGTGTTATTGTTCTAGTAATCTATTAGTCTACACAAAGAAAAGCCAATGAGAAATGGGCCAATGAGAGATTTAATTCATTAGGTCTTTAATCTTCATTTCAAGCTGTGGTGTAGCACTCCTAGGCCACATGAGAACGGGCATGAGCTTTACAGCAGCTAAAAAGTTGTGATGATTTGTGCTGGAGCTGAAATAGCTGTAGCCTAATGGCCACTTTTAATTCAATCCAATTCATCTATATTTATACAGCGGCATTTAGCCTACAATAGAATTGTCTTGTGACGCTTTACAGACATTAACAAGGAGCACCCAAGGGCAAGGGAAAACTCCCTTGAAGTAGTTGTTCAAGAAAGAAGCCATGGGCAGATCCACCACTTAAAGGAGCAATCCAGAGTGAATTAGTCAATCGCCCTGTTGTTCAAGGTACCTGAATGCAGTCTGTAAGAAAAAGAATGAGGAAATTTGATGCTACATAGATAGACCTAATAACAAACCGTTTACTAATGTTGACTGTATGGGGCATAGTGAAATTAATTGTTATGCACTATTCACTTAATATTAGTTACCGGTGCACTGCTCGGCCTGTGTTGTATCAAAATTTCTCATTCTTTTGCCTTCCCTCAACACACAAGAGGGCTGTGGATTGATTTACATTTGATTTCTCCTTTAAGGGACCAACCCTACTGCCGGGGGTCGTGCAGGAAAAGTACACTCATTAGTGACTCCCACAAATGATAAACTACAGATTGTCCATGATTTTGTCTGAGTATCATCATATCTCCAAAACATTGTCCCACATTAGGATCTCGGTGGTTAAACCTTAGTTGAGCATTGCTATTTGGTAGGCTATTCAGACATTGGTACTACACGTAACTCTACAATGCTTTTTTTTTCTTTTCTTTTTGAAGTCTGGCGTTCTCTGCCAGTGTTGCTACCACTGGTAGCACATTCAGGCGACAGTAGTGCAGTGCAGTGCAGTGTGGTGGAGCAAATGATATTCTAAGAACTGCACTATTCAAACACTTTCAGCATTATCATATCAATGGGATTTGCTTCTGCCGTGATGTTTGATTTCATCTTTCTGTCTGATGTTGGAGACAGAGAGCACTAGCAGCTTTGAAGTCCTGGCCCCGCGTTCAGTGCACCATCAACATCTGATTAGCCTGAGCGCATTGGGAGAGATGGTTTGTGTAGGATTGAGAGCGAGAAAGAGAGAGAGAGAGAGAGAGAGAGAGAGAGAGAGAGAGAGAGAGAGAGAGAGGAGGGATATAATTACTGGACTGTGATGGGATCTAAATTTATGAACAGCGCTCTTGTTTGTTCAGAGCACACAAAGGCACATTTGACAAAGTCCAAAAACACAAGGCCGGATATTTGTACAGATACAGGATTGTTTTTATTGCCAGGAGCCCTCCAGTCAAATACATGAACAACACTTCCATCGCGTAACTCATCTGTACAGAAATACAGAAGGCTAACTGCAGGGTCTGATACTGTTGTCTCACACGCACACACACACACACTCACACCCTGTAAACCTAGTCACTTCCACTGTGCTGCAGGCCTCAAAAGCTGAGTACATGACATAGTAGTGCCCAGTGCTGTGTATGACTATGTGTGTGTGTGTGTGTGTGTGTGTGTGTGTGTGTCTATTTGGGTGGTATAGATGCCACATAACGTAACTGCAACACCTACTGTACCCCCTGGCATAAATCTACACACATCACAACAGCCCCGTATGATGACACTGCTTTTCTCTGAGAGAGAGCACTGGATTCTATATTTTGCCTGGTGACTATGGATCATCATCATCATCATCATTCACCCCCACCACCATCATCATCATCATCATCATCATCATCATCATCATCATCATCATCATCATAAGTGTCATTCTCTGCAAGTGACCACTGGGAAGCGTCCCTGTCTATGCTGAGGTACTGCACTCAGTGAGGGATGTGAGGTGTTCCTGTAACAAACTGTGAGGTGAGGAAAACGGATGGAAGCCAGGGAGAATGACAGTAAAAGCAACAACCAACACTAACTGACGTCTGACGGATGATGTGAAGAGGGGAAAACATTTAACCTGATACACAACAAACACTTGAAATAAAAAAAGCAGCTGAAAATGGGCTTATTTTGTGGGTGGTCTAATAACTTGGATCTGAGTTGAGGTGTTGGTACCCACCCTAAAAGCTGGGCAGATTTGTGACACAGTCTTATGGGGCTTCAATACTTCTGCTGACTAAATCTGTTCGAATAGTCACACTTTTCAACTGACTGGAGAGTGGCATTTTGTCACCTGTGGACTTTTAAAGTGCACAAAATGTGAATGTGTGTTGTTTTGCAAAGATTACACTGAATCGGATGACCGCCTGTAATGACATGACAACACAGGATCCAAAAATTCAAACATAGCTTAAAAAGGATGTCTGTGACTCAACACATATTGTCCGCTTTGTAAAGAAAATGCATGGTTATCAACAATAAGATAAATACAATCTTGAAATATCCAAGCAACAATTTGACAGACTTTTTGTCCCTAGAAAGGACAAAATCTTGTCCGAACACAGAATGGAAGACTCTGGAAATGTTGGGGAACGTCATTGAGTCGCTTGGTGTAATAGTTTTTTTTTTTTTTTTATGAAACAGTATCTGTACATCAGGACACAATCAGCAGTGCCTTGAAGTTTAAATGAAAAAAAAAAAAAAAAAAAACAGTAAGCATGGACAAAACACCATAAATCATTACAGTAGGCACAAAATCTAAGAGTTAAGCCTTCACATTTTCCACAGGTGATGTTTTTTCCCCAGTAACTTAGGGGAAAAACTTAAGGTTAATCCATTAAGGCATACCTCACGGCATACAAGATCTTTATGGTAACATGGTCTCTGAGCTTCGAGCACAAAAGCTCAAAAAGGTTTTTAATCATTTTATGTCATGTCATCGCCACTAAAGTAAAATAACATACTATTTCCCAACATAATTTAGCAGTTTCCTTATGTCTTTTTGCATGTGACATAATACAGTAGGTCTATGTAACTCTTGCAAAATAATATCTCCAGGAGAAACATTAAAAAAATAATAACAATAATAATAAAATAAAAAAAAATGTGTGACTCCCATAACTTTTAGTTCAGTAGCACATTGATTTGCTGGGCCTTTCTTTCAGCACTAAGACATCTAACAAGGAGTTCCACATTTGCAAGATTAATAAGTTATTACATTTGTTTTTACATACGTACATACACACATACAGAAGAGGGGGGAGAGCCTGGAAGTTGCTTGGTGCATTCTCGTGCTTAAAACAACCTCCTACAATCTATGTAACTATACAGCACAAATATAATAGAAGTCTTGTACAATGCCATTTCACTAATTAAAACCCAACAAAGCATCACTTCTGCAACAATTTCGATCAAATTAGTTTGAGCACATATCTAAGTCTGCCTGCACAAATGCCTTGCTTTGTATACGTAACTCAATGCACTAAATCACACGGAACCATTCAGCTGTACAAGTCTTCACATAGAGATAAAGATATAGATTTATAATTTAATCTTAATATTTTATCTTATTCTGCTGGTACCGGTTAATCACAGTGACTGAAAAATAAACTTAAAAATTACAAGAGGAAGTAAAAGACTTATTTACAACATGTATATACTGATATTCCCATTATTATTCAGCCTCTGCTTGGAATCCCTTTTGAGAGAGATTGTGAGTAGCTGTATGATGGATTGTGATGCATGTGTGTGTGTGTGTGTGTGTGTGTGTGTTTTGGCTCAGGAAGGTTGAGTCCTGTGTGGATATGGGTGAAATACCCTGGCATCTGCAGACAGGATGTCAGGGATGAGGGTAATTGAACCAGGAGGGTGAGTATGCCATCGGCTCCAACCATCTGACACCTTTCCACCTCCTCCAAAATACCCACACCCCTCATACTAAACCTGGAGGTGAGGTAAGGGGTGAAAATCCACTCTTTTCCTATATAAGAAGGCAAAAGCAAAGACACTAAAAGCCTAATAGGTAAAAGCCACACAGGTACTGTGTTTCTATAACCAAATAAAGGCAATGCCAGTGTGAGCAAAAAACAAATGCAGACCAACCAGCAGACCAGCATGGAAAATAAACAACCTTCCAGTTTCTTCAGCTTCCTTCCCAAGCGCAGTGCTTCTTAGGCGTAAAATAACGGTCTGAGTTCCTTTTACAATAAAATGTCCCTTTTAAGGAGGAGCACGAACATAATAACACTCATAATATTAATAATAATAATAAAAAATGGCTCAGTTAAATTGTTTGTTTGAAGAAATACCAGGCAATTTCAAGTCATTTCCCTTTACAGTACATTTCTTTTTGTGATGCGGTCCTGCAGCAAAATGGCTGTTTGGCAATTCCCCTTGTTGTCCACCAGGGGGCGAGCTTGGCAGTTCACAGAGGGCTGCACAAAAGAACTGCCCACACACACAGGCTCCCCCATAGTCCCATCTCCAGTGACGCAGGCAGGGTTCCCCTTTTCATCCCCACCCCAACGTGCCAGTAGTCTCCATGAGTCAATCGATCCCTTTTGAAATATTTTTTCCCCTGGTCCATATAAGAGGTCAAACCCACCACAAATATACGTGCATACATACAGTAGTCTCTCTCTTTCTCTCTCACACACACATACACACATTCATGGTGTGATCTGCATCAGAGGACAAGAGGGGAGGATTTTGGTACAGTTGGTCCTTATAGTTTGGTCAGTGCATTGCTAAAGTTCCCCCTCAAAAATCTGGGCAGAGGAACCAAGTCTCTCCATGGCAGCTCCACGTCCATACAACACAGCGGGAGAACCACAGGGCCTCCAACTAGACCTCACTGCAGTCTCTTGAGCATAGGTTGTGTTCGTTCTTGTGTGTGTGTGTGTTTGTGTGTGTGTGTGTGTGTGTGAGAGAGAGAAGAGAGAAGAGGACATTGGACATATATCCGGACAGGGCAAAAGCACTCCGGCTCACCCCAGGCCGAGTAGTTGCATATTTAGACTAACGTGTGCAGACAGGAGAGGAAACAACGAGTCTGAGTTGGGATTGGACAGGTAAAGGGAAAGCCGGCCAGACATCTGCTAAGGCTCGGGAGGGTCGAGGGGCCCACAGTAAATTTGCTTTTGCTTTCAGCTCCGCTTTTAAATCGATAACCATCAGGCACACCAATACTGTACAAACGAGCTGCTTGGCGACTGCTGTCAGCTCAGATTTTCCTATTTGTTTGTTTTTCGCTGGCAATAAGATCCGCTCAGCTTCCCCCAAGAAACAAATGCTATTCTGCCCCACAGGTTAAGTAATCTGGAGGGATAAGCAGTATAATCCCAGCACATAGAACCTTGCGTGAACACCTGTACAAGACGCTTTATTTTTAATTTTTTTAAATTCTCTAAACCTGTTCCTGCCTCTTCCAACTGTTAGGGATAAAAATGTTCTTATGATAGACGGAATAAACGGTCTCCATACAGTATTCTGTAGCAGGGCTTAATATACTACCTATGTTACTGACACATAATGTGGCAGCATGCTGATGTATTGTTCCCAACTGTCATTTTTTGTAATTAATTTATCTATGCAAGTGTAAATATGTGAGGTCCCATCTTTACATACTTTAATTGAAAACTGATAATCTACTGTGAGCCTGTGGTCTGAACTATGGATCTTTCCCTATGAGTGGGAGTATATATATACACTGGTTGTCTTTTTTTTTTTTTTTTTTTTGGTGTGTTTAAGAGTTTTAGGAGGAGATATCGAGAGGATGGAGGCTGCCTACTTGTAAGGACACTGAGACACTTCTGTGGGCTGTGTGAAAGTAGGACAGCACTCCATTGCATCTCCATGTGTCCCAGACGGCTTTGGATTCTGGCACGAATCTGGCCCCGGGCTGGCCCGGGTCTGGTGCAGGTCAGGACTGGACTCATCCCAAATTAGCTCAGCACCAGGGCCTGCTAGAGCTGTGTGGATAGTCCAGGTGTTTATCTGTTAGTTTGTTTGTTTGTTTGTTTGTCTGTCTGGTTGGTGGATTGACGGAGTTTGCAAGTCTAGCAAGTTTTGTTTTTTTGTTGTTTTGTTTTTGTCTCATTTTGTTTTGATTGGATTTCGATTATTGTATTGTGTACTGACTGACGCAGCACCTCAAGTGTGTGTTTTTGTCTGTGTGTGTGTGTGTTTATGTGGGCGTGTGGGCCTATGGAAGTATAGGTCCTGGGAAGCAGGCTGCTGCTGCTGTTGCTGCTGTGATGGGAGGGGCCCCTATAGCAGTGGCGAGCCGCGGCCAGCCGCCGTGGGGGTGGGGGTGACGGTGGCGGCGGCTGTTAGCAGGGCTTGTTGACATTGCACAAGAGCTCGGTGACTTTGATGAGGCGCGCCACGGTGCTCTGAGACTCCTCCTGCAGCCGCTGGTTGTTCTGCCTGAGACTCTGCACTTCTGCCTGCAGCACTGCCTTGTCCTCCTTCTCCTGCCAGGGGAGCGGCACACAAGACACAGCCCACCATAAGAGCTCCCGCACGGGCAGAGAGGGGAAGGGATGGGGGGGTGGGGGGTGGGAGTGGAGGTGGAGGAGAGGGAGACGGAGAGGGAGAGGAAAGGACAGGGACTAAGGAAGGGATGGGTGTGGTGAAATGGAGAGAGACAGAAGAAGATGAAGGAGGGAGGGAGGGAGGGAGGGAGGGAGGAGAGGTGGCACAGGGGCGGACATCTTATGCTGCTAAATGTTCCTCTAAAGCAGACACACACACACACACACACTCATTCACACACACTTTCAACACCAACACAGAAAGTATACTGTATGTCATATAGACACACACACACACGCACGCACGCACGCACGCACGCACACACACACACACTGACCAAGCCCTTGATTGCCACCAACCCCTCCAGTCCACACACAGATCTGTAAAGGTCACTTTCAAAGCTGATAATGAATCGATAGACAGATGGAACACATATAGGGGCACAGTGAAAGATTTACTGTGGTCACCACCAGTCATTTGAAAAGTATCATATCATTCAGTATCATACATAGCATTTTACATTCATTTCCTTCTTGTATGTGTAAGTGTGGCCAAAAAGCTTCTAATCAGGAGTAAAATGGGTTACCATAATCTCCCAATGCGCTATCCCTGCAGCCTCGCTGCAATTTATCATTTCTGGTGATAGCACTCCAGCCTTGACACACTGCAGGGATGTGGCAGAAGAGTACTGGGATTCCACAGAGAGGGAAAATTACCCTCATCTTGCATTTTTTAATGCTAACTTGCTGCTTGGTATTCCACAGTAAACCTTCCATAAGCCTGACACTCCACCCACCTCCCACACACATACACTCTCTCTCTCTGTCTCTCTCTCATAAACACACACACACACACACACACAGAGAGAGAGAGAGAGAGCTTATTTGTCTTCTCTCCTTTTCCTTTGTGATCTCTCACAGGAAGGACAAGATGACTGGACAAGTTCAGGCTGGGTCGCCCTGGTTCCTGTCAGATCTATACATAGGGGGAGGAAAAGGGGAGTGGGTGGGTGGTTGGGTGTGGGAAGGCCATGCAGCTTTATAAATGAGTGGGACCCAGGACGTGGCCATGCGGGACGGGACAGGAAAGAAGGCAGGAAGTGGATGGAGTGATGGGAAGACACAGACACAGACAAACCAGAGCTACAGGAAACATCAGCAGCTACAACTAGAGGGGTCAAATCCATTATCTATGGCAATGCATCCAA
>JAODXP020000020.1:28967978-28983162 GCA_027497455.2 Sardinella longiceps
GAAAGAGAGAGAGAGCGAGAGAGAGAGAGAGAGAGAGAGAGAGAGAGAGAGAGAGAGAGAGAGAGAGAGAGAGAGAGAGGGGTGCAAACCTGGAGGCCGCCCCATCAGAGGGGCAGCAGATGGCCCTGAGGACCCCTTGATTTGGGGCAGTCTGAGTCCCCACCCCGCCCTGCCTACCCCCATCTGTCTCTCGCTTTAGTCTGGAGCTGGTGGGGGGTGATAGCACAAGGGGCTGGGCGTGTGTGTGTGTGTGTGTGTGTGTGTGTGTGTGTGTGTGTGTGTGTGTGTGTGTTTGAGTGTGTGTGTGTGTGTGTGTGTGTGTGTTTGAGTGTGTGTGTGTGTGTGTGTGTTGGTTTCACGGGATAGAGGGACAAATTTCAAGACATTTCAAAGAGCTATGAGGACGCTCCGGTATAGAAGGACATTTGCCTGTCCTCATAAAAATCAACATTATAAAACGTTTTTTCAGCATCTAATAGTACCCAAAATGTGTTTTTCTCAAAAGGCTTGATATACCAAAAATCTGACATGTTGTGTAAATCTGTGTGTCCGACACTGCCCCCTATCGATTTTTGGTGTCCCTGCATGATCCCATACACAGGCGCGGGAAATTATACACAACGCGGGAAATTATACACAAACCGCGAAATTAATGTTTTGCTGCATTTTGATTGGCTGGATGGAAGCATGTGACGCCCGAGGCTGAAAGTTCCGGAGTACTTTGGAAAAGGCATGGTGGACAACCTTTTACTGTCTATGTGGACAACGAGAGAATCATAAGCAAAGGTAATGTTTAATTACATTTGAATGACAAATTGGTTAGTTATCATACAGTGCTAGGACATGAACCTCGGTTAAATTATATGTTTAATGTTACAAATGAATGACCTAAAAATTTGAATATGCTGGGGTGATACAAGCAATCTAGGTAGCTAATCCATCTAATACAAAGCTCAAAGACAGTGGTAATGTGTGATACAGTGAATTTACACGGACTACATTCCATGTTCAAAGAAACGTTTTTATTTTTAGTGCTTCTCCCGTTCGTTGGTTTTGGTCAAGTTCACCCACAGGTAGGCTACTTGGCTAGGTAGCTGTGCTAGCCTGAACCAGTGCATGCTGAATAGCGCGTGGTCACGTTGGATAGACTAAGATTTTTATCAAGTAGCAGCGCTTTATGAGTGCATTGTCAAACAGCTAAAATACGTCTTTTGTTTAGACTTCATCCTCCACACGGCTAGATATTTGACATAGCCAGCTGCGTCTTTTGTCTTGCTACTCAAAATTAATTTTGCTAATGTGAAGTCCGCTAGCAAGCTGAATCTAAACATAAAGTTTAGCATTAGCTGGGTAGAACGAGCTACTGACTTAAAGCACAAACCAAAAACGGCGCAGGAAAATGTCGGGGGTAACTTAGTTCTCAACGTGTTAATGATGCTTTAAGTCTGAATTGTTCGAATATCTTTCAACTTAAGTGGCAAGGGAGGAGATGCCTATCTGGAAAGCTGAAGTAGCTTTAAAACTTGGCAAGTGCGCTATTGACATACATTCTTTTGAACACACACATGGATAATGGTGGATGATAATCAGTTGTTTAATGCGGCAGTGTATTAAGATTTTTTTCTTCTAAAAGACAGCTGTCCTAAGACCGTGGTCTCCAACCCTACTCATGGAGAGCTATTGTCCTGCCTATTTTAGGAATCTCCCTACTCTAACACACCTGATTCTAATAATTCGCCTAACTGATCAAACTCACTGACAAGTCTCTGCTGCTTGATAACAAGCTAACAATTAGAATCAGGTGTGTTAGAGTAGGGAGATACCGAAAACATGCAGGGCAGTAGCTCTCCAGGAGCAGGGTTGGAGACCACTGTGCTAAGATCTTTGTGGGAAGATAGTGCTTAGCTTAGAAGGACTTTGGTTTTGCCCTATCGTTCTAGATTTTCGACATACTGTAGCCACTGACGTCTTTTGTTTGTTTCTACTTTTAGCCGCATTTGCTAATACATTCCCATATCCGGTTTGAACGTTCTATTTTCGCTAGCTTAACACTGCTTCTTAAGGCTACCTGATCAGAGTCAGGGCAGCCACCTGCTTTGTAATGCCAGAATTTGATTTATATGCGTTGCTTAGCTGCACAACATGGCTTATGCAGTTGTCAATCAGTATCTGAGCATGAGATAGAAGAGGAGGTAAATCGTGACAACAGCAGGGAAATGTAATATGAAATCATTGAATGCAATAGTGGCATAATATAATATATTTCAGTCAAAACCATTGTACTAGTAAGATGAAAAGTAGTGAAGAAGTGTTCATTAAGACTTTCTTGTTCTTAATTTCCTTAAAAATGTAGTCATGCCACGGAGAATTACTCCACTACAGGATGCCATCCAACACATCCTTGAAGGCAGAGACAAGGAATCAAAACTAGAAATAAAATATGTTAATCAAATTAAAGGTAAGTGACTTTGACAAACTATAGACTTCGGGGTTACTTCACTGGATCTTGTATTGATATTGTGATATAGTGGTTTTAAGTCTGTGACTATGCGGAATGCAAAATATATAAATGAATAATAAACAGAGTTCAATAAATTTAGGTTGATTTTAGTTGGGTTTGGGTCTGTTGTATGCTACAGTTGGGGTGTGGTGCATGCTGAATTTAAAGAATTATAGAATTTGTATAGTAGCAATTTATAGGAATAATTGACCTTTGGCTCAGTTCCGCCAAGCCCCGCCCTCCCAATGTTACCGTTGCTGCTCGGACACGCCGTCACAGCTAACTACATGACATGAATGGTTTACAATGGCAGCTTTCGCAATCGATATGCTGTCGCAAGAGGCTATTGACCAGTTTTGGAGTCACTCATTTAATATCTTCAAGGATTTTTATGCACTTATGCGATGCAGGGCTATGTGCAGAATTTCAAATTTGGATCGCGTGTAAAAACACTAAAATTAGAGGCACGTGTATATTGATCACAAAGCAAAAGGGAGAAACTTCATTTGGCATCAATTAGCTGTGATGAAAGATGTAGCATTGAAAATCAACATTGTTCGTGTACTGCAAGTAGTTTTACATTTGTTTACCATCCATCAACTTTGCTGTGTCACACTAGAAAAGCCCTGTCATGTAGCTGCTAGTCATTTGTGAACTGGCCTAGAAGTTTCTTATGCTAGCCTAGTTAGTGCAGCTGTAGTTGGTGAAATCTGGCTATAAATCTTTGGTGTATCAGAGAATTCCAATAGAATAAAAGTATGCCAGATAACTCATGAATGTTTTCTCATTTTTCATTTGTGAACCAGGTAGCTGTGCTCACATCGTTGGTTTGATGTATTATGTATACAGGCTTCGGACCAAGTTTTGTTTGGATTTGAAAAAAAGGGATGGAAAATTATTATTTAGACTCTCACGATGCCAGTTATCACTGTTGGATGTGCCTCAGGAACATCGTTAAGTCATTTTTTCTGAAATCATTAAAAAAGCCTAGAAAAGATCAAAAGTTACCCAAGTTCCAATGGCAGTCTATGGAGCTAGATGCTGAAAATGTCTGAGTCTGTTATTCTGGCGACAGTTAGTTAAATGCTATTGGTTTGTTTGTGTTTGATGGATGGGGCTAAGTAGCGCTGAGCCAAAGGTCAATTACACTTAATTTGCAGATTATTTTTGATCATTGCTGGGCTGAATCAGTTGTATTCAGTGGACAATCTGCTACTGTCTGTAGGTCGTGGCATCTTCACTTCAGGCCTTTTCGAGCAAGGAGACTTTGTGGTAGAGTACAGAGGGGAGCTGATTAACGCAGCTGAAGCTGACCAGAGACGTGAACGTTATGACAACACGTCTTCAGTCTATATGTTTGACTTCATGTGGAATCAAAAAACATGGTGGTAGGTGTAGAATGACCTAAATGTTTCTTTACATGTTTTTTACATTTTAATAGTGAAAAGGATGTCTGAACTGGAAATTTCTTGTTGCACTTAAAAGCAAAACGCTGGCAGTTTTCCATTGTAGCCTATATTCCTGTAACTGTGCATCAAACAACTATAGTTATAAATGTATTGGATGTTTGAATTGCCAACAGTATAGCTGTTTACAAACTCAGAATAGTACAGTTATAAAGTGTCTCAGTGTAATCATCTGTTTGGTGCATAATGCTTGTAAATCTCCAGTATTGATGCAGCACTTGAAGATGGGTCATTTGGCAGACTGGTCAACGATGACCACAAGGCTCCAAACTGTAAAATGAAACTCATCACGACAGATGGGAGGCCCCATCTCTGCCTATTTGCGGTGAAGAAAATTACACCTGGAAGAGAAGTCACCTATGACTATGGTGGCAAAGACTGGCCCTGGCGTAAAGAGGTATGTCACTGTAAAGATGTTTCCTACGAATTGGTATTGGTAAGGTTTAAAAAATATTAGTAAAAATATTAGTGCTGTCAAAATATTGCGTTTATTTGTTAGCGCAAAACAATTTTTACAGCGTTATTTTTTAATGCGATATAAATGCTCATTGAGACTTGGTGAACTTGTAGTTGTCTGGCTGTTAACTGGAAGCAAAACAATAAGCACAGATTTTTTAGAAAGAAAGCGAGTTTCCCTGTTGGGTTGATAAGCCTCTGGTGAATAAATAGAAGAGCAGCAGTGTTGCACCAGATCGCGTTCATTGAATGAAGGTTCACGGACTCGTTCATAATTGATAAGCTGATAAACAATACTGTGAATGCATTCATTATGGTGTCTGAATGCCACGTTCACTCTCTTTCATTAAGTTCAAGGTGCCAAATTTCATTAGAGCCTTTAAGGCGATAAAGTACACTGTACAGTCCTATAGTCAATAGCTGTGGGTGTGCTGAAGTTGCGTATGGATCAAGAGTGATATTGTAGATATAGGTTTGAATATGGCAAAGGCAGCCACTAGTGTCGCACCGCTGCATGTGTCATCAAAACAAAAAGTAGTATGGAGAAAGTGAACCATGGTTTCTGCACTGTAGGCTAAGTCCTAATTTACAATGGTGCGTAATGTGTAGCCTAATTTTATTTTGTATCATCCTGTTTTCAAGGTTGTTGAGGGAGCTGGTTTTGTCATCCTATCTATTTTTGTCATCTGTTTATTGATTTTGCTTCATACGTAAATGGCTATAACATTACATGTTGTTGTGGTTTGCAATTAAAAAAGAAACACATTTGCAAAGCAAGCCTATACACTTTTCCATGTTGATAAGAGTATTAAAATGATAATTTAAGGGGCATTTAGAATATATAAAACTGATTAATTTGCGATTTATCACAAGTTAATTATGACATTTATAAGATTAATTGCGATTAAATATTTTAATTGATTGACCGCACTAAAAAATATATTTTGACATCTTGATAACCGTGAAATGTAGGATTAGGGTCAGGGTCTGCAATTTTGGGGCATCAATTTTCATGATTCTTCATAGATGATTTTAGCTTGTTAGTGCCAACAACCAAGAAGTAAGTTACTGCTTGGTTGTATTCAGTCTTGTTTTCAGTCAGTTTGTCAATATTTGTTAATCTACACTTGTATGTCAGCGAGTCTATCTGTATTTTTCATTCTTTGTAGATTCAGCCTTCTGTTACAAGCGCTGCTGCCAAAATGTCATCCACAGTCCTTACTGAAGGTCAGTGTTTGTTTTATTAAATTAAATGCAGTTTCCCACAGAATGTTCTGAGACTGTTATCCCAAAAGGGAGGGGTGGGGATTGCAGCAACTTGTGACAGAGCATCAAGGATTGTGGTGACTTGTGGTAGAAAACAGTGGTGAATAGGCCATATATTTCTTTGTGTCACCTTGCATGCACTTGGTAAATGATGGGAGCCTCCAACCCTGTGTGATGCACCTCCATGCTTGACTACATACGTCTGTTGTCTAATTCAAAACAGACCTGAATCAAAGGTTTTTTAAAAAACGTTAAGTAATGCAAACAAATGAGACTGGCCCAGTTTGTGATGGTGAAAATATTTTCTCATATTCCATGTTGTATGGCGGGCCTAAGATAATTCCATTGACATGCAGCGTAGAATTTTTTGTGTGACGGATGTGAGTTGAGCATGTTATGTCCATGCGTTTGTATGACCTGAGGAAAGCAAAGCACTTTATCTTCTTGTATTCTCTTGTACAGAGGACAAATCAGAATGTCATTCATCCAAGTCAGACATCCCTGCCTGTGAGGTAAGTTTGATGTACTTGTGTTTTAAATGGAGCAATGGATAGACACACTCTGGTGTTAAACACATTGACAGAATCTTTGAAAACATCTCAAAGCTACAGAGGAAATGTTCTCCATTCAGTATGGATGGTCTTTACTAAGCATGGTGTCCCCCCAACACTATTTTTTTTCTGAGTGTGCCACACACGAGGAGTTCACTGATGGAAGTGTAAGAGTTTGAGCAGTGATTTCTACATGCATCCAAAAGACAGTGTCCTTGTATACCTTCAGTTTGTCTGTGTGTCACCAGAAGTTCCCCCACTTGTAAAATAACATACTAACAGTCTTGTACCTTTCCCTTTTTATTTATTTATTTTTTTAACTAATAACAATCCAGTCTGGGAAATACTGAAAAATGATTACAATTACTCTGCAGATAATGTCTGTTGCATTGTCTTAAATCTTTTTGGGCCTTTCTTTTATTGTGTACCTACTGACAGTACTTACAGTAGGAGCCTTGAAGAACAGGGATATTGGTGGATTGACTCTGGCTTAATTGTACCCCTTTAAATACGCATTCTTAATTGTGGCATCTACATGCATCTTTATGGTGCAGTGTCCTGTGGCTTACTGCTGAAATACATTGTGTAAATGTTGTATCTTAGATCATATCACATCTGTACCAGTTGATGGCAAACTTCATCTCTGTGTGTTGTTGTTTATCTTTTTTAGGTGCAGTCTGTCATAGATCAGTGTGTCACTTCCTCTGCTGAAGAGGTGAATGGAGACATTGGTGTCCAGCATCAGGAGGAGACGCCCCCTTTGTCAGACCTTTCCAGTGGTCAGTTACAGTTTTGAGTAAATATAACTTGTATGTGTGAATACATGTCTTAGCTGCTAAGGTTTTGCAGCATGGAAAAACACATGGTCACTATATTGAAATTATTTTGTTTGTCTTCACTGACATTGAGTAGAAAAATCTGTCACGGGAAGTGAATATGTCATGTCCATATGTTGCAGTTTTATGACCTGAGGAAAGCAAAGCACTATATCTTGTATTCTCTTATACAGAGGACAAATCAAGATCAGAATGTCAGACATCCAAGGCCACGCCAGAAATCCTTGCTTGTGGGGTGAGTTTGAATGTACTTGTGTTTTAAATGGAGCAATGGATAGACACACTCTGGTGTTAAAGGAACACGCCACCGTTTTTCTATACTGAACTATGTTGTTGCCTTATCTTAGACGATTTGAAGCATACCTCTGTCATCTCCGTGTGTGCACTCCATCGTCCTAGCGCGCGGCGTTACGGTGTTAGCACTTAGCATGGCTCATTATTTCCTCCAGATTCAAACAGTCGTGAAGACTGAAGCAACCAAACACTTCCAAGTTTTCCCAATTTAAATACGGTTATGGGAGTAGTTACATGATCCAAGTATGGTTGAATAAAGTAAAGCATGGCGATTTCCTGAGCTGATAAAATGGATAACTATACTGTATGGCTGAATTATATTTGGGAGCACTTCGGCGTTGACGCAGTAATATCATCACTTTCGGTTTCAGGAGTGAAGCTATTATTGCGCTAACGCCGAAGTGCTCCCAAATATAATTCCGCCATACAGTATGGTTATCCATTTTATCAGCTCAGGAAATCGCCATGCTTTACTTTATTTAACCATACTTGGATCATGTAACTACTCACATAACCGTATTTAAATAGGGAAAACTTGGAAGTGTTTGGTTGCTTCAGTCTTCACGACTGTTTGGATCTGGAGGAAATAATGAGCCATGCTAAGTGCTAAAACCGTAACGCCGCGCGCTAGGACGATGGAGTGCACACACGGAGACGACAGAGGTATGCTTCAAATCGTCTAAGATAAGGCAACAACATATTTCAGTATGGAAAAACGGTGGCGTGTTCCTTTAAACACATTGACAGAATCTTTGAAAACATCTCAAAGCTACAGAGGAAATGTTCTCTATTCAGTATGGATGGTCTTTACTAAGCATGGTGTCCCCCCAACACTATTTTTTTTCTGAGTGTGCCACACACGAGGAGTTCACTGATGGAAGTGTAAGAGTTTGAGCAGTGCTTTCTACATGCATCCAAAGGACAGTGTGGATGGTCTTTACTAAGCATGGTGTCCCCCCAACACTATTTTTTTTTCTGAGTGTGCCACACACGAGGAGTTCACTGATGGAAGTGTAAGAGTTTGAGCAGTGCTTTCTACATGCATCCAAAGGACAGTGTCCTTGTATACCTTCAGTTTGTCTGTGTGTCACCAGAAGTTCCCCCAATTGTAAAATAACATACTAACAGTCTTTTACCTTTCCCTTTTTATTTATTTATTTTTTTAACTAATAACAATCCAGTCTGGGAAATACTGAAAAATGATTTACAATTACTCTGCAGATAATGTCTGTTGCATTGTCTTAAATCTTTTTGGGCCTGTCTTTTATTGTGTACCTACTGACAGTACTTACAGTAGGAGCCTTGAAGAACAGGGATATTGGTGGATTGACTCTGGCTTAATTGTACCCCTTTAAATACGCATTCTTAATTGTGGCATCTACATGCATCTTTATGGTGCAGTGTCCTGTGGCTTACTGCTGAAATACATTGTGTAAATGTTGTATCTTAGATCATATCACATCTGTACCAGTTGATGGCAAACTTCATCTCTGTGTGTTGTTGTTTATCTTTTTTAGGTGCAGTCTGTCATAGATCAGTGTGTCACTTCCTCTGCTGAAGAGGTGAATGGAGACATTGGTGTCCAGCATCAGGAGGAGACGCCCCCTTTGTCAGACCTTTCCAGTGGTCAGTTACAGTTTTGAGTAAATATAACTTGTATGTGTGAATACATGTCTTAGCTGCTAAGGTTTTGCAGCATGGAAAAACACATGGTCACTATATTGAAATTATTTTGTTTGTCTTCACTGACATTGAGTAGAAAAATCTGTCACGGGAAGTGAATATGTCATGTCCATATGTTGCAGTTTTATGACCTGAGGAAAGCAAAGCACTATATCTTGTATTCTCTTATACAGAGGACAAATCAAGATCAGAATGTCAGACATCCAAGGCCACGCCAGAAATCCTTGCTTGTGGGGTGAGTTTGAATGTACTTGTGTTTTAAATGGAGCAATGGATAGACACACTCTGGTGTTAAACACATTGACAGAATCTTTGAAAACATCTCAAAGCTACAAAGGAAATGTTCTCCATTCAGTATGGATGGTCTTTACTAAGCATGGTGTCCCCCCAACACTATTTTTTTTCTGAGTGTGCCACACACGAGGAGTTCACTGATGGAAGTGTAAGAGTTTGAGCAGTGCTTTCTACATGCATCCAAAGGACAGTGTGGATGGTCTTTACTAAGCATGGTGTCCCCCCAACACTATTTTTTTTCTGAGTGTGCCACACACGAGGAGTTCACTGATGGAAGTGTAAGAGTTTGAGCAGTGCTTTCTACATGCATCCAAAGGACAGTGTGGATGGTCTTTACTAAGCATGGTGTCCCCCCAACACTATTTTTTTTCTGAGTGTGCCACACACGAGGAGTTCACTGATGGAAGTGTAAGAGTTTGAGCAGTGCTTTCTACATGCATCCAAAGGACAGTGTCCTTGTATACCTTCAGTTTGTCTGTGTGTCACCAGAAGTTCCCCCAATTGTAAAATAACATACTAACAGTCTTTTACCTTTCCCTTTTTATTTATTTATTTTTTTAACTAATAACAATCCAGTCTGGGAAATACTGAAAAATGATTTACAATTACTCTGCAGATAATGTCTGTTGCATTGTCTTAAATCTTTTTGGGCCTGTCTTTTATTGTGTACCTACTGACAGTACTTACAGTAGGAGCCTTGAAGAACAGGGATATTGGTGGATTGACTCTGGCTTAATTGTACCCCTTTAAATACGCATTCTTAATTGTGGCATCTACATGCATCTTTATGGTGCAGTGTCCTGTGGCTTACTGCTGAAATACATTGTGTAAATGTTGTATCTTAGATCATATCACATCTGTACCAGTTGATGGCAAACTTCATCTCTGTGTGTTGTTGTTTATCTTTTTTAGGTGCAGTCTGTCATAGATCAGTGTGTCACTTCCTCTGCTGAAGAGGTGAATGGAGACATTGGTGTCCAGCATCAGGAGGAGACGCCCCCTTTGTCAGACCTTTCCAGTGGTCAGTTACAGTTTTGAGTAAATATAACTTGTATGTGTGAATACATGTCTTAGCTGCTAAGGTTTTGCAGCATGGAAAAACACATGGTCACTATATTGAAATTATTTTGTTTGTCTTCACTGACATTGAGTAGAAAAATCTGTCACGGGAAGTGAATATGTCATGTCCATATGTTGCAGTTTTATGACCTGAGGAAAGCAAAGCACTATATCTTGTATTCTCTTATACAGAGGACAAATCAAGATCAGAATGTCAGACATCCAAGGCCACGCCAGAAATCCTTGCTTGTGGGGTGAGTTTGAATGTACTTGTGTTTTAAATGGAGCAATGGATAGACACACTCTGGTGTTAAACACATTGACAGAATCTTTGAAAACATCTCAAAGCTACAAAGGAAATGTTCTCCATTCAGTATGGATGGTCTTTACTAAGCATGGTGTCCCCCCAACACTATTTTTTTCTGAGTGTGCCACACACGAGGAGTTCACTGATGGAAGTGTAAGAGTTTGAGCAGTGCTTTCTACATGCATCCAAAGGACAGTGTGGATGGTCTTTACTAAGCATGGTGTCCCCCCAACACTATTTTTTTCTGAGTGTGCCACACACGAGGAGTTCACTGATGGAAGTGTAAGAGTTTGAGCAGTGCTTTCTACATGCATCCAAAGGACAGTGTGGATGGTCTTTACTAAGCATGGTGTCCCCCCAACACTATTTTTTTTCTGAGTGTGCCACACACGAGGAGTTCACTGATGGAAGTGTAAGAGTTTGAGCAGTGCTTTCTACATGCATCCAAAGGACAGTGTCCTTGTATACCTTCAGTTTGTCTGTGTGTCACCAGAAGTTCCCCCAATTGTAAAATAACATACTAACAGTCTTGTACCTTTCCCTTTTTATTTATTTATTTTTTTCACTAATAACAATCCAGTCTGGGGAAATACTGAAAAATGATTTACAATTACTCTGCAGATAGTGGGGCTGTTAAGCTCTTATTTTCAGAAGAATTGTGCACAAAATGAAAAAAGCATGAAACTTTCAGGGTTTGTTCTTGAAGGCATAAGCTTTAATTTGAGACTTGGAGGCATTCTCAGTTTGACCTCTGGGGTCAGCTAGAGGTCATTGACCTTCATGATGGCACATTTCTATGCATACAATTAGAAAAGGCTGTGTTTTGACATCTAAATGTGATGTAAATATAAAATAAATGTGTTTTTCCATGTTACTGGGCATGAACAAATCATATAATACTGATATTCCTCTTAGGGGTAACTTCAGGGGTCAGGTAGAGGCCATTGACCTTTTGAAATTTGAAGTTTCTATGCATGAACTTCTAGAGGCGTGTATCTTTGGATTTAAATGTGATAGAAATGTAAACTAAATATGTATTTCCATGTTTCTGGCCATGATAAACTAATTTCTAATACTAATATTACTCTAACAGGTCATCTCTGGGGTCAGCCAGAGGTCACTGACATTCAGCATAATGCATTTCTATGCATGAAATTAGAAACGGGTGTATCTTCGGTTCTAAATGTGATAGAAATGTAAACTAAATGTGTATTTCCATGTTTCTGGCCATGCTAAACTCATTTCTAATACTGATGTTACTCTTACAAGTCATCTCTGGGGTCAGCTAGAGGTCACTGACCTTTAGCATAAAGCATCTCTATGCATGAAATTAGAAATGGTTGTATCTTCGGTTCTAAATGAGATAGAAATGTATACTAAATGTGTATTTCCATGTTTCTGGCCATGATAAACTAATTTCTAATACTGATATCATTTTAATAGGTCACCTCTGGGGTCAGCTAGAGGTCACTGACCTCCATGATATCACATTTCTATGCATGAAATTAGCAAAGGCTATATCTAAATGTGATGTAAAGGCAAGATGAATGTATTTTTCCATGTGCCTGGACATGAAAAAAATCACATACAATATTGTTATTCCTCTTAGGTATAACTTCAGGGGTCTGATATTACTCTTACAGGTCATCTCTGGGATTAGTTAGAGGTCACTGACCTCCAATATAATGCATTTCTAGGCATGAAATTAAAAATGGGTATACCTTAGGTTCTAAATGTGATAGAAATGTAAACTGAATTTGTGTTTCTATGATTCTGTACATGAGAAACCCATTTTTGATACTAATATCATTCTAAGAGGTCAACATCATGGACAATAGGCAAGGTTGGGAAACATCCCACATTTTGACAAATCTGTATAAAAATCTCATGTGTTTTGGATTGTAAGAATCAATTCCATATGAACATGAACATGACAAAAAATATGCTTCAACTTATCAGAAATTACAAACTTTAACTAATCAAAAGCTTGAACTATAATCAAAATTCTAAATGCAGTGTTGAACAGGTTCCATAAAGAACATTTTAAAATCACTAGTATCTACATTTATTCTAAGGGCCCTGACCTTTGTGGATTGCCGTGTTGGCCTACAAATTGTAACTACAGAACACTACAGAACACTGAAGTCACAAGAGCATGTGCACAGTGCTGTGCACTTTAAGCCAGCCTTTTTACATTTACAGTGCCCAGTACAACTCTCTCTGACTGCAACCACAGTGCACAAGTTCATAGCAAGCCTGTGAAGCTTCAGGGAGGCTTCAAAAAGGCTGTTGTCCAGCATCAGTGTCAATCCACCCCCAGTTTGATGGACTGGGCAAACATGGTTGAGAAACCAAAACAAGGTTCCATAATATATTAGCCTGATACATTGCTCTTTTTAGGTGTTGCCTCAAAGCATCATGTGTATTGGGGGATGTTTTCCAGTGATCTTGACCTTTTGGTGAAAAGATGCTTCCTTGCCTCAATCACATCTAAGCATGCACTTGTTGTGAATGGCGAAACAACAGAAATTCTATGATAGAAATACAAATTTAGTTGACATTTCTATCGCATTTAGAACCTAAGGTATACCCGTTTCTAATTTCATGTATAGGAATGCATTATACGGGAGGTCAGTGACCTCTAGCTGACCCCAGGGATGACCAGTAAGAGTAATATCAGTATCAAAAATGTGTTTCTCATGGCCAGAAACAAGGAAATACAAATTAACTTCAAATTTCTATCACATTTAGGCAGTGTTGGGAATAACGGCGTTATAAATAAACGGCGTTACTAACGACGTTATTTTTTTCGGTAACGACTAATCTAATTAATTACTCTTCCCATCGTTACAACGCCGTTACCGTTACCGTCAATGATACTTTGCGTTACTACAATTAGTCTACCAACCTTATGCAGCGGGCACAAGCCGACAAAAACGTGTCTGTTATGTATTCTTTTCTGTAAACATTATTCGCCAACTTTTCGAATCAAACAGAGGTATTGCGCACATCAAACGAAACTGCAAGATCAGGGCTTTCCAATGCTGCTACTCACTAGTGGCTGTGAAATGCGGTCCGTGAGAAAACAGGCTCTGACTTAGCCTAATCAAAATTTAAAAATATAATAGCTTAGGCCTACAAGTCTGCATCCGTAGGTGGGCGACAGCCTGTCACGCTTGACTGAAACAAACTGCATATTATAAAAGCGATCCAGTGCCATTTAGGCAGAGTTTACAAGGAGCAGGCCTACTATTCCAAAGGTGATATTGAAATCAAATTGCAACTTCAACAAATACAAATTTCTAAAGTGCAGGCTGTCATATGCCAAACTTGTCCCTCAGCAGTAGGCTATAGGCTACATGGCCAGCCCAGATAACAATGTGCTGTAGGTGACCATTTCTCATCCTCTCTTTGCAGGTGAAAACAATGTAGCCTAGGCTATATGAACAATGCCATATGAAAAATTAAGAAAATAACTGTCACACCAGCTTCATTATTAGGCATTCTCCCCATTGATATTCATATGCAAGTATGCTGTTAATATAAAATATTGAAAATATGCTAGAATTTAAAGTGAGGGAACGGGTCAAATACTTTACATTCTGGTAGCCTAATTGAACATTAAAAAAATATCCAATAGTTACTTTAGTTACTTTCCCTAGTAACTAATTACTTTTGCAATGCAGTAACGGAGTTACTAACGGAGTTACTTTTTCAGAGGAGTAACTAGTAACTATAACTAATTACTTTTTCAAAGTAACTTGCCCAACACTGCATTTAGGTCATTTAGACTCATTTAGAATTTCATTTAGGCCATAGAAACTTCAAATTTCAAAGGTCAATGACCTCTACCTGACCCCTGAAGTTAAACTTAAGAGGAATATCAGTATTCAATGTGATTTGTTCATGTCCAGGCACATGGAAAATCAAGTTTATTTTATATTTACATCCCATTTAGATGTTAAGATACAGTCTTTTCTAATTTTGTGCATAGAAATGTGATATCATGTCAGTGACCTCTAGCTGATCCCAAAGATGGCCTGTGAGAGTAATATCAGTATTAGAAATTAGTTTATCATGGCCAGAAACATGAAAATATACATTTAGTTTACATTTCTATCACATTTAGAACCGAAGATGCACCCATTTCTAATTTTATGCATAGAAATGCTTTATGCCGGTGACCTCTAGATGACCCCAGAGATGACCTGTGAGAGTAATATCAGTATTAGAAATTAGTTTATCATGGCCAGAAACATGAAAATACACATTTAGTTTACATTTCTATCACATTTAGAACCGAAGATACACCCGTTTCTAATTTCATGCATAGAAATGCTTTATGCTACAGGTCAGTGACCTCTAGATAACCCCAGAGATGTCCTGTAAGAGTAACATCAGTATTAGAAATTTGTTTATCATGGCCAGAAACATGGAAATACACATTTAGTTTACATTTCTATCACATTTAG